>JAWWTY010000292.1:0-14138 GCA_035222235.1 Margarornis squamiger | reverse complement strand
CCCCAGGAGATCACACAGAGGGAGAGGAACAGGATGGACCCCCAGGAGATCACACGGAGGACAAGGAACAGGATGGACCCCCAGGAGATCACACAGAGGGCAAGGAACAGGATGAACCCCCAGGAGATCACACAGAGGACCAGGAACAGGACAGACCCCCAGGAGATCACACAGATGAGGAACAGGATGGACCCCCAGAATTACCTGTCATTCTGAGGAGCAGGAGGTTTGGGGGCTGGGGATGCCCCACCAGCCCGTCCAGACCTGAGGAGAGAGAGAAGACAAGGACACCATTAACTGATGGTCCTGCTGAACGTGGCAATGATGTGTTTGGAGAGAGCTGGAATAGAAGATGGATTTGGGCTTGGCTTTGTTTGTACTCCAAGAGGAGCTGGTGCAGACTGGTGTTCCCTGGCACAAGGGCACTGGGGGAGCTGCAGGGGAGGTGTTTGGTCACTGAACTCCCTCCCATCCAGCTCTGCCCCCTGCGTTTGTCACTCCAGACATGGGGAGGAACATTCTGGCTTCAAGAAAAAAGTGTGCAGTTCTCCTGGAGCTTCCAAACTGCATTCCCAGCTCCCAGGAAAGGGAAACTCCCAGAGCTGCATTTATCCCAAATAAACAGGGGCAGCACTTCCCTCTGGCTGTGTCACCTCCTGGCACCACGGGGACCCCAAAACACAGCAGTGCCACATGGGGGGGGACTGGAGAACCCAGAGCTCAAGGAACATTTGGACAACGCTCTGAGGGACAGGGGGATTGGTGTGGTGTCCTGGGCAGGGCCAGGAGTTGGACTGGATGACCCTTGGGGGTCCCTTCCAAGGCAGGGCATCCCATGGTTCTCCTCACAGGAGGCTGCAGAGGGAAAGGGGAGGAGAAGAGGAGCATCCTGGTGGCCACACTTACAGGGGGCTGCTCTTCTTCTCATCCTCAGAGTCCGAGTTGTGGTGCTGGATCCAGCTCTTGTCTCCTCTCAGGGTGGTGCGAACCTTCATCTGCTTGATGATCCTCCGCCTGTCCTCATCCGTGGGGGGGATGACCCCTCCTGGAGAGGCAAGGGGAAAGGAGGAGGAGGGTGGGTGAGGAAGGGCAAGGACACCCACCAGCAGCAGGTGAGAGGGGCTGTAGGAGCAGGAGGTCCTCTCCTGTCTGTCAGAGACCAACACTTGGGGAGTTTTTCAATGGCAGATGGACACACGAGGTCATGCAGACCTCAGGATCCATTTGTCCTGGTGCATCTCCTCCTCTGAGGGGTTCACATGCCTCAGTGCTGTCAGCCTGTCCTGCTGGCCTGTCCCAGCTGGAGGACACACGTCCTTTGGCTCCTCATTCCCACATTCCCACTTCCAAGCTCATCTCAGAACCCCAGCCAAGCTCCAAGCTCTCCAGCCCTCTGTGTTTTCACTGATATGGAGTTTATAGCCAAAGGAATGCAATTATGCAATTACTTTGCTGTGATTCCACTTATTTCATTTGCAAACTAGATTCCAAATATTCTGGTAGAACATTGTAAATCTTCTGGAGGATCCCAGATGGAAAACACCGATCCTTCATGGAGATCAGCTGAAACTCCCATTGACCTCTTTGGAGCTACCTTCATGCCCACACAAAACAGTTGGTGCATTGGAGAGCTAGAGAACCTGGTCAGTAATTTAAAATCAGGTCTTTTAAATCCCAAGTTAAAACAAGAAGAAGCTTCAGGCTGGAGCAGGTCCCAGACAAGGAATCCCAGACCCCCAGGATCGTTAAGGTTGGAAAAGACCTTTTAGATCATCCAGTCCACCCAACAACCAGCACCACCACCATGTTCGCCACTAACCTTGTCCCCAAGTGCCACATCCACAGGTTTTCCAAACACTTCCAGGGATGGGGACTCCACCCCTGCCCTGGGCAGCCCCTTCCAATGCTGGACAACCCCTTCCATGATTTTTTTTTTCCCCAATATCCATTCTAAACTCCCCAGGTACAACTTGAGGCCATTCCCTCTCCTCCTGTCCCTGTTCCCTGGGAGCAGAGCCCAATCCCCCCCTCCTGTCAGGGAGTTGCAGAGTCAGAAGGTCCCCCCTGAGCCTCCTTTTCTCCAGGCTGAGCTCCTCCAGCTCCAGCCCCTCGATGTCATTGCTGGAGCCAGGGAAGGGGGGTCAGAGCAGAGACATTCCAGCAGGTTCAGCTGAGCAGAGGAACCAAAGGAGAGCCACGAGAGGGAAGGAATTACCTTTGCTGACACCCAGGGACATCATGGTCACAGCTGCACCTTCCCCTTCAGACACTGTTTGAAGCCAACAAACCCCTGGAAGAAATGAAAAGGGGATAAGGAAAATAAGAGTTCTGATATGAAAAGACACCTTTGCAGTCCTGTGGAGGGGACAGCACAGCCACAATGTCACAGCCACAATGTCACAGCCACACAGCCAGCAGGGCTGTTGGATCAGAGCTGGGATTCCTCCCCATGGATCTCCAAAGAGAGGACAAACCAAATCCAGGCCACTAAGTCATCAGAGTGGTCGTGTTTTTCCAGGTCTGGGAGGAAAGTGCTGGAAGAGCCCTTAGCAAAAGGTGGGCCAGACCTTCTGGAGTAACCTTGGTGTTTGTGGCAAGTGGGAGCAGGACATGAGGGCTGGTGACAACTCCTGGGTGGCAGAGAGATGTGTTCTTGCAGGGAACATCTCCCTCCTGTCTCACAAGCAGAGAGTGAATTCCTCCTTCAAGTGACCAGGAAGGAGAAACTCCTGGATGTGCCACCTCGGGGATGCTCCGAGATGAGGAGTTTGCAGAGCACAAACAGAAAGTCAGGAAAAAAACTGGTTGGTTCAGATTCTGCCATGACAAATTTATTTCTTTTTCCCAACAAACTAATAAATAAAAGACAGAAAACCCCTCAAAACTGGCCCAGTGTTTTGAGAAGAGCAGGACCCAGGTTAATCTGGCCCCTGATCTGCCAGAAATGGTTCTTGTCTTTTTTCACTCTGATTTTTCCATGGATGAGCCTTTGTTTCAGGGGAGAAAATCAATCACAGAATCCCAGACTGGTTTGGGTTGGAAGGGACCTTAAAGCTCACCCTGTTCCAATCCCCTGCCACGGGCAGGGACATCTTCCAGCTTTTACAGCTCCCCAGCCTCTCCTTGCAGGAATTATCTCCTGGATTCTGGAGTGACTCCACTCATCAGCCATGAAAAGGCCCAACCCTATTCTGGAGAATCTAAAATTAGGTTGTTATTCCCTGCTGGTGGGCTTGTCCCTGCAGTATTCCCGTGAAGCCACATGCCCAGGAGGAATTCCAGGTGCTGATCTCATGGCATTGCTTCTTGGCAGAGGCTCCTCCTTGGAATTATCTCAGCCAGAGCTCTCCCCACTGCACATCCCTGCTCAGCCCGGGCTTGGAGATCATGGACAAGCTCTGCCACCACCCCAAGGCTCCAGTTCCTTCTGCAAACATTCCCAAACATCTCTCCAACTTCCACCAGGAGCAGCCAGCCCTGCTCTGCTCATCCTTCCCACACAAATGTAATAGATCTGCTCTCCAAAGGAAAACTCATCCGAAATAACCGTGAAGAGCCTCTAACTACTTGGATTTCTTCCTACTGGAGGTGGGAGACGTGGCTGGAGCCATCAGGAGCACAGGATTTCCTGTGATCCAGCAAATTTGGCTTAAAAAGGAATCACAGTCCCTGGACCTGCACGTTGAGAGGCCTCGTGGCTCCTTTACCTGCAGAACCCGAGGGAGGCAGAGTCAGGCACAGCTACCTCAGTGCCCATCCCTGGGAGTGTCCAAGGAGTGACCTGAGCCAGTGGGAGGTGTCCCTGCCCATGGCAAGGGGTGGAACTGGATGGGCTTTAAGGTCCCTTCCAGCCCAAACCAGTGTGGGATTCCCCCCTTCTCCCTGTTTAACTGCACCTGGTGTTCTCTGCTACTTATTAAACTCTTCCCCTTTCCAGGGCAAAATAAAGCTGGAGTAAGGGGAAGATGAGAAGCCATGGCAAAGAACTATCCCAAAAGTTCCATACATTCCTCATCCAATGCCAGCCAGGGGCAGGGATGGACTCCATGCTGCCATGGAATGGAAGGATCTGGAAGCTGTAGCTCATTCAGAGGTGATTTATCCCCCAGCAAGGAGCTATTGGAGGAATAACTGAGGTTTTGGAACACCTAGGAAAGGTTCTGAGGAAGGGCTGGAGTGAGAGAAACAACCTCTCTATTGCTTAAATGGAAACTTCACTCCTTGCCCACCCAACTCCCCCCCAAATCCACCCCAGGGCATGGGAAGCCACAGAGGGTGGCAGTGGGATAAAAACTGCCTCCCTGCTCCCACCCACATCCCGGGAGCAGCACAGCAACCCCTGTCCTGCTCCCTGGGATTCCTGCTGGGACAAACTGCTGCTCCCTGGGATGGGATCTGGGTGAGCAGCACCTGCTTTTCCCAGCTCTGGATCCCGCTGGGCAGTCGGGATGCTCCGGGTGAGGATGGTGACCCTGAGCAGTGGGAGCCACCAGGACACCCTTTGGGATGTCTGTCCTATGGCTCAGACAGACATTCTCAGGCTTGGAGCCGCTCCCCTCCGGCCTGACAGAGCGGGACAGAAGGACATTTTTGGGAAATCTGCTGGGAAAGACACGCAGGGGTGCAAAGGTCCCTGCGTGGGAGGTAGAGAGGAGGCAGCTCTTTGCTTGCACAACATCTGTGCCCTGTGCTGGCACTGATGGGGCACCTCCAACCCTGGGGACAGTTCTGGGACCCTCAGACAAGACACTGAGGGGCTGGAGCGTGTCCAGGGAAGGGGATGGAGCTGGGGAAGGGGCTGGAGAACTCCTGAGGGAGCTGGGGGGGCTCAGCCTGGAGAAAAGGAGGCTCAGGGGGGACCTTCTGGCTCTGCAACCCCCTGACAGGAGGGGGAAGCTGGGGAGGGTCGGGCTCTGCTCCCAGGGAACAGGGACAGGAGGAGAGGGAATGGCCCCAGGCTGGGCCAGGGCAGGGGCAGGTTGGATATTCAGGAAAATTCCATCATGGAAAGGGTTGTCCAGCCGTGGCACAGCTGCCCAGGGCAGGGGTGGAGTCATAGACCCTGGAAGTGTCCAAAAAACGTGGATGTGGCACTTGGGGACATGGTTTAGTGGTGCTGGGTGATGGTTGGACTTGATGATCTTTAGAGTCTTTTCCAGCCTTAAGGATTCCATGATTTTCTCTCTCTCAGCCACCCTATCCAGTGCCATTCCCACCTTTCCCCTGAGGATCAAGGGCACAGGCTCCTGTTGGACATGGATATGGGGCTTGGTACAGTTTTGGACTGATATTATGGAATCACAGCATCCCAGAAAGTTTTGAGTTGGAAGGGACCTCAGAGCCCATCCAGCTCCAGCCCCTGCCAAGGGCAGGTTCACCTTCCACTATCCCAGGTTGCTCCAAGCCCTGGGAAAACAAGGGTTTTGGTGGGGTGGCATATCTGGGAATTATGAGCTACAGCCATAGGATCCAATTTCCTGGACACATCTTTTCCTCCTCTGCCTTTCCATTACTTCCTAGGAAATGCTCCTGCTGTGTGAGCTCTGTTAGAAAGGAGGAATAAGTCCCCAGGTCACTGTTTTAGACACCAGCACTGTCCAGAATTACAGATTTGCTCCCAAATCTTCCCTACAAATATAAAATCTAAGCCCAAACAAATCCTTTGATATAAAATCCCTTATCCCCTCCGTATTTATAGGGAAGGTTTTCCATCAGAAGAGCTCCCTTGGGAGCCAGCTGCCTCCTCTGAAGTGCCTGGATCTTAACTAGCACCCTGGGGTGCCATCCTAATGTAAATGAGCAATAATCCTGCTCACTTCCCAATCCAAAGGGTTCCTGCAGGCTCTGCCTTGCCCAGTTTTCCCTGGAATGGCTGCACTGGGAAGGACGATTCTCTTCCCACACCTTCCCTGGACAACCTTCCAGGCTGAACATTTGCCAAGAGCCCTGGAATCCTGGAATAAATGCAGGATTCCAGCTCTGAGAGGTGATCCCCCCTCTGGAAACAGTCATGGACACTGAGGAGCAGGACTCTCCAGGGACCCTGTTTCCCAGGAGAAATGTCCACAGGAATTTTCATCTTCTCATTCTTAAAACCCCCAGGGTGCCACAGACAGGTCATAAAGACAAATCACTGCTGAAAATCAGCCTGGAGAGGCTGAGCCAGGATGGTGAGTCCCCAAGCAGGGGAGGTGCATCCATCGGGAATGCAGCCTGGAAAAAGCTGCGAGGAACAAAAGGGAAGGGAAGAGCCCTGAGCTGTTCAAGGAGGGATTGGGAGCACCATTTGGAAGAGGGGTTAAATCCTGCCCCAGCCCGAGAGGAGGAAAACCAAATGAAGAGAAAAGGGAGGAAAACCCCACATTGTTTGGAACCATAAAAGAGAAAACATTTTGCTACAAAAGGCTGACATTAATTAGCTTTTTGTTGTTTCAGGTTTTCACTTCGTTTTTCTTGGGAACAAAAATTTTGTGGGACTTGCATGGATTTTTGAAACGGTTCAGTGTTGTTAATTTGGAATAAAAAAGGGAAATGCTGCCAGTCCAAGCCTGGAGCTGGATCAGGTTCATCACTGCCAGTCCAAGCCTGGAGCTGGATCAGGTTCATCACTGCCAGTCCACGTAACCAAGGCAAAGCAGTGCCAGCCAAGCCTTCCCAAAGTATTCCAGATGTCCCTTCACCAAAAAAACAACCCAAAAGCCCCTGAGAAGGTCCTTCCTTTATCAAAGTTCACCAGATGCTCTGTCTGCAGCCCAAGCCTGGAATTTGGGGTGTTCCTTCACGCTGCTCTGATGGATGGATGTGGCTCCTGCCTCCCTCTGCCCTCAGGCAGGAGGGGAGGCTTTATCCCTGCTCCAGGGGGTTGTTCCCTCCCAGATGCTCCCTGGGAGCAGCACGGCATGGGAATGTGTTGCTGGAGTTCCCAGCTGTGCCTGTGGTGATTTCCTGCCCCTGGAGTGGGACTGGGACCTGGGTTGGATGTCCTGTGCCTGCTGCAGAGCCAGCATGGCATGAGCGGAGCAGGGGGGCAAGTGTGGACCACTCAGCCTTTCTCCTGTTCTGCTGGGCCAGGACACATGGACAACTCTGCTCTTCCAGAGCTCCCAGCTGCCCTCTGCGCCTCCTCCACTCCGTGTTCATCCCAGGGGTGCTCCTTAACCCTCATACCACTGTCACCTCTTCCCTTTTGCTGGATCTCCACGGCCAAAATCCCCCTAGGATAGCACCTTACTGAGGCTCTGACTTCCCAGGATGTTTCCAGCACGGATTCCAGTGGAGCACCAGGGTCAGCAGAAGTGACACTGACCCCAGACAGCACCAATTTTAAATCCATCTCCTCTCCCAGGGCTCTCCAACCCTTTCTGAGGCAGGACCTGCCCAGCTTCTAGGCAACTAAACCCCAGTGGCCTCTCCCCTCCCCAAGAAATGTGGCACAGATGGAGCTGGAGAAGGTGATGTCCATCATCCCAGGGACACTTCAGGGAGAACCTCTGTTGCTAAGTTGGGTTTCCTCCTCCATCAGCTACAAGGGGTGATTCCAGGGAGCAGCAGGGATGGATTTGCCCTGGTTAGGACAGTTTATCACCTCCTTAATTCTGCAGTGTCTCCAAGGCAGGGGGATTCCAGGTTGCTCCCTCTCACCTCCAACTGCTTCCCTCTCCAGCCCTTCCCTATAAGCAGCACCAAGATGTAGGAAACTGGTTGCCCATCCCTGTGGAACACAAACACCTGACAGCCAGATGGTCCTTGGGATGTCTGGAATCATCTGTGATTTATGGTCCAGCTCTGATTCCAATTTCTGTTCCAATATGGTCCAAACCCTCTCATTGTGGGGGATGGATGCAACCAGTGCTCAGACTGGGACACCAACCTCTGGGATATGACACCGGGATGTCCCAGGCAACAGGAGATCCATAAAAACGGGAGAATCCCACTGACAAAGCACCCAACGTGACAACCCAGCCCAAGAAACAACTCCTGTGCCTGCCCAGCACCAAAATCCCACCCGACCGTGTCCTGAGCCTGCACACTCCAAGTGGAGCTGCTGCCTAAAGCCAGCCTAATTAACACAAGAATCCCTGTTTTCTGAGGCACGGAACGCCACCAAGACCCTCCACATCCCACGCAGGTTTGTGGCCACCTCTGGGGATCCCCTGGGATGCACGACCAGCTTTGCTGAGCCACAAATCCCTTTGGAACCTGCAGCGGGACGGGCTCCCACTGGAGCCGCTCCGGAGCTCCCCATCCCGTGCCGGGGAGCAATTACAAGCCATTTAATAAAGAAAGAGGAGCTGAAACCTTATTTAGATGTTAATCTTGAGGGCACCCTGTGGGCAGGGAGCCAGCTCAGCTCTCCCTGCCGGTGCCGCGGGGTCCCTGCCCTGTCCCAGTGCCCGCAGAGTTTTAAAACAGCCTCAAATCGCACAAATTCCTCTTTCCCTTAGTAGGGAGGGATCCCTGTGGATCCCAGAGCTGTGCCCAAGGCTATGGAGCTGCACTCTGGGACAAGGGACCTGTCCTTGCCCCATCCCGTGCCCTGGAGAGGAGTGGGGGCACAGCCAGACCAACACTCATCAATTCCTCAAGTGTCTGAACCAGCAGCCATCCCTTCACTGGGAAGGCTCCTGTTTTCCATGCAGGCAGCTTAAAAAAAGCCGTAATTACCCGCCCGGAGATGAAACAGCGCTCTTTAAAAGCTTGACTGGAGCTTCTCTTCCCTGCCCAGAAGGGAACCCTGCGAGCCACCCTCCTTTCTGACGGCTCAAGTGCAGCTTTTAAGTGTTAATGACAAGGTTTTGAGGCTGCTGTTGTCGGGACTCTGTGGGCCACTCGGTCCCTTTGTGCCGAATGAGCACCTTGCCCTGCGTGTGTCTCCGGGCTCAGCTGGCTCCCACCTTGGCCCCAGGAGCGAGGGAATGCCCCGGGAAAGGAAGCAGAGCTGCTTTGATCCCTTAAATTCGGCTTTTCCCGGGCTGCTTTTACACTCCTGAAGTGGCCCCACAGCCAGGGCGGCCACAGAGTTCGGGTTACAGCACCCTGTTCCCGGTGTTCCCGGCCTCGGGATGGGGTGTCCTGTTGATGTCCAAGTTCAGGCTCACTTTTCCATGCTGGTCCCGGGGAGAATCCCAGCCGTGCTCTGTCAGTCCTTCCCTTTGGGGACAGGACCTCCCCCAGGTGACCCCCGTGCTGCTGCCGTCCCTATCCGTGCAGGGAGGCGGTGGGACGACCCCCAAAGTCTCCTCCAAGCTAAGTTCCGTGAACAAGGAGTTAAACTCTCCGTGCCTCACCAGAAAGGTCATTAATAGATGTCAAAGCGTGTGCTCCCCGCTGTTATTTCCCTCAGCCCGAAGCCCACGTGGCATCACTTACGCAACCAGGAGCAGAGCAATCCCTGCCGGCCCCGGGGGCTGCAGGTCCCGGCCGGGGGCTGAGCCCACCCATCCTGCTCTCCCAGGAGCTCCCACGTGCTGCTCCTGCTCCCAGCACAAACCTCATGTCCCCACTGCGAACTAATGGGGGGCTTGGCCAGGGTTAGGGTTAGGGTGCCACAAGCACCCAGGGCACCCATGCGGAAACATAGCCGGGTTAGGGGTAATTGATGCCCAGTCCGACCTTCACGGGCCTCCAATTAAAATGCATTTAAAGCGTGCCAAAGGTTCGAACCGTCTGCCTTTGAACCTCCTCAAGTCTGCTGAGGGGTTTGTCACCCAGCCCCAAATCCGGGTCCAGCTGAAAGGTGGGGACCCCCTTGGAGCCCAAAGGCAGGGCAAGCAGAGCCAGGGAGAGAAGACTTTTCCACATGGCTCACCTGCAGCCCCCACAGGCAGTCTCTCAGCTGCAGCATGGCTGAGCCAGAGCCCAGCAGAGCCCCCAGGGAGCTCACATTTCCCTGCAGGAGCCAGAGCACACAATGCAAACTTTGTCCCTCTCCTGCTTTGATGTCACCTGTTACCCTGGGAAGGGACAGCGCTGGGTGGGCTGTACCTGAGCCGGCACAAACGCTGCCAGGACCGCGTTAACCCTTGCAAAACACTTCAGCTAAAGGCAGGATCAGCACTTTGTGCCCTTGTGGTGTTTCTGAGGTTTATTTGGGCTCTGATTTGAAGGACATCCCGTGCCTGGGAAGGAGGGACATTCCTCTCCCACTGTCTGCACTCGGGGAAACGAGTGGCAATGGGAATCACCCCTCAGGCTTCCCACTGGGAACTCCCATCCTGCAGCTGAGGGTCTCAGCCCACCTCACCCAGGGGCTGAGTGTCTTTGGAGGGGGAGGTTGTGAGGCAGCCTCTGGAAATCCAGACCCACAGCCACAGGGACACACCAGGACTTGGAATGAGCCTCAGTGGCAAATAATCTCCCAGTATTGGCTCAGGATTAGGGGCAAGTCGCTAAGTGTGGGCCTGCAAAAGGAGAGGAACTCACACACAACCTCCTCTCTGTGGGAAAGGGTTATGGAGAGAAACCTCAGGTTGTCCACAGGGGCAGCTGAGTCCTCTCTGCTGCCCAGAGAAGCTGTGGCAGCCCCATTCTGGAAGTGTCCAAGGCCAGGTTGGATGGGGCTTGGAGCAACCTGGGCTGGTGGAAGGTGTCCCTGCCCGTGGGATGAGATTTAAAGTCCCTTCCCACCCAAACCATTGTGGGATTCCATGATTTGAGACACTGCTCAGCTCTCTGAAGGACCAGCCTTTCACTCCTGCCTTCCCCCTTTTCCATGCAGTGACTGTTTAACACTGATCCTATTCCAAGCACGCTTGGGGATATTTGAGAAGCACCAGGAGATTTCTAAAGTCAAGCTGTGAACAATCAGGAATTCAATAACTGAAAGAGTCCAGGAAAGCTTAAATCAACCCTTCTTGCCAGCTCTTGGCTGCCTTGTTCAGCACACACTGAGATGCTCCAAGGAGAAGCTGGGCTCTGAGGAGGATCTTTTCCCACTGCTGCAGGTGCTGGAGGAGCTGGGTGTAAACAGGAGAGGATGAATGGTGACTCCACTGCAGGTGGCACTTGCTGCCTCTGCCACAGTTCTGTGACATTACTCCAGTAATTATAATTGCAACACAGCCAACAAACTGTGCACCCACCTTGGGTGGCCAACACAACCCTGAATAGGAACCACAGGAGCACCAAGCACTTACAATCCCAGAAATCACTGAGGTTGGAGAAGCCCTACCAGGCTCTCAAGTCCACCATGTGCCCAATGCCCACCTTGCCACCCAGCCCAGGGCACTCAGTGCCACATCCAGCCCTTCCTTAGACACCTCCAGGGTTGGAGACTCCAAACCTTCCTGGGCAGCTCCTGCCAGGAAGAAATTCCTCCTGATGTCCAACCTGAGCCCCTCCTGGCACAGCTTGAGGCCGTGCCCTGTGCCCCCCATTGTGGCTGCAGTGGGGTCTGGGGGGCTGTGCAGGAGCTCTGAAGAGCATCAGCCTGGCACCACATTCCCTCAGGATCTTTGTCCCCACTCCCTGGGGACAGTGAATGCCTCTTTCCCCAAAAATAGTAGGAAAAGAGATGAAAACCTGCAACTGCCCAGACCTCATTACCACGAGCAGCACAGACATGTCTCAGCCCTGCTCGAGACAAGAGACAAAAAGCTGCAAATGCACAATTAATTTCCTTGAATTCCCTGACAACCACATATCCCACAAGGAATTGAAGCCAACCCAGCAAAGTTGGCAGAGCCCTGAGCTGCTGAAGTCAGGAAAGGGTGGCACTCACAGCCCTGCCCATGCCAGAGGGTCCTCTGGGGGCTCTGCTGTGCTGGAGCTGCTCAAACCTCTGAGCAGGACTCTCCTCCCATCACAAAACCTCACTCCTCTGCCTGCCCAGAATTGCTCCATTATTTTTCACCACGCTGGGCGTGCAGCTCCATTGCTTTAATTAAAGGCATTAATTCCTAATTGCTCAGCTAATTCTTGTGTTTGGAAAGGGAAGGATGTGCAGGACGTTCGGGGCACCCACACGCCGTTGACCTTGATGTCTAAGGATGAAAGCAAAAAGGAAGGAGAAGTGTGTTTTGGTGCCAAAGGTGGAGCTTTGTGTTTGCATCGCTGACCCACAAAGAGAGCAGGACAGAGAGCCCCCTGAACCTTCATGGCATCCCAGTTTTGCCAAGAGAACAACATTTCTTGGGGGGAAAAAAAAAGCTAGAATCTGTCACTCATGGAGATTGGGATTTCCACTTAAACCCTGGGGGGTTTGAGGGAGAAGTTTCATGGTTTTTCTTTGGCCGGATGAATAAAATAACCCCTCCTCAGCACCAAGTCCTGATGAAGCTGAGGAAGGAGGACACCCCTGCTTCCCCACTGCCCAGGTGAATCCACCTCTTCCCCCGGGAGGGGTCTGTCCTGGAGCCGGGGCTTTTCCCAGCACTCCTGTGGGACACAGGGGGATGCAGATGGAGACCTTTCCCCCTCTCCTGGAGCGAGCAGAGGGGTGGGGACGGGGAAGTGGCGATGACATTCCCCAGGCTTGGAGCCAGGATGAAGCAAGGACAGAGGGAGGTGCTCTCTCCTCTGTACCAGCCTTGCCACTCCTCACCACGGTGCTGGTTTCGTACCAAATCGGAGAGAAACAAAACAAGGCAGAGCAGGAGAGAGCAAAAACCTCCCCTGTGTCCCTCGGGAGTCCTGGAAAAGCGGGGCTGGAGAGGCACAAAGTGCTGAGCCCACCACAAACTTCCTGGGAGCTTGTCAGGGGTCCCAGGCTCCACTTTGCCCCGTGTTCTCGGGGCTGTGCTCGCTCCTGCCCACACCCAGACCTTTCCCTGCTGCTGCCCACGGGAATTCCGACGGGAACGAGGTCCAGCAAGCCGTGCAGTGCTGCGCAGGGAGGGAATTTGGGTCGCACAGGTGATCCCAAACCTCCCCCAGGGCACGATCCCCATCCCCGCAGAACTCCAGCCCCACACCCGGGACCGAGACACGGCCAAAAGGGCTTCCCTTCCCCGGGGAGCAGCAGCAGGAGGAGGATTGACGGTGTTCCCTCGAGCCCCCGCGGGTGGCACCGCATCCCTCCTCTCCCTCCCCATGCCCGGGCACAGGCGGAGCATCCCCCGGCTGCCCCTGCGGGGCTCGGGGTGCTGCCCCTGCCCCTGCCCAGCCCTACCTGCCGAGGCTCCCCTGCCCCTGCCCAGCCCTACCTGCAGAGGCTTCCCTGCCCCTGCCCAGCCCTACCTGCCGAGGCTTCCCTGTCCCTGCCCAGCCCTACCTGCCGAGGCTCCCCAGGTGCTGCCCCTGTCCCTGCCCAGCCCTACCTGCCGAGGCTCCCCAGGTGCTGTCCCTGCCCAGCCCTACCTGCCGAGGCTCCCCAGGTGCGGCTCCCCCAGCGGGATGCGGAGCGCTCTCCCGACAGCGGGAATGCCGGATCCTCCCTGGCTGTGGGCACACCTGAGCCCTCACCTGCCGAGGGCTGGCTCCGGGAAGCCAAGCCTTGTTTTGAGGAGGAGACGTGGGTGTGTTTTGCCCTTCAGGGGAATCAAACAGGTTTCTCCGTTCGGTCGGCACGGCCTCCCCTCCCTGCGAGCTCTCCTCTACATTCCTGGCATTCTCCAGCAAATGCCATGTTGCCCCAGCCCCGGGGTCCGAGGGGACAGCAGAGAGAAGCCCCCCAGCTCTCATCCTGCCGAATTTCCACTCAGGATAAGCACTGCCAGGCAGGCTTGTCCCCCGGGAAGGGGGAGCAGGGACCCCCGTGCCGCTCTGGTGCCCGGGCAGCACCAGGGACGGGGGCTGTAATTAGCCCTCAGCAGTGATTGCCTACTTCTAGCTCATTAAATGAGGTCCACAGGGGTGATTATCACAGAGGAGATTGCTCTTCCTCCCTTTATTTCCCTTTCTAATTGCTCTGGTCACCGCAAGGTCCCCGAGGCCCCGCTTTGGTGGCTCTGGGCACAGCCAGACCCCTGGGCACACTTTGTGCCAATTCCTAATGACTGGCACGGGGGGATCGAGCCTAGAGCCCTCCTGGGCAGTCAGGGCTTCAGCCTGGCACTGTCTCAGGGTGCTGAGAATCACAGGATCATGGAATGCTTTGGGTTGGGAGGGACCTCAAAGCCCATCCATCCCACCCTCTGCCATGGGCAGGGACACCTTCCACCAGCCCAGGGTGCTCCAAGCCCTGTCCAACCTGGCCTTGG
>JAWWTY010000291.1:0-14175 GCA_035222235.1 Margarornis squamiger | reverse complement strand
GTCCCCAGTCCCTCTCCAGCTCTCCTGGAGCCCCTTTAGGCACTGGAAGGGGCTCTCAGGTGTCCCCAGAGCCTTCTTTTCCCCAGGTGAACCCCCCCCAGCTCTCCCAGCCTGGCTCCAGAGCAGAGGGGCTCCAGCCCTGCAGGATCTCCGTGCCCTCCTCTGGACTGTCTCCACAATGATGGGCTCCCTCGTGCTGTCTTCACTCACACCGGTCTCGGTCTACAGATCTCGGGGTAAATACTGCCTGGAGATGGCACAGGCACTTGATGGTTTCCAAAAATGGCATCACCAGCAGTCATTTGGCAGCAGGAAGCTGCAGTTTCTGGAGCAGTGCTCTCATCATACCCTCAATCTGTCCTCCACAAATGCAAACCTGAAGTGCCCCCCAGGACGATCCATCTTTTCAAAGCAGACACTTCACCTCCAACTTTCTCACCGACACTTCCCTTCCCTTCTTCCCATAAATAAAACCATGTTTTCAGACGGGTAACACTCAAGGCAAGGAAGTGAATGTGGAAGAGGAGGCGTTTCAAAGCAAACAGTTCACACAGAGGGGCTAAATCTGAGAGACAGAGCCCGGAGAGCCACCAGTGATGTACCAGACTGGGGTGGCTAAGTGGGAGAGAGTCACAGAGAGCCTGTGCAAGAAGCAGAAGAAACTAAAACAAGGGGGAAAAAAAAAGAAGGAAAATCATCTTGCTGATCCTCCATCCACCCTGTAACTTCCCAGTGAACGTTCCTGACAAGTTTCCAACAGAAAATAAGAAAATGAATCAACTACGGCAGCTGGTTCATGCAAACCCAGCCTGCCTTCTCCACAACCACCTCCAAGGGGTCTCACTTAGCTGGCAATTAATTAGTGGGAGAGTTTTCATCTATTTTCTATCAACAGCATGTATATGAGGACATCTTTACAGTACACATTTCGGGGGGAGCTCACCCAAAGCTCAGCACTGGAAAGGAGCTGCTTGCAGAAGTGCCTGCGCCGAGCAGGTTTCCATCTGGATTAGATCCTGATCTCCCATTTTATTGCATCTTTAGGGAGCTCTAATTTTATGTTCCACCTTGGCTACTTCCAACCTTTAAAGCTTTTGCAAAGCAATTTGTGCAAAAGCTGCTTCAGGGGATGCGAGTTCCCATGGCAAGTGGCTACAGCAAACCCCAGCACCATTTATCTGATGGAAACACAAACCACCAGAAACTTTATGCTGGGAATGAAATTTATGTGCTCTCGGTGCTCCACATCTTTGGAAGGCAGAGTTGCTGAATTACCTCAGCTGGGGGAGAAGCACTGATGATCCCTCTCTGGATGAAACTAAATGAAGCAACAGGGCAAAAGTGCTGTAATTCTTGGAATCACAGAATCATTCAGGTTGGAAAAGGCTTTCAAGATCATCAAATCCACCCTGTGCCCGATGCCCACCTTGACACCCAGACCCACATCCAATTGCTCCTTGGACACCTCTAGGGATGGGGACTCCACCACTGCTCTAGGCAGCCCCTTCCAAAGTTTAACCACCCTTTCCATGAAAAAGTTCCTCCTGGAGTCCCACCTGGCCCTGCCCTGTCCCAGCCTGAGGCCATTCCCTCTGCTCCTGTCCCTGTTCCCTGGGAGCAGAGCCCGACCCGCCCCTGTTCTCCCCTCCTGGCAGGGACCTGCAGAGCCAGAAGGTCCCCCCTGAGCCTCCTTTTCTCCAGGCTAAAACTCCTCGTGGCTCAGGATGCCATCACCTGTAAGCTGACTAATTATTAGAGATGAGCCATCTCAGAGTAACACATGGAGCATGGTGAGGCTTCCCAAGCTGTGGCTCTGGGTCCCCCCTCCATCAGTGCAGCCATCTGGAAAAACAGATGCTGAACAAACGCCCGGCACGCTCTTCCTTCCATCTTCCCACTCCCTGCTGCAGGCCAGGAGAAAATCTGAGCCCCACACCAGGCTTGGTGTTTCCTGGCTCAGTAATAAACCCCCTCAAACAGCCCTGGGCTCTGATGGGGCGTTTTTAGCTGCCACATCCAAAGCTGGACTGGGGTCCGTAAGGAACCAGAATTCCAGACCTGATCCAAGGCCCAGGGTGATGGCTGGGAAGGAATTCCACAGCCACGAGCCTTCCTGGCTTCCCTAGAGCTCATTCACAGCACTGATTTACAGGGAATAAAATAACTGCCTCTATAACACAGGCCATAATACCCTGACTTCTACCCCTGAGCCCTTTTTCCTGGGTCTCCAGCCCTTGCAGGAGCAGCTCTCGAGAGCTTTCCCATCTCCCTGAGTGCAGGAGGGGTATTTTTACACGCTGGCATTTTGTGTTGAAACAAGCAGCTGACAATTTCGGAGCACAGCACTTAAGGAGCTATTTCCTGACAGGAGACAGGGAAAGCAGCAGTTTCCTCAGACACTCAGATTGCTCCTTTCTGCTCTCTCCCCTAATGTTAACTCCCATCATGCTCTCAAGTTCCTTTGAGTACAAATCCATCTGCATGAAAATATTTTAAAATATTTCCTGTTCCCTCTGATTCCGTGACAGGGAGGAAGCCCCAGAAGAGGCAGGTAAATGTAATGACACTCACTTAGCAGCAAGGGCTCTGCATCCACCTGACCGTGGCGATGCCAAGTGAACCCCACGAGGAGGAACATCCACAGCCTTGCAAATGCAGCACTTAGCACTTGTTTGGAGGTGAAATGGTCACCAGCAGCTCCTGAAAGCTGGCTGGGCCCAGCAGAGCCTGTCACCCATCTCCAGGTGAGATGGAGCAGCCAAGCAGAGGGATCACAAGGACACAGCCACCTGGGGCAGGACAGAGGGAAGGGTCTTACCTGCAAGCCTAAGGACAAAGCTCTT
The DNA here is from genome assembly GCA_035222235.1 of Margarornis squamiger. Classification (NCBI taxonomy): domain Eukaryota; kingdom Metazoa; phylum Chordata; class Aves; order Passeriformes; family Furnariidae; genus Margarornis; species Margarornis squamiger. The sequence goes on along the minus strand of JAWWTY010000291.1, from coordinate 11,332 downwards.
CATCTGCCTTTAACAAATGCTGCAGTCCCTGATTTGCACTCTAAAGATGAGAATGCAATGACTTGAACCATGAAAAGCTGAGAATCTTCAGTTTCTCCAACCCCTTCAGAAAACTAAGGCATCTAAACCAAGACTGAAATCCAACCAATGTTTAATACAACATTTGGATGACGATGTTGGATGAGGCTTAGAGCAACCTGGGCTAGTGGAAGGTGTCCCTGCCCATGGCAGGGGGTGGCACTGGATGGGCTTTGAGGTCATTCCCAACCCAAACCACTCTGTAATTCCATCTCCTTGGAATACTCAAACTCCCCTCTTAATTACATATGAAATCTCTGCAACAAAAGGTAACTTATACTGACAAGTTACCTTTTCATATTGAAATAACTCTCATCTCAACTTCCAGCAGCACACTGAAACACATCTCTGTGCATCCATCCAAGCCAGGAGATTTTGGCACGCTGGAAACTGTGAAAATTCAGAACTGCACTAATTTCTAAATAATTGGAAAACAGCAAATGTGCCAGAACATTTCCCAGAGTCAGCTGCCCACAGTAAGCCAGGCTTTGCCATTAAAAGCCTGGGACAGAGAACAGCTCCCTGCGAAGTACAGACAGCACAGGGCAAGAGTTTGCTCTGAGCCATGTCCAGGGGGGCTCAGATGTGCTTTGGGTGCTTCTGCCTCCTCTCAGGAGGGACATGGAGCTGCTGGAGCGAGGCCAGAGGAGGCACCAGGACGGTCAGAGGGATGGAGCAGCTCTGCTGGGAGAGTTGGGACTGTTCAGTCTAGAGAAGAGAAGGCTTTGGAATGACCTAATTGTGGCCTTGCAGTGCCTAAGGAGAACCTACAGGAAAGATGGAAGGAGACTGTTTCCAAAGAATAGGAGTGACAGGACAAGGGGAATGGCTTCCCAGTGCCAGAGGGCAGGGTTAGGTGGGATATTGGGAAGGAATTGTTGGCTGGGAGGGTGGGCAGGCCCTGGCACAGGTTGGGCAGAGAAGCTGTGGCTGCCCCTGGATCCCTGGGAGTGTCCAAGGCCAGGTTGGAGCACCCTGGGCTAGTGGAAGGTGTCCCTGCCCATGGCAGGGGTGGCACTGGAGGATCTTGAGGGTCCCTTGCAATCCCAGTCTGGGATTCTGTGGCTCTGTGAAATGGATATACATATATTAAACTACGTGCAATGTCATTTCTCTTTCCAAGTGTGGTCAGAACACCAAACCTCCGGAACAGAAACGCACCTTTGCTGTGGGGCTTTGGCAGAGCTCACACTCTGGGACAGCGAGCTCCCCAAACCTTTGGTGGGAAAACTCAGCCATTTCACCTTGGTCAGAGAGAGTGGCACTCTGGGGATTGTCAAACCCTGAGTGCAACCCCCTGGGAGGAGCAGCTTTAGCAGAGAGGTGAGCAGGGTGTGCTGGAACACACATTGGCACCCCCCTAGGCTGCCATGCCCTGGGAATTCCATGCCTTTCCACTGCTGGGAAGAAGGGCAGGGAAATGAGCATTACCTGTGCTGCCACGGGATGGAAAACCCTTCAGGGCTCCTCTAAAGGACAGCTGGGGGCACCTGCTCACCCAAAGCTCTTTCTGTCTTTGAAGCTGCTCTGTTGGTTGGGAACAAGAGTGGATATTCCTTCAAATTCTGCCTGGCCATACCCGTTTTCCAAATAGGTTCAACCTGGACAATAAAGAATAAAAACGACTTTACAAAGTCCTTCTCCAGCTCTCTTGGAGCCCCTTTAGGGCTTCCTGAATGACCTGTGGGAGATGAGGGAAAAGTGCTACTCCCAGAGGAGCCTGAAGTCCTTTGAGGGACTTACTCATGTGTCTCAGAATAGACCCCGTCGCAGCTCGGCATCGTGAGTGGATATATTTAACTGTTATTCCTTATCACTTACGTTCCCCACCCTCTAAATATCACCATCTCAGGAACAGGGAGAAGGCACACTTTTCCTGAAGGTTTCCAAAAGGCCCCCCACTCTCACAAAAAGCCTTGGGACTTTGGCATCTGGGTTCTTCCCAGTTTGCTTGCCCATTTCCACGGGTTTCAAACCATTTTTTTATTGCTCCCATTTCTCTGACAAAAGTAATTTTCAGAGAAGCAGTGGATTTGGGAAGCATCTCCCCTTGGCACAGCTCTGCCCTTCTTCACTTCACACCTGCTAAAGGCAGACTCTCCTCCACCTGAAACAGTGACACATAAAAACATGCCTGCCTGAAATCACGGAATCCTGGAATGGTTTGGGTTGGAGGGGACATTAAAACTCATCCAGTTCCCATGGGCAGGGACACCTTCCACCAGCCCAGGCTGCTCCAACCTGGCCTTGGACACTTCCAGGGATCCAGGGGCAGCCACAGCTTCTCTGGGCACCCTGTGCCAGGGCCTGCCCACCCTCCCAGCCAGGAATTCCTACCCAATCTTCCCTCTCTCCCTGCCCTCTGGCAGTTCAAACCCACCACCCCCTGTTCTCTCACTGTCTGCCCATTCAGAAAGTGCAAAACCACAGTGCCTTTCTTTATCCGACACGGAAAACAAACATTCCACACGCAAGGGGAGCTGTGATGTGAATCACCAGGTGCATTTTGACACCTGCAGATGCTGCAGCTGCAGCACCACATTTACCCCCAGGAGCACTTGTGACACTGAGCTGGGGTGACAACACCCGGGACACCAGCACTGCAAATCCCACCCAGCACTCTGAGAAATGCACTCCCAGCGTCAGGAAAACCTGAGGCCCAGGTGTTGTGAGGAAAAGGCTCCTCCAGCAGCACCTCCCAACACGTCTCTCTCCAGGGAGCCTGCTGATGGCATTTTCTTACAGGAAACATTGGATGCAGGAGGAGCGCAGTGCATTTGTTTCCTTGGAAACAAACCCTTTCAACCTCCAGCATGCACACAATCTTAAGCAAAAGAAAACTCTGTAATTAGGCCCAAGGTCTGGCTATTTTTAGCCAGCAAGATGTTAAATCACAACTGTTTTATTAGTAATAGAACCCATTGAAAACACATTTATCTCAGTTATTGGAGCTGGAAGTCTTTGTATCAACCCAAACAATAAACCCACTGAATTCTTCTAAGATGTATAATTGCTTGCCCATTTAACAGAAATATGAGTTGGTAGATTTGGATTTAGCTGTGCCCTGCACCAGGGTTCAAAGGAAACCCTGAAGTGCCAAACAAAGCTGACACAATCAGGAGGCAACATTTATTCATTCACTGGTGGTTGGACTTGATCTTGGAGGTCGTTCCCAACCTTAATGACTCCCTGATTTAGGAGAGTTTAAAACCCTGAATAACCACCAAGGTGCTGTTGGCACCTCTTGTAAACAACATTTGGCCTCCAAGGCTGAAGCACCTGCAATACCTTGTCAGGACTTCACTCCAGCTCCATAAGGAGCACCAACTTTAGGCCAAATACCATTTGCTCTTCAATAAACTCTTGCATAAAACTCAACACAATATTGCTTGATTGACTGGCTCTTATAGGCAGGAGCAAGATCCTTTCTCACATCCCAGGAAGGTGCTGGAATGCTGGAGATGCACTTGGGAACAGCAAGGGCATGGTGACACCAGCCAGGAGGTCAAACATGTGTCTCCTGGTCCTCACAATGCCCACTTTCCAAATCTTTATATTCAGAACTACACAGAAACTGCCTCAAGCTGTGCCAGAGGAGGTTTAGGTTGGATATCAGGGAAATGTCTTCATGGAAAGTGTTGTCCAGCCCAGGACAGAGGTGGAGTCCCCATCCTTGGGGGGATTTCAAAGCCCTGTGGATGTGGCACTTGGGGACATGGTCACTGTGGCCTTGGCAGTGCTGGGGGATGGTTGGACTCAGTGGGCTCAGAGGGCTTTTCCAGCTTAACAATTCCGTGATTCCATCCACAATGTGAAGATGCTTTGAGAATCAAAATCCCACTCTCAGGTAGATTCTTTCACTAGACATACAAATATGGCCTGAGGAACTTCAGGAGAAGGAATTGGAGAGTTCAGCTGAAAATATATTGGCCACATCTACCCTGCTTATGATTCCTTGGTGGCTTGAACTGCAGAAAATCCCTAGATGCTTTCAATTAAAAAGATTGAATTCTACAGAAAAATTATCTGCAAAGATAAATGGGAAATAATTATCGGTTAAATCCTATTGTAAAACTGATATTTTTTCCTAGGAAATATATTCAAGAATTATGGGATTATTTCTTCTATGAGCCCATAATTCCATACCATTCTCTAATTCTATTGTGAAGTTTTACACTTCTATAAATTATGGGGTACTTTTGCTGTGCATTGATCAGATGATTAAAATATCATTTCAGTTAAACTCTACTCTTGGGCCACTTGGGGAAATAGATCTTTAAAAACAAGGCCTCCGAAATGAAAAGCAGAATTAAAACCAAGCCATACAAAATTCCAGCCTCGTGTTTCAAACAGCAAAACTGAACCCGGGAGTGAAGCTGTTCCACAGCCCTGAACTCGTAGTTGCTGTGCTCTGGAGAGTCTCACTCTGGCTTTGGAGAGATTTGCCTTTTCCTTGCATAAATGTTTCCAAAGGAGAAAGATTTATTCTCTGACCAGCACTTCTTTTGGATTAAACATTACACTGCAGGGGTTTTTTCCACCATAAATAGAGCGGTTTTCAATAAAAGGAAGCGTCACGACACTTGTGAGTTGAGCCAGTTGAGCAAACAGAGGTAAATCACAGAAAAGGGAATTTTAAGGCTTTTATGGATAAAGATAATTGTGTTTAATGTTGAATGGGCACTTAAATTTCAGAGTTTTAATCTCTTCACGACCAAAGCACTGCCCTGAGAAGAATCACAGCTACGGAGAGGAGTCGATAGAGGGATGAAGCTGCAAGGACCTCTTGAGAATGCAAAGTTCTGTACTGCAACACTGCATTTTCTGATGTGTCCAGACTGTCCTTTCAGAGGAAATCATTGTGCTGTAATTGGAACACGTGCCCTTGAATTATTCACCTAAAATCAGAGGCAGATCCTCTGGCAGACTGGAGTGGACAACCTGTGGCAGGGTCATTTACTGGGGACGCACTGGGGGGAAAACAGAGGTTCATGAATGGAAGGCAGGGAAAGTAAGAGGTGCAAAAGTGACCTCAGGCCCCTTTCTCTTCATGTTGCCACCCCCAAAGAGATGTGTTTGCAGGCCCTGTGCTGAGTCAGCTCGGTGAGCCTGCTGTGGTTTGGCTTTGAGGTCTGTGTATTTTCACAGATGTCCCCCAAGTACCACCACAGACAGAAGGAAATCTGGAATTCCTGTTGGCCAGGAATGGTCCTGTCATTCCTGTTAACCAGGAATGGTCCTCTCATTCCTGTTAACCAGGAATGGCTCTGTCTTATAATTAGAACAATATATAAACAATCTCTAGGGCAGAAAACATTACTGGGTCCCTCCCAACACAAACCATTCTGTGAGTTTATAATTCTATGATTATGGGGAAAGGAAGATGATGAATATCCTCTGGGAGATCCTCCTCGGAAAGGTTATGGAATCCACTGTTTCTGTAAGTAAGAAACTGGCTTGGATGACTAAAACTACAATAACATACAACACAGAGAGCCCTGAAGGAAATCTGCTCACCATTTCTTACTTCAACAGAAGTTTGTCTCATTAAAGACCAGGATTTGGGGTTGCACTGACCTTTCAAATATAACAGCTAGGGCCAGGCTGAGCAAGGTTTCCAACCTAACCCTGCCCTGGCACAGCCCCAGCCATTCCCTGGGTGCTGTCCCTGGTCTCACAGAGCAGAGATCAGAGCCTGCCCCTCCTCTGCCCCTCCCCAGGAAGGTGTGACCACAATGAGCTCTCCCCTCAGTGTCCTCTTCTCCAGCTGGACACCCCAAGTGCCCTCAGTGTCCTCACACCTTCCCCTCCAGGCCCTGAACCATCCACATGTTCCAGTCCTGCTCTGTGTACAGGGGGTTGGGATGTCACTGCTTGAGGCCAGAAGTGACAGGTAACCCAAAATGCTGACCTTCCCAAGCACCCAGGTGTGACTGTACAGGTGTCACCCCCTGTCCCCAACCCGCCTGACACCCCAGGTGTTGCTGCAGGGTGGGATGTATCAGTGCTTGCCCCCAAAGAGCAGCTTAGATACTGAATTCTCTTTCTATTCTGAGAGCAGGTGCCACAAGAACAGAGAATTCAGAGCCGGGTCCAGTCCAAGGCAGGGCTGGCAGGTGACACTGCCCTGGTGCTTAAGGAATGCTTCACTGGAGGGGCAGCTCAGCTCCCACCTCCTCTGAGTGGAGCTGGATCCCAGTATCCTGTGCCCTCCCCCATGTCCCCCTGAGCAGTGGCTGCACACACCCCATCTGCCTGCTGAGACACAAAAGTGCCCCGGTTGGCCAGGAATTCCAGAGCCCGGGGAGCAGCTGGTGTGAAAACCAGCCTGTTGTGAATGATGGGCTGCTGAGCCGCTTAATGCTTGTCATTGCTCCGGTCCCCGGGGAGGAGCTGACTGTGCTGCCACAGATGACTTCACTTTCTGCATGACAAAGAAGGCAGGTCATGCTGGCAGTCAAATAAAGGCATGGATATGTAGGGGAGGGCAGTGTGGACCACAGAGCTGTCCCCTCCTGGGAGCACAAGCAACCAAACCAGGCTGTCTCAAGATGATTAAGCAACTGGAGTTGCCTCTCTTCCAGATGCCAGGGAAAGGCTCTTCCCCCAGAGGGTGGTGGGCACTGCCCAGGCTCCCCAGGGCAGTGGGCACAGCCCCAAGGCTGCCAGAGCTCCAGGAGGGGTTGGATGATGCTCTGGGGCACAGGGGATGACTCTTGGGGATGGTCATGTGCAGGGCCAGGGACTGAACTGGATGTAGATCCCTTCCAGCTCAGCACATTCCATGATTCTTGCATGTATGAGTACTGGCCAATTTTTCTGTGATGATCCAAAAGCTCCACCAAAGTCCCAGATGTGAAGACCTGAAAACCCTGGAGGCTTCTCTACTCCAAAGAGCATTTCCAGGGTGACCAGGCTCTGTTGCAAGATGATCCTTGAACTTGGAAGAACAGAAACCTGCAGTGAGCCTGCTTTTCTCTGAGGGCCCCACACAAGAAGCACATCTGGAAGACACTGCCCTGTTTAGCCTTAAGAACTGGACAAAATAGTTTCTAGACCAGTGAATGTATATTTTTTTTATTTGAAGAGCAGCTGGAAATGTTCTGCCTGCCATTAGGTGCAAATTGTATCTCGTTAATAGAATCAGGACCAAACAAGCTGCTCAAGAAAACAGTAACATATAGATTAATGTTCAGCTAATTGTACATGGCAGGAATTCTACCGAGGGGGCTCCCAGTGACATTAGCAAGGCTGAGTGGGTTATTCATCTCACAGCAGCCCCTCCATGGGATTTCAGCTTCCCATGAATAATTCACGTTGTTTTTTAAAAAAAAACCACAACCAAAACTGCTTAATATGGGGTTTTTTTCCAAATTTTCGTTATGAATTTTCTCCTCCCTGCCATCAAACCGAGACAGGTAATTTATTGTGTTTCCAGTTCTGTTCCTCTCATGGCACACTGATTTTTAACTCTTTCGTTATCTGAGGGATGCTGGGACATGTAAGTGCCTTCAATGAGATCTTGTTAGAATATCACAGAATCTCAGGATGGTTTGGGTTGGGAGGGACCTTAAAGCTCATCCAGTCCCATCCCCTGCATGGGCAGGGATGCCTTAGATGGGATATTGGGAAGGAATTGCTGGCTGGGAGGGTGGGCAGGCCCTGGCACAGGTTGGGCAGAGGAGCTGTGGCTGCCCCTGGATCCCTGGAAGTGTCCCAGGCCAGGTTGGACAGGGCTTGGAGCAGCCTGGGCTGGTGGAAGGTGTCCCTGCCCATGGCAGGGGGTGGCACTGGATGATCTTTAAGGTCTCCCAGCCCAAACTAGGGATGCATTTTCCTTGTGGAATTCCTGCTGTGGAGGGAACCACAGAGAACAACCTGCCCAAGCCACAGAGCCCATGATGGAAGCCTTCAAAAGAGGGATGAGCCCCTGCATCCTCAGCAGATAATCCTTCAAAAGGGGAGAGGCAATTTGCTACAGCTACACTTTAACCACATTAACAGGTATTTTCAGTTAAATCTGGGAAAAAATCTTCAGTCAAACAAACGTGATAATAAACCATAACCTTGTCTGGTTTTTGTTTGTGGCAATTTACTGGTATTAACATTCATTATTTAAATCATGAGTAACACGCAAATACTGAAATCACATTAGGAAAGCATCAAAATGACAGCAGCAGCAGAGACATAACTCCTGACATCCAGACCCTGCTCTTTTATCATGAAGCGAAGCTCTTTTCCATCGCCACAAACAATGTGCAAACTAGTAATTTCATGTGAAGGTGTGAGGTAAAACAAGAATTAAACAACACTTTAATCCCTAAAATAAAGTTTCTGTGGTCTGGGAAAGCACCAATACTAGTAGAACAGCTGGAGGTGCACAAGGATGTGAGCTGCTGAAAGGTGAGGAACGGGTTTGTTGGAATAAAAATTAACTATCCCAATGTGTGCTGCCCATAAAATTCATTGCATACCTATGAATGAAGCCAGCCAGAACTCCAGGTAATCCTATTTAACAAGAGCCAAGTAATATAGAAGAGTTCCTAAAAGGCTGGTGTGAGTTAAGGCAGGAGAAAAAGAAGAGGTGGCAATTCCTCTGACATGCCCCAAAAGTGCTCTTCGAGCTGACAGGGTACAAAGCTGCCTTTTCTCTCCTGAATAATTTATTTTTTAGTACCAAAATATTCTCCAGATCAGCCCCTGATGAGAGATATGGAATGAAAAGCCAAGGATTTTATCCGTGTACAGCAAACCAGGCAAGGCAGTGATTTTCTGGAGAGCCTGAGGGTGTCCAACCTCAGTGGGAACCAACAGCCCTTCCCTGCATATTAAAGGAGGATCCATCGACTTCCTTAAACTTTCCCAAATGTCCCTGCTGCTCTGGAATTCGTGGCCCTGCATTGTTATTCCAAGCAAGGCAAACTTTGTAAGACAAACATTCAGACTCTTTTACAGTTCCTATTTATTTTTCATGAGCGCAGATCGTAGGAGAAGAAAGAGTGGACTTGACTCGAGCAAGGATTCAGTACATCGAGAATCAAATTAAAGCTTCCACACCTCTGAAATGATTTCTTCATCTGTCTCTGATGCCTAAACAGTAAATCCCGAGGCTGGAACACTGGGGGGTTGTACAAAACAAGGGTTTTCTCTGCAGAACCACAAACTTTCCATGTCCTACTGCAAGGAAAATCAGGCTGCAGGAAGAATTGCCTGCCAGGGCAGGGGTGGAGTCCCCATCCCTGGAGGGGTTTCAAAGCCCTGTGGATGTGGCACTTGGGGACATGGTCAGTGTGGCCTTGGCAGTGCTGGGGGAACTGTTGGGCTTAATGATCTTAAAGGTCTTTTCCAACCTGAACAATTCCACGATTCCGTGAATACCTACAGCTTTCTCCTCCCTTTTATGACACACCTCCAAGCACTTCATTTGCTTGGAAAAACACACCTGAACTTGCCAGTGCCAAGTCCAGAAGGAGGAGCGTGGCCAGGTGGTGGGGGGTGTGTTGGGAGGGCAGCTCTGCTGAGGAAACCCAGCCCGTGGGTGAGTTCACATCCCCTTCCAGCTGGAATTTTATTTTATCAACTAGTGCAGTTTAAAACAGATTCACCATCGCTCACCATGAGGCCCAGTACTTGTCCTGTTCCACTCAGAACCACTGACAGCACCACTCAGTGGGTCACGCCAACCCAGCCGTGCAGCAGAGAGGGCAGGGCCACCCTCTGGAAACCATTCCCTAAAATCCTTGTATCCAAAGTCTTCAAAGAGTGCCTGGCACAGCCTAAGCAGCAGCAATGGCTGCAAATGAGCCATTTGCACCGGGGCAGCCAAAAACCACCCAGGCTGAACGTTCTAAATATGGTGTTCCCCGAGAAACCCGCAGCGACACCTGCGTGGGTGTCCTCACACACTTGGTAAATACAAGCCCTTCCAAAGACCTCTCCAGATGCCTCCAACGGAGACTGCTGAACAGGGACTGTGCTGTTGGGAAGCAGCTTCTGAGCCTCGGTGGGATCCAGCAGGAGCCACCAAACCTGTGTGGCTGTGCCCACCCCCCTCGGGCACCTGCAGGGACAGAGCAGCAGCCACGGTCAGATCTGCTCTGTGAACATCTGAATTGGGCTTCTGAGGGTTATTTTTAAAGAAATCCTTCGGAGCTCGTGCCTGGTTTCCCCCAGTTCAAACCAAAAGGAATGCAAGACAAAACAAGCCAATGGGATGTGCCAGAATTAACAGCACGGGGATAAAACCACACGAAACTCAACTGCTAAAATGAGGCTCCAAAGAACAACGAGGAGCTGCCAGAAAACATGGCAAAATATGCCTTAATTTTTGTACACAGGTGCTGTCCTTGTTTGTCCATGGAACTGCTGCATTGCCATGGGATGGCATCACACAATATGGATCAAATCTGAATTCTCCACACAATCAAGACAAGCCAGGGAACGTCCTGCTGGCCCAAAGCTCAGTGTGCACAACAGACACCAAAACCTGGGTTAAAATGAAACATGAAGAGGTGAAAGGAACTTCACCCTCTGCAGTTTCCTGCTACACGTGGCTCAGTCAGGTAGGAACGCAATCCCATGGACACTGGGAATGAAATCCTTCCAGAACTGGAATTCTACTGCATTTTCACTGATTGCCAGGAAAGGTAAGGCCTAAGGAGGGAGGAAGAAGACAAGTCCCTGGTCTGAGCCAGGACTGAGCTTGTGGAACCTTCTCATCCTGGGACTGGGGCACTTGCAGAACTTTTCCCTATGGACATGGAAACAACTGCAGGCAAGGCCAGTTCTTGGATCTCCCCAGGTACTGCAGCACAGACAAGAGCTGTGACTGTCAGAGCTCCCTCCTTTGCTGGATTTGAGTATTTTACTCAGAGATGTTCAGGTCTCCTCTGCTCCAATGCCATGGGAGCCACCACAGAGCTGCCCTCTGGGTACCAAAACACAGAGGTTTCAGCCCCTCCCTCTGGCTGCACCTTGTTGAGCTGCACAGACACAGATATTCCTGTTTGGTTTGACACTTGATTTTCTCCTGGATCAGCTGTGGAGTGGCTGACCATGGGGAGACTCTGGGAACATGTGGCTGTCCTCTCTGGTGAGGACTCAGCTCAGCTTATCATGAGCATGAACCTGCAGCATCACCAACATCCCAGAACCACAGAACGTGCTGAGCTGGGAGTGACCCACCAGGACCATCCAGTCCAACCCTCAGCCCTGCCCAGGCCCATCCCCAAGAGTCACCCCCTGTGCCCCAGAG
>JAWWTY010000290.1:0-14214 GCA_035222235.1 Margarornis squamiger | reverse complement strand
GCGGAGCAAAGAGGGGCGCGCGGTGTGTGCGGGTGTGTGGGTGGGTGTGAGTGTGTGGGTGTGAGCATGTGTGCAGCTGTGTGGGTGTGAGTGTGGGTAGGTGGGTGGGTGTGGGTGTGTGTATGTGCAGGTATGTGGGTGTGAGTGTGTGTGTGTGTGGGTGTGAGTGTGTGTGAGTGTGTGTGTGTGTGTGTGTGTGTGCATGTGTGTGTGTGGGGGATGGTCACTTCTAACGTGCGCCCAGCAATTCAAAGCTGACATTAATCCAGGCAAAGCCCACGTGCTCATCTAAATTCGAGGAATTCTCCCCCCCCCCTTCTCAGAAATTACTTACGTAGATAAAGCTGTACACCATAGTAGCTGGGCATACAGGTTGGAGAATTCTCTCATGAGGGTCTCTGATGGTCGTTCGGGGAATTAGCTCCCACCTCACTTTATCCTTCATGGCCACAAGTTGCCCGAGAATGTGACTCAGGAGCTGGTTCATGTCCTGATGGCTGGGTTGTCTCTTTGGGGAGCAAACTTTTTTATGGTTTATGAAACTTTAAACAATGGCTCTCAGTTTCTCCTGTCACAGCTGAGATACTGCAAATAATATGCCTTTTGAGTATTTATATCATCAGTTCCCCGCAGTCCCCTCAGAGCCCCCAGCCCACACTCCAGTGCCCTCAGTTGTCCCCAGACCCCTTCTGCCCCCACCATCCCTGAGCCCCCAGCCTCCACGCCCCCCAGCTACCCCAGAGCCCTCAGCCCCACTGCTTCCTCTCAGCCACCGCCTCCCCTCCCTTCAGCAGCTCCCTGGTCCTTTCAGCCCCATGTCCCTGAGGAGGATGGTGCCCTGATGCCACCCGCAGCTCCCACTGCTCCCATGAGGGGATGGGAACCGCAGCAGGAAGCAGTTCAGACCCAATGGGACCTGCAAAAGAGCTTCTTGGCAGCCCTGATGCCAGTGAGAGGGCATCCCTGCCGAGCCGTGGGTATGGCAGGCCAGCTGTGCTCATGCCAGCGAGGTGCAGGGCACCATTTCGGTCCATGGCAGCACAGCTCATTGAACACTCCTGAGGCACAAAGACCACCTATGCCAGGTGCATCACAGCATGGCTTCTGTCTTGAGAACCCATAAGGAAGCAGTGCTGGTCAGTGACTGCAGATCCTCATTATGGCAGGAAGAAAAAAATCAGCAAGGAGTCTTCCATAGCAGAACAAAGGGAATAAGAGTGGGGTTGTCACCCTAAAATGGGTTAAGGACTTTCATAAAAGCCTCAAAGACATGCTTTTGGCTCAGAATGCGAAAGGGGAGTAGTGAAACACAATCAGAAGCTGGTTGCAATGTCCGGGGCACAGTTACCTTAATAAAATGTGACACAACTGTTGGAATGCTGTATGGATGACTAGTTGCCCCTGTTACCATGGAATCTCTACTTGCTAGGTGCTGCACATTTATCTGTCATAAATTACTCTGGAGCTGTAATTATGAAATGATAAAGGCTAATAAACCCCCATTTTAATGCAATTGCTGTGGCTTTGATAATCAGAATCTGCTTCTATGACTTGATCTTCCAGAAGATGTTCTTAAACTGTTCTGGTTTGTTATGTGGTTGGTGGGGCTTTTTTTGGTTTTAGTTTGGTTTGAGTTTTTTGTTTGGTTGAGTTCTTTTTTTTTATGTTTGGTTGGTTGTTTTTTTTGTTTAGCGTTTCTGTTTGGTTGGTTTTTTGTTGTAATGGGTTTTTTGCTGTTTGTTGGGGTTTTTTTTAACACATGCTGATTAATTTGGGGATCAAAGGTAAATTCCTTCTATAATATGGGTTATGGAAGAGACTGGCCTTCAGTCAGCCATATGTCAGTCAGAGACCCCTGAGCCATTATTAGTCAAAAGAGGAACAACCTTGTAATATGTGGGTGATCTCTGGCTGAAATTCAGTAGAACCAAACTAGCCTGGATCAGTAAGAAGGTATTGAAGAGTTTAATTATTTGATACAGTATTGTATGGGCTTTGGGATCACTATAATTGCAAGCCTTTTCCCTTTCCAGCAAAAGCTTATGTGCAAAATGCATGTGTGGTTGGGACAGCACTTCCACTGTCACCTGCAAGTACTGAGGCTATGGATACTTGTGTGGGGTGTGGAATTAAAACTTACAGAAGAGTATCTACCAAACAGTCTGCATGGGCCAGAACTTTTGCTCTAGCCTTGAAAAATCTGATTATTCCCTGGACTTGCAGCAGGAAATTCAGACAAACCTGCATAAACATTGCTGACTGCTGCCCTCGGTCAAGGTTCCAGCCAGAGAGGGTGGAGGTTGGATAAACTCACAGACTGATGCTGGGACAAGTGTGTGTGATGATTTTGACAGCAGATGTGGAACAGAAGGTATAGTGGCTCTGCAGCTGTCGGGAGTGAAGCAGAGCAGCAACCAGGACCAGTTCCAGCAATGAAATTTTGCTAAAAACAATTGCTGAGTTTACAAAGCAGGTGGTCTGGCACAGGGCCACAGCAGAGATGCAGCTTTGCTGTCTTCCCTCTAAGACACATCACACAGCTGCTTGCAATTGAGAGCCCCACTGATGACCTCTGTGAAGTTAGTCAGAGAAAGGGGTTCAATTTGCTTTGCAAGAAACAGGCCTGACAAATTGACAGAGGTCTCAAAACAGTTTTGTCATGCTGGAGTTCTCACATATGGCGGCCTTTTATCTTTAAAAAAATACTCACTGAAACAAAACAAGCAAACCAAGCATGCTCAGTCTGCTCAGGCACACCCTAACACCTCCAAAAGCACTGAAGTGTCCATTACAATCAGCTGGAAGCAATGTCTGAGACTTTTTTCTAAGGCTAATCAAAAATCCCTGATTTGCAAACTGTCTCGAGCAAACTGCTGCTTTTTCAGGGAAAAGCTTGAAAACTGATTGCATGTTCCTATGGTATATCTACATTCAGATATAGTATATCTACATTCAGATGACCTGTGGGAGTCATCTATAACCTCAAATAGCTGCAGAATCAGAACAGATGTCTAGAATGCTAAAGTTAGGTTAATTTTACTTAGACTGTATTTCACAACCTTTCAACAGTTCTTTCTTCCCACAAGCCCTGCTGCCTCTTTTTTGTCGTTTTACAAGCAAAACCAGAGTCATTAGTCTAGGGGCAGAAGGTTCCTAAAACCAACCTTGCTATAAAGAGTAATAAGCCATAGCTGTGCCATCCCTCAGTTTCTTCTATAAAACAGAGATGATTGCATTTTCTTACTTATTAAGGCAGTTAAGATGATTACAGGAAGAGGTGGAAACACCTAGATGTAATGATGAGACTGCACAAGACAAATATTTTCTTGTTGCCGCAGCAGTCTACATTTCAAGAATCTGAAAACCTCTGAAAATACCCCACTTACATGAAAAGCTTCCACTCTGAAAGTCTTTGTGGCTATCCACATCTGCCCTAGAGGAGATGAAAACGCATAAATATATGGTATCCACAAACATTAAGACATCATCTTAATGCCTAGAGGAATGAGATCTATGTAAGGCTTTGATCTAACTTTCAACATGGATTGCAAAATGTGGTTACTCACATGCTTTGCAATGAGGCAACCCTTGTCATGGTCAGCGCAAGCCATGCTCAGAGCACGTGTCAGAACTGCATGCCCATCCTGCTGCTCTGCCGGTGCTGCTCCCACACCTCTTCTTACCCCTGGTCAGCCTCATCACTCACAGCTAAAAACTTACCCAGAGCACTGCCTTCTGGAGAGGGACAGACAGGTTCATCTGTACTGGCAATGTCAGTGTAAAATCAGTAGGGAAAGCAAGAGTGGAGTCCCTTATCCCTCAGTACCTTTGTCATTCTCCAGCATATACTTCAGGCTGTGTCCCAGGCCAGGTCAGTGCATGTGGTAATGACATCAAAGCACAGTAGCAAGGCTGAGGTGCTGCCTGGGGTGTCACACGGTGTGATGTTCCCCCAGCACCTCCACCAGACTTGCAAGCCTCCGCCAGTCAATGCAAGCTTTGGACACCTAGAGACAAGGAACAGGCAGCAAGATCCCCCTGAGTAGGTGCATTGGTCACGGTGTGTGCAGAGCTTAGACAGGCCATGGCTCATGCAGATCTAAATTGCACAAGTGGTCACTCCCTCACATCCACCTCAGTCCCCATGGCAGAACTCACATGCCTAAAGGATGTTCACCTGCAAGCCAACAGGAGCAGCCTCACTCTGCTGAGAGTGGTGCAAACACTATTAACATTTTCCAGGACTTAAAAGACAACCAGGAGCAGAGAAGGCATCCTCAGCAGGCACACCACTGCTCTGTTTTGCCCTCCTCTAGCCCTGCACAGACTCAAGAGGGCCAGTCCTACTAGTCTGCACATTTCACAGCACAGGTGCAATTCCCCTCAGGAGCAGCCCACTGCCAGTTTGACTCTGACTATTGGATGATTAGTCCAGGGAAACTAGATTATCTTTAAGGTCCCCTCCAACCAAAACCTTTCTATGACTTAGACTGTACCAGTGCTTTTTTTCTTTTTTTTTTCTTCTTCAATACTGAAGGCCCCAAAAAATATGTTTATTCAGCTTGGAGATGGCTTTGGGGGAAACTAACACCTATGTGGAGGTCTTTTGAGAAGATGAAGCTGGGTTCTCTACTGAGGTGGCCAATAGAAGAATGTGAGACAGTGGTGCAGCTAAAGCAAGAGGGCCAGTTACCCCATTAAGGCTGCACTAAACTGATATGGACTTGTTTTGAACTCAGACATAAGCACATTGATATAGCATAGCTGTATATGTGTCTTTGTATATAACCTGTGAAAAATAGTATTGCCATTGGTAGTAACTGGCCACAGGTCTTAAGGCAGACTATACAAGGCCTTATATATATAATAATATTTGACATTTTGCATGAATAATGAGGATAAATGCCCGCCTCCTTTCACGTGTAATGCCCAAACACAGAGACTGTTATTCTGAAAACTATGCAGAAAAAAAGTGTTGGAATTAATCCTGTCTGTTAACATTCCACACAGATATTTGCTTTGACTACCTAGTGTTCAAGGGCACAAATGCTTCTGACCAGTTCCTCTCAAAGAAAATCAAGGTTTCCAAGACTAAGATCAAGCAGGTACATCTAATTATGTCACAGTCTACTGCATATAGCACCTTTCATGTAAAACACTACAAAAAGCTTTATAAAGAATAGTGACTCAAAAGAAACTGAAGACTATAGATAACATCCCTCTTTACTGTTAGTATCTACCAGATAAAAATTGGTATCAAATTTTTTTGTCTAAGCAAAAGAGATTTAGTGGACATAGACTGAGGTGACTCCATCAAAATTTAAACACAACAAACCTAAATGACTGCAGCTCGCAAGAAATCAATTCACAAACAAGAATACAGGAGAATATATATGGTCCTACAGTCATTTCCCAAGGGGCACAAGGGAAGGATAGAACTTGTCTTTTCACTTGAAGTTACTGACCAATGGTTAATCTGCTTAACCAACAATCAAACTCAGACTGTATGATGTGGCATTTCTCAAAGAACACAGCAGCATTTATTTAAATAGGTACATACCTGGCTTTCTTAGACAGCCTCTATTCTAGTCCCTGTTCTTGAGAGGCATGGTTTATGCAGCTGTATTGATCAGCAATCCCATCTCTTCTAATTTTTGAAGTCTTCAGCTCATTAGAATCAAGTTTGTCCAATATGTCAAAACCATGGTGTTCCTGCAAATTGCATAAAAATGCTTGATGAATAAACCTGAAAGGCTCGATTCTTGCTGAACTGAATTCTTGCTGAAGGAAATTATGAGACTTGCTTAATAGCTATGTTTTCCTCTCAGCTTATGCCTGAGTTAGCTCCACAGTCAACCACTACGGGTGGTATATAAGCGGGAGATGGAGGACTCATAATCACACACAGAAGTGGAGTAACTTTAAGCCATCAAAGAAAGGATTAGGACAGAGAGAAGGAGGAAGCTCTGAAGTGACAGTGGGGAACCTCTGAAGTGACAGTGGGAAAGGAAGAGGAAGATAGCAGGAGAAATGTGAACAAAGTAAACCAGTTGAAAGAAAAACAGGTTTCATTCTGTTGTTAATGGAATAAATTGTTTTTATAGGGAGATGCTAGCCAACTGAGCCTCTCAACAGGCACTATAAGAATGTGTAAACTAAGTCTTAGGATGCTCCTCTGCATTCTTTACTATAGGTGATGTTGTGCCATGAAGAGAGCCTGAAACCTTCTCGACTCCCACAAAAATGCTGTAACAAGACAAAGTATAGATCCAGTGGCTCCTAATCATGTACTTCAACTACAAACAGATCTCTGGATCAAAGCCAGCTTCAAATAACATCTAACAAATCACAACTTCATTGCCAAAAAAAAAAAGAAAAAGAAGAAAAGAAACACTGTATCTATTTCATTTTACTTTTAGCTTAGTTGCTTTGCTATTTGTGAGTTTCTGTGTTCAGGATGCTGAACTTTCTCAAAGAGACTCTTGCAGAGAGTCCCAAAGCCACTTTCCTGAAGTTATGCAGCAAGACTCCTGCACACAATGAGAGCTCCTTTCTCATCCACAAAACACTTTTGGAAAACCAATACACTTTAAAAAGTGTGGTTAAGAAATAACTTAGTGCTCATTTCCTCAGAATCTAATATTGGAAATACAACAGATGCAGTGGCTGTTCATATTGCATAACTGATTAGGAAAACATCTTTTGAATCATACAACCTACCCTCTTCTGAATAAAAAACCTTGCCTCCACAGCATCTTGTTAGCACTACTAAAGCATGTAGTCATCATGTTTAAAGTTTGTTCACAAAGAGGGCGATTAGTGTACAGTAATTACAAGGCACCATGGCCAGAAACCTAGGTTGGCATACAACTACCTTTCTGGAATCCAGTCTTACTTCCATTTTACTTTCAATGTAGACTGATCAATATAAATAGGCTTGTGCAGCCAGATATAAGCTACTGTGAAGAGTAAATAAAATATTCCAAACTATCATAGAATTACAGAACGATTTGGGTTGAAAGAGACCTTTGAAGCTCAGCTAGCTCTAACCCCCTTGCCAAGGGCAGAGACAACTTCCAGCAGACCAGGCTGATGAAAGCACCATTCGACCTGAACTTGAAAAATTCCTGGGTTTACACCAGGGAAAAAAGGCTAACATTATGGATCTTCTTTTTCTTGAACTACTGCAATTCCAATGGCAAATATCCTTCAACACTCAGACCATGCTTGTTTAAACAAAATTACAGTAGCTGAAATAATGTTCCATACAAATTATAACTAATTTCTTAAATTTATGAAATATAATGAGTAAATGCGACAAAGGTTCAGGAATAAGAGGATATTAAATCAGGAAGAAAGAGAAACACCAATTCATATGATAATTTTACATACTCAATTGAAACTACTTCTTCTCTCCATAACTTTTCCTGATATTAGATGATTGCTATTTAGCTAAAACATTTAATCACCAGGAGAAGGCACTTGCCTCACAGAGTAATTTATTTGTAATTGTAAGAACTCTTCTATAATAGTTGCTGGTATTTTCCTGCCAGGTCTTCTCATCCTGTCCACCAAGACAAAATATTTTTCCTCTAAGATTTTCCTGCTGTTTGTGATTAGGAAGAAGATGTTCAACTTAATGTTTAGTAATTACTATGAAACAGTGTTAGAACAAAGATAACCTGGCACAGTTATCTATTGCTACATGTCTTTCAGTTTTTGTTCCCTACAACTGTGTGACTTTTAAAAAACAGATCAGCACCTAATGCCTGCAGACAGTTAATGCCAAAAACAAATTTCCAAGCAAATCACATCCTTCAACATCACCTTGTGTTTTGCCATGAATGAAAACACAAAATGAAAGAAATACAGCCTCTCCAATAGTGGGCTTCAAATATGCCTGCTTACTGATGACTCACACCACACCACCTGTTCCTTCAGCTGATTAATGACACCCTTTCAAACACCAAACACAATAAAGAATGTTTACCCTACACAACTAAATGCAATGTAAACATTCCTCAGTAACAGTTAACGAAGGCTGGAACACTCACACAGCAAAAGACATCTCCCAAAGATACTGACTCAAGCCTGGAAATTACTTACAGGCAACAGTCTTGGGTTAGTACGTAACCTGACCTTTGAAGGTACAGCTGGTTGTTACCGTGCACCTATCAGGGTGCTGGCATATCAGCTTCAAAACAGAGCTCTATCTTTATTTGAAGCTTTACAAATAAAACGTGTAATCACGAGCAGATCAAGAGTCATGCATTGCAAGCAGTGTAGAAAGAATACTGTGGTGTGGAAAGATAGCTGGGGGTAAAATGAGAGGAAACTGAGAAGTTATATGCACATCCTAACAGAAGTTTTAATGGTACCAAAATTATAGGTTAGAATACAGCTGCTACTCTCTGGATGGAATGTGATTGGCAGCTCCACAATGATTCCCTGTACAACAGTAAGCAGCTGCTACAGGGGATGGAACCAAGGGTGGAGCAGGGTGGAGACACTGTGGCCAGGCTCTGTAGAACTCCTTGCAGGGAGGGGAACTAGATGATATTTTGCAGCTGATAACTGCATAGCACCTGTCAACTGAGGGAAATGGGAGAAGATGCTGCTGAGCCAACCACTGTGGCAAAATCTCTCTTCTCAGATGAACTTGGTTCGTTAAGCCTAATTGTAATATTAGCACACACCTCCATCCCAAAGTTACTAACCTCCAAGGTATGGCCACCCCCACTGTGCACCTGCCCTGTATTTTTTTGACTGTATCTTTTAAAGCAAAGGGAGAGAATTTTACACCAATCAGTAACAAAGGTGTGCATGACTGAAGTCACTCAAGCTCCATCAAACCAGAAAGTACAAAAGTAAGTTTCGAATGGGGAAAAAGGGATCAGTTGATGGGCTGAACCTGTCTTCTCCCCCATAGGGATGCCTACTGGGACCATACTCTGTGCAGGCTAAATACTTTTACTGGGGATTAGAGCTTGTCTGTGTATTGCTTTGAAAATGTTTTTGCAGTCAGATACTGTCACCACTAACCCTCAAACCTTAAACTGTCATAGTTTTGTATTAATAGTGTTATTCTGTAACCTGTTAGCATGAGTCCTTCACAGGTGCTGGCAGCTGCCGGCAGCAGATAACGCACTCGAATAAAGTGTGAAGACCCACTGAGGCGTCTCCCTTATGCTGTTTGCATATTTCCCTTAATAAGACAGTTGAACTGCTGAGCCACCAGGACTGTTCAGTGAAGGGTCCCCATCATGGGACACCGGCAGACTGGCTGGGCACAAGGGTCTCAGCTTTCATGTGGCGCTGACAGACAAATAAAACAATAAGGGTTGAGGAAAGGCACCCCATCAAAGGTTGAGGAAATGTCCCTGTCTCACAAGACATTCGGTACAGAACCATTTGTGCCAATTTTAAAAGACTACTCCTATATATTTGGTCAGACTCAAGATTAGGTGTAATGCTGCAATAACAAGTGACTAGAACAAGTTGTGTTGTTACTGGTGTAATGGACACATCCAAGTTTCAGAAGCATAACTTGGTTTACAAAAGAGCTTGAAACAGAACGACAAGTTGATATTTAGAATTATGAGCTCTAGTATTTTCTGATATGCAAGGCACCTCATCCAGACAACGACCTCTGCCTACAATCTCACTAGTAATACCTTCTCTAAGTATTAACAGCACCACTTAAATCCCCATGAGTGACTAAAACGGGCACCTAGAAGTGTAAAGAATCTCTGTGATAGGGATTCACAACGGTGATGATTTAGGACAACTGCTCTCTTGGTGCCCTGACTATCCTGGATGTAGTCTGTAAGACAGTCAGAGCTCAAGCAAATTTGCTGAAATGACCACCATGGGAGTGTGATCTGAGACACAGAAAAGATTACTTTCTTAGTATTACAGTAACGTTCCAGCCTCGCAGCCCTGGAGAAGTCACCACATTGCCATATTTGCATCTTATGACACTCAGCCATATGTTCTTAAGCTTCCTGTGATCTAAGTAGATTGCAGCCCTGGATTTTCCCTTGGTCTCCTGGGACACTCCCTGGACAACAATTTCCTACTTTCTTCTAAGAAATTCTCACTATTTATACCAGAGCTTTTGCAATTCTGTTATGATCATTTCATAAACTGATCATAAATTGTAATTTTAATATTCCATTCTCTCAAAGCAATGCACCATGCCAAACAACAGGATTTCTTCTGCTTAGCATCCTTAAAAATATTTTAACTCAAGGGCAGACTTCTCTCAGCAGGAGCAGCCTATCTTTCAAGAGTCACTTTGGAGACTACATTTTAATTTCCAAATCAGTGGTAACCAACAATCACAGAAAATTATTCAGACCAAGTGATCACCTATCTTACTGACAGCACCTTTGCTCCACAAGAGATATCAATTTGCAGCTCTCCTTGGGTTCACAGGTCACCAGAAACCATGGTATCCCTGATGGGCATTTCTCTCAAAACACTGTATCTCCAGCTCAGTGGTGGCCTCTCTGCACTGCACCTTTGGCACCTGTACTTGAGAAAGTCCAGTGTTTCCTCCCTCTCCACATATATGAATAATGCTTTGCAGAGATTCTTGCTTTCTCCTGTCCTACGGCTGAAACAGGTCCATTGCTTGATAAAAGCATAACGATACCTTTCTTCCTTGTTCTAGCATCCTATTTGTCAATTTCTGCATCTCTCAGGATCATAACATGTTGTTCCACTTATGGAGACATTCTACTGCTTCAAGGTTCTTTTCTTGGTAACAAGACTTTTTGTGCTGATATCCCTTGACTTTAGACACTGTATTTTCCCAATATGAATCCACATGAATGGGAAATGTTAAAGGCTTGAGCTGGTAGAATTCTTACTGACAACTGAAAGTAAGGAGTGCAAACTCCAGCAGCCAATCACCCACAGTAGAACCCACTCACATGTTTGACTTTAAAATCACTCTGAGTACCAACAATAAACTATATACTGTATACTATGCTAAGCAATGAGCTCTACATTCTTACTTAGCTCTATACTTTACTTACCATTCTTAAATTACAGACAATAACATAAAAGGTTCAGACAAATGGATGATGTATAAAAACTTCAGACAAATTGAGTACTGTAACAACATCCAGTCCTGCTGGACGGATCTGAACTCAGATTAACTTGTAACCACACAGTTTTATCACTTTAAAATACATGTATAAAGCACATAGTTCCTTCTCCACAAAAACACTTCCCCCAAAATATTCCCTTACTGGTGAAGAAAGTAAACAGTATCCAAAACTAGATGTTTTGTTTTGTGGTTTGTTTTTGTTACTTAAACCACAGAATCATTTAGGTTGGAAAAGAACTCTAAGATTATCAAGTCCAGCCAATGCTGCCAAGCCCACCATGAAACCATGTCCCTGAGCACCATATCTATGGCTCTTTTTTAAATATCTCCAGGGGTGGTGACTCAAGAAACAGCAACCCCCTTTCAAGATATATTTAAAGAATCACAGTGACTACAACCAAATTATTTTTTTTCCAAATATACCCCATGAGTAGCTTTGGAACTTTGGGAGATACATTTAGGTAGAAAGTTTGAAAAGAAAGTAATTTTCATCGCTTCAATGTGAAGCATGGAGAAAAAAAAAAAAGTCAACATTTCAAATTATGTCAATTTATTTTATTCTTTAAATAGCATGTATCTTACTACCACCAACAAAAGGCACTATAGCATGATCACTTCAAAATTTGTAAGAAAAGTTTTCACAGCAAAATCGTCTATCCTAGGTGAGACAAGATCATTCTCATGAGCAGATACTAGTGCTAGAAAAACACACTACATTAGCAGTACTAATAACAGGGTGTGCCATATAGCTGTTTGCAGATTCTTTCTCTCACCTAACCCACAAAGTATTCAAGCAGCAAGTTATTGAACTGCCAGATAGCATTAAAAATACTTGAGTTACTCATAGGGTCTGATCTGTCATAGCTTGAACATGTTCATATGAAAGGAAAAGACAAAAGACAGCTTGCACCACAAAAGAAGTTTGCAAAATTCCCCTCTTTTAGTAGCAAGGATAGAGCGGTGCACCCTCATCCAAGACTTTGAAATGTGGTTATAGGAAACTACAGTCCAGTTGGGCATAAAAATTTCAATATAACCACATTATAGCATCAAAGTTGTGTCCGATGTGAGCCCTTCCAGTTAAAAATATATAAAAAACCAAATCAAACTAATAACTTTGAATTTCCTGCTGCTTCCAGCAGATCTTTCTTTCATGTGCCTGCAAGAATGTGTGTGTGTGAAAGGAAAAACCAAGACAACAGTAACTACAGATGAGTAATAACTTCTAAGTAATACAGTGCAAGAGAGAAGCCCATTTCAACTGTGATTCATGATCAGTTTATGTCACTCATGCCTTCTTAAGTGACAGAAAATACAAGTTCATATCCCGGTACTAATAGTACTGGAATACGAACTGATTTATGTACAGTGCTGACTGAAACCAACAGGCACGACTCTAAAACATCTATTCCATCAATCCTTTCAGAAGTTACTGAGATTGATTCCGAAAAATCAAAGCCACAACAAGCATTGCATGACTAGAACAGCTCAGAATTGATTTCATATTCACCCACCTCACTGAGAGCATTTCTAATTACTTCCTATACATCCAGCAATTTCAGTTGGTTTTTTTCACTGCCTTACCACCACTTAGTAGTTTGTTTTATTTTAAAATGTCATCTGTGCTAATACCCTGTAAAGACACGAATCTGAAAGAATGATTGCTTTCTAGAAAGTCAGTAAAGGTGTGCATGCAGACATCACCTGTGCATCTCAAGACAGCCTATCTACAAGTAGCAGAGCCAGAGAGAATTACCTCCTGGCCAAGCACTACCCTCCTGGACCAGTCCGGACTTTCCCAGCAGCACAGCGCATCCCAAGACACCGCCGTGCTCTGCTGCCCTCCCAGCACAGCGGTCCAGCCGGCAAACTCAGAACGAGGCAAACGCAGTTACGTTCATACTAGTACAAATTCGCTTCCATTACCTCCTTCCCTTGCCAGTTGGTTATTCCGTCTCTATTTGTCTCCATAGGAAGAACTCAAGACCTGGTCCTTCAGGTGAGCGGGAAAGACCTCTTCTGACCATGCCTGGATGAAATTACAAACTGAAGAAGAGGGAGGAAAACCTACCCTGGCACTCCAGTCCGTACCTTCCCCGACGGGGCAGCTTCCGAGAGCCGAGCGGCGCCCCGCCACTGCCGGGCTCGCCCGCGGCCGGGACCGCCGTGCCGGGGCCGCGCTCCCTGCGGCTGCCCGCCCGCCCGCCCCTCCTCTGCAGGCCCGCTGCCCCTCGGACACCGGCCTGCCGAGCAAAGCCCCTCGCACAGCCACCCGCTCCGAGGGCTGGACTGCCCCCGACGGGACCAGCGCTGCCGCCGCCGAGCCCCAAAGCAGCGCACACCGCGAGAGGCGCGGCCCGTCCGCCCCCGCTCCCGGCCCCGCTCCCGGCCCCGCCGGCACCTAGGGAAGGCGAGGGGAGCAGCGCTGACTGCCCGGCGAGCCACGGGCTGCTCCCCTCCGAGCCCTCGGCAAGAGGCGCCCTCCGGGGCCCGCTGCTTCCCGGCAGAGCGGGGAGCAGAGCCCGCCCGGGGCGGCGATGCGCGGCAGGAAAAGCCGAGGGGCTCCTGGGCTTACCGACGTGTCACAGTCACGGCCGCGCCCTCCTTTCCCCTCTACAGCTGCAGATGGCCACCTGCGACCCGGCCGCAGCCCCTCCCCGGCGAGAAGCATCTTCACGGTTCAGCGCTGCGGCGTCCTCCGTCCTCCCTGTCCCCGTGGCTGCGCCCCGGGAAGGCCCGGAGGGAGGGCGGTGACACCGCAACACCGTGCTGCCCTGACACCGTGGTACGATAAATAACACCGTGCTGCCCTGACACCGTGCTGCCCTAACACCGTGGTACAATAACACCGTGCGACCTCAACACCATGCTACCCTGACACCGTGGTACAATAACACCGTGCTGCCTCAACACCATGCTACCCTAACACCGTGGTACAAGAACACCGTGCTGCCCTCCCGCCGCCCAGCCCTGCGGAGCGCCCGTGGCCGCGCTCAGGGGGATCGCTGCGTGGGGATGGGAACGGGAGGCTGGTGGCAGCGATGGGAGAAGGAGAAGGAGAAGGAGAAGGAGAAGGAGAAGGAGAAGGAGAAGGAGAA
>JAWWTY010000289.1:0-14223 GCA_035222235.1 Margarornis squamiger | reverse complement strand
GAGGTATATGTGCATATCTGTGTATTGTGGTTAAGAACTGTTATCTTTTCATATAGTTATATATTTTCCTAATTAAAGTCCTGTTCTCTAAATTTAAGGAGAGGGATTATTTCTTGGCCAATATAAATATCTTAGTTCTCCTTTTGAACTAAGACAATGGTATTCCCAGTTAATATCTGGCAAGTTGAATTCCCCCATAAGAACAAGGGTGGTTGACTTAGAGTTATCCCTTAGTTCTTTAAAGAATAATTCATTGGTGTCATCATCCTGGATGGGTAGCTGTGGTGGGTTGACCTTGTCATGTGCCCACGAAGCTTCTCTATCACTCCCCTTCCCATCCAGAGAGGGGAGAGAAAATAAGATGGAAAACAACTTGTAGGTGGAGATAAGGCAATTTACTCAAGCAAAAGAGAAAGTATGCACACAAACAAGCAAAGAGGCAAAAAAAATCCCTTTAATTCTCAACTTCCCATCAGCAAGAAATATTCAAACATTTCCTGGGAAGCAGGCCTCAGCACATGTAGTGGTTGCTCTGGAAGGCAAACATTGTAAATAATGAATGCCCTCCCTTCCTCCCCCTTTCTCTTAGCTTCTATATTGGAGTTGATGTCATATGATATGGGATGTCGTTTTGGCCAGTTTGGGTCAACTGGCTTACTTGTGTCCTATCCCAGGGTCTTGCCCACCCCCAGCCTCTTGATGAGGGGGGAATGTTGAGAGACAGTACTGATGCTGTTCCAGCACTGCTTAGCAGTAGCCAAAACACTGGTGTGTTATCACTATATACAGATGGGTCCTCTAGAGTAGTAAACGGGCATCGCAAATCAGGATATGCTATAGTAGATGGAAAAACGTTTGAAATCAGGGAATCTCGGCCCTTGGATAAAACCTGGTCTGCGCAAGCTTGTGAGCTATATGCTCTTTTAAGAGCTCTTCAACTGTTAAAAGACAAAACAGGAACAATTTTTACTGACTCAAAATATGCATATGGGGTTGTGCACACTTTCGGGAAAATATGGGAAGAGCGAGGATTAGTAAATGCACAAGGAAAAAGCCTGGTACATGAAACCCTAATTAAAGAAACCTTAAAGGCCTTAAGGCTGCCTAGTCAAATAGCTGTGGTACATGTACAAGGGCACCAAAAGGGAATGTCCCTTAAAGTAAGAGGAAACAATTTAGCTGATGAAGAAGCCAAACGAGCTGCCTTATTAATGATAAAAGAACAAGAAATGGATAACAGCAGACTCAAAGTAACTAAAAGCTTCACTAATCGGGAAAAAGAAAAATTGCAACAGGTGGGAGCAATAGAAAAAGATAACAAGTGGCTGCTCCCAGATGGGAGGGAAATTCTCCCAAAAGGCTTAACTCAAGAGATTATGAGGGATTTCCATAGGCAAACTCATTGGGGAGTACAAGCATTAGTCGATCAATTTGAGACCAAATATATAAGTATGGGAACTTATAACATTGCCAAGCAAATCATTGGGAAATGTTTAACCTGTCAAAAGGTAAATAAACAACAACTAAGAGAAAGAATACCAGGTGGGAGGGAATTAGCTAAGAGACCATTTGAGAAGCTACAAGCAGATTTTACTGAATTACCTAAAGTGGGAAGATATCGTTATCTTCTGGTCTTAGTTGATCACCTCACCCACTTTGTGGAAGCTTTTCCTGTGGCCAGGGCAACTGCCAAGACAGTGGTTAAAATATTATTAGAAGAAATTATTCCCCGGTATGGAGTCATAACAGCAGTAGACTCAGACAGAGGATCACATTTTACCTCCAAAATCATTAAGGAAGCATTAGAACCTTTTGGAATTAAGTGGGAGTATCATACTCCTTGGCATCCTCAAAGTTCTGGGAGGGTAGAAAGAATGAATGGGGAAATTAAAAAACATTTGACCAAATTAATGATAGAGACCAAAATGAATTGGGTAAAATGTTTGCCTCTGGCATTGCTAAATATAAGAACTCAACCCCGTGCAGATATTGGAATTTCCCCTTTTGAGATGCTGTATGGAATGCCATATGACTTTGGAATCCCAGTTGAGCATCCAAAAGTAGAAGAAAAACTGTTGCAAGAATATATAGTAGAATTGATGAAAAGAAAGAAAAAGTTAGAGAAAAAAGGGTTAGTGGTCCAGAGACCACCCCTGGATATATCTATACATAAGATACAGCCTAGAGATAAAGTGCTAATAAAAACTTGGAAAGAAGCATCTTTAACCCCTTGTTGGGAAAAACCCTTTCTTGTTTTTCTCACTACAGATATAGCAGTCCGGACAGTAGAACGAGGATGGACACATGCCAGTAGAATCAAGGGACCAATCCATGATCAGCAATGGGAAGTAGTGGATAATTCAATGGACTTAAAGCTAACCCTACGGAAAAAGAACAAATCAGCTAATCTATAATTGTACATTGTGTAAACGCAAATTGTAACTGTTATCCGTTTATATGCTATAAGTATAGAGTCAAGAGAAGTGGTGGATGGACAGTCATTATGGGTATACTCCCAAAGAAGTTTGTCGGGAGTACTATAATCAGGAAAGAAAGCTAACGTCCAAACCTTAAAAATTGGGGTAAAAAAGGGAAGGATAAAAATTTGAATCTGGCAAATAGTGGGAGGTTTTTACAAAACTCCGGAAAATATTGCTAAAAGGCAGTGGTAAGGATAACCTGTGACTCGAGGAAGCGAAAGGTAAAAACTGGGGCACATACCAAGCAAAACAAGCTAAGCTAAGCCAGGGGTCCTCTGAAGAATATACTTGCTGCCGAGAAGATGAAAAACCCCGTTGCTCGAGGCGACCGAGTAGACGGTGGAGGCAGAGGTGTACTGCTGTGGGGACTGTTAATGGTTAGCCTTGTTGGGAATCCAACAGAAGACCGGTGCCCCCAGACGCAATGCGCCATAAATGGCCTCTTGAGTCCAGAGCAGTCTTTCCCCCACTTGGAACAATATGAAATGGAGTTTTGGGGTATAGGAATGCGTTGTAGTAGTAATTTTGCTCGAAATGACCTTATAACTCCACCATCATCTCTTAGACCATGGGTGACAGCGGTAATTCTGTTAGCAACTGTAAAAATAAGCAGGGTAAAATGGCCATTAATTTTTGCAGGGATAAATCTAGTGAGTGGGGAAAATCCTCATCAACCTTATAATTGGACCTTGGTCAGAGGGAAAGACTCTTATCTTATCCAACAAATAATTACACCAGGATCCCCAAGTTTCACTGCCCCACTTTGTAGTCTAGTACCTACAAACCAATGTGTGAAAAGGAAACCTCATTACTTCTGTCCGAGTTCAAACCCTGGGAAAGGATACTGCAATCTTCCTAATGAGTATTACTGTGCGCATTGGGATTGTATTACTATAGCTGCAGCCTGGGAACCCCCAGTTAAGGATAAATTCCTAAAAGTTGGATGGGGGCCAACTGGTTGTAAACCTCCTGTTTACAACATGGTATTGGAGAGGCGAAGAGTAAATACCCTTGGTAACTGTAAATATTTGTATCTTAATGTTACTTCTCCAGAAGATCTTGGGTGGGAAGTAGGAAAAACCTGGGGAATAAGATACTGGGAATTTGGTAACGATCAAGGAGGAATAATTACAATAAAAAAGGAAAACGTGGTAGTTGCAAAGGCAGTAGGTCCTAAACAAATGCTTAATGAGCCAAAGGCACCTACAGTAAGTCCTAATCAAACAACCAAACCAATCTTACTGAACCGAGTTCTTAAAACATCCGAGAAAACTATCACAGCGGATGAAACAAATCCACTATGGAAAATAATACAAGCCTCCTATCAGGCCCTGAATTATACAAACCCCAATATGACCTCAGCCTGTTGGCTCTGTTATGATGATAAACCCCCTTTTTATGAGGCTATCGAATTAGATCTTGACTATAGCCTGAATAATGGAAAAGCCCCTAAGCAGTGTAGATGGGAAGAAAAACGGGCAAAAATTCTAATGCAACATGTGAAAGGGAAAGGACGCTGTATCGGGAGGGTACCAAAACCAAGAAAAGAGCTTTGTAGCATACATGAAAAGAGGATAGATAAAGTTAACAGCAATTGGGCCATTCCTCCGGAAGGAGATTGGTGGATTTGTTCAAAGACTGGTTTAACCCCATGTGTGTCTCTTAAGGTATTTGATGCATCTAGAGATTACTGTATCCAAGTGAGAGTGATCCCTAGAGTGTTGTACCATCCAGAAAATAGAATGTATGACTATTGGGAAAAAAGAAATCATGAAATTAGCAAACAAGAAGCCATCTCAGCCATAACAATAGCCACCCTTTTGGGATTAGGAGCTATAGGAGCAGGAACAGGTATAGCCTCTCTCGCACAACAAAACAAAGGATTTACATCTCTTAGAGCCGCAGTAGATGAAGATCTAGAGAGAATAGAAAAGTCAATTTCATATTTAGAGAAATCCCTGACGTCACTGTCTGAAGTAGTTCTACAAAACCGAAGAGGGCTAGATTTGGTATTTCTAGAGAAAGGTGGGGTATGTGCGGCCTTAAGAGAAGAATGCTGCTTTTATGCTGATCATGCTGGAGTAGTTAGAGATTCTTTAGCCAAAGTAAAGGAAGGGATTGAGAAAAGAAAACGAGAAAGGGAACCACCACAAAGATGGTTGTTTGACCAATTTCCCTGGCTAACCACTGTAATATCCACCATTGCAGGTCCGCTAGTAATAATATTACTAATATTAACATTCGGGCCTCGTATTTTAAACAAAGTGACTAGTTTGGTTGAGTCTCAATTAGGAGCTGCTCACTTAATGACATTAAAAGAAACACATATTGATGCTAGTAAGCATCTGCTAACAGAAGATCCAAGTTTACAAGCAGCACGAAAAACTGTGACTAGGTTTGATCAGCAAATTAAAAATTGGTGAAAACACAAAAGGGGGGATTGTTATGGATGAATTTTATAATTTGCCAAAATCAAACCAAATAAGTATTTTTATTATTCTTTATTTTATTAAATGTAGAAGTAGATATTTGCTTAAAAACTTAGGAATTTTTAAGCCCAGTAGAGCTGCCCCGGCCGGGACAGCCCCTCTGCGGGGGAGGCCCCGAGGGGATGACTGCCAGGTGCTTATCAGGGAATGCAAATTCCACCCTGCCTGCCCCTCAGGAGAGAGAAAGACAGGGGGATCAGTCAGTTCTCCCTATCCCCGGCGCCCCTTCCCCCTCCTGCATCCTGTGCCTCCCCCTCCTCGTTACGAGAAGGGCTCGCCCCAGCCCCCCTTCTCCCTCCGTCGGCCACGTGGAATTGAGCAACCCTCCCCCGGGCCCTGCGGAGCAGGGCCGGGACAGCTTCCCCCCCCGCCCGGGGCCTTCCCCGGCGCCCCCTCTCGGGTTCCCCCTCCCTTTTTTTCCCCGGGCCAGCACGGGACCGGGATGGCTTCCGCCCCTTGTACCCTGGTGTCCCACGTGGCATGGCACGACCCCTCCCTAAGCCCATGAGGTACAGGAGCGGGGAAGCCCCCCTCCCCCCCTTCCTGCATGGCCCAGCGCAGCTCCGGTAAAACCAGTTTTTGGCAGATGCCATGTTCCCATCCCCCTCCAAGTCACCCCCCCAAGCCCGCCGTTCACCCCCTGAATCCCCCGCTTTTCCCGGGTCGGATCGGCGCTATCTCACAGCCTTCCCGCTCCCCCGTACCCCGGGCGCTGCTTCCCAAGTGCCTCTTCTGTGTCCTTAAAGCACATCCAGTGTCCCCTCCCGAGCCCCAAATCCAGGAGCTACCCACGGTGGGCTCTGGTGCTCCTCAAGCCCCGGCGCCACGACTCGGGGCATAGCCACCGCCCTGCTCCCTGCTGCCCGTGGCCGCACCAGAGGGACCGGCGCCGCCACTTCTCCGGGAGCCCGCAACCCCCGGTGCCACCCAGAGTGCCACTGCCACCTCGGAGGACTGGCCCCACTTCTCCCGGAGCCCGCAACCCTGGCGCCGCTGCCCGGGACATCCAGTCGCCACTGCCCCGCTCCCGGCTGCCCGTGGCTGCCTCAGAGGACTGGCCCCCGCTTCTCCCGGAGCCCAGGGACCTGGTTAGCCGCCGCCCGGAGAAGCCCCGCGTGGCCTCGGAGTGCCACTGCCGCCATCGCGGGACAGCCACCACTGCCGCTACTGCCGCTGCAGCTCCTCAGTCGTCTCAGAAGCAGGACCAGGTTGGGCTGTACGCCACATGGACTGATTGCGCAATACCCAAGGATTACACAACGCGGGACCTTTCGCAATACCTAAGCCCCAACTGAGCATGCGCAAAGGGGCGTGGCTTACGCAGCCACAAAGTGGATAAAAACCGGGCTCTGGCTCAGTTCCAATGCGGGTTTTGGTAGAGCCTAGCCTCTCCAAACCGCCCAGCACTCTGCTGTTGCCTCTTGGCCTGCCTTCACTCAGAGCTGATATCACTGGGGTGTGGGTTGAAAGAGCTGAATCACTGGGCTGAAACCACTCATTGCTTTTTCTAATAAAGTTCACTCATTGTTTTTTTATTTTAATAAATAAATTACTTAATGTTTTTTTAATAAATAAATTAATTAATTAAACGCTGATATCACTCATCACTTGAACTCCTATAACAGGATGGAGTTTTGAGCAACGTGGTTGTTATAGTTTCAGAACCTGTCATGGAATTTTATCCTTCTACCAACACAGAGTTTGGGAGCTAACGCCCAACCCCCCACTACTAGCTAACAAAAGGGGTGGCTGATTGCTTGCCATTCCAACTTGCTTTCTGGGGGGAGGTGAGGGGGAAGGGAGAGAGTTTTTTTCCTGTGTGCTGAGGTTGTTTTTTTTTGGTGGCTGCTGTGCATAGAAGGATCTCGGAGGGAGCCCCTGTTCAGCTTGGCTCGTCTTCCCCACCCTCCCCCCAAATCCCTAACTCTGGGTGCCCTGTGCTTCAAAGAGAGAGAGAGAGAGAGAGTCATCACTACCTTGGATTTGCTATAGACTTCCTGAGGGGGTCAACGGTCATAGGCAGAGGAGGTGCTGCCCCCTCTGCCCCCGGTCCAACGCTTTTTTTCTCTTGAACAAAGGATGAGGAGAGGGTCTACACTGCCCCATGGAAAGGGTTCCATCCCATCCCTCTGCACCACCCAGCCCACGTGAGTCTACCACAGGTCTTGTGGTGGTTTAGTTTCCTTGGTTTTGGTCTAGGTCTTCCCTGGTAACAGGGTCATAACTAAGGAAGTATTCCATCCCATTCCTTTATGTAATCAGGTGTATATAAGATGAGGAGGGGAGGTTCTTCTCTCTCTTCCTTTTGGGTGCTTAGAAGACAGCAGGTCACAGTGTGTTGACCTCTCTCTTATCTGTATGAGCTGATGCCTATCTGAGAGCTGTTGTCCGGAGTCATGCGGAGGTGAAGGAACTGTTTTCTTGAGGGAAGTTGGTGAGAGTTTATTGTGTTAGTTACTTTATTGAGCTATTCCCTGAGTTTTCAAGTGTGTGTGTATCTGTTTTGTTTTATTTTTACCCATTTTTGCCCTTTTTTCCCTTCCCCTTTTCCCTTTTCCCTTTTGGGGTTGTTTGGGATTCTAGTTCTGTATATTCATAGTGTTTAATTGTATATAACTGTAATATATGTGAATATATATATTTTTACTACAAATTTTCTTTTGGTACCTTTTTTTTTCCTCTTTCAGGAGGGGGGAACCTGTGTGGCCAACGGTTGGGTTTGGCAGGGAGCCAACCCAAACCTCCACGGGTCTACCACAGAGGAAGCCACCAGTGCCTCTGCCTGCGTTCCTGGGTAGCCCACTCCACAGCCAGCCAAGCTGCGACATCACCACTTGCTGTCCATAAATGTAATTGCACCCAAAGGGAGCAGAGACTTCATTTCGTTCAAAGGTGTTGACTACAAACTCTTTTGTTCGGTTCTGGTTTCTGGGATATATATATTTTTTATATATATATAGTAGTTAAGAACTGTTATCCTTTTCTATACATTTTCCTAATTAAAGTCTGTTTTACATTTTAAAGGGGGTGTGGTAGGTTTTTCTTTGGAAGGAAGTTTTTTTCTTTCTTAGTCCGAACAGGTACCTTAGTTTTCCTCTAAACTAAGACACTTGTCTAGTGGGAGGTGTCCCTGTCCATGACAGGAGGGTTGGAAATAGATGATCTTTAAGGTCCCTTCCAACCCAAACCATTCTATGTTTCTATATGATTTTATTTCACGACATCTGGGACTGAAGAGTAGCCCATTGATCTGTATCTAGCACTGAACATTATCTTTCAGGCCCTCCTCAGATGCTCTTAAACTGAGGAATTGTTCTGCTGTGAACTGTTAGGTGGGAGCACCCAGGTAAAACCAAAATCTTTATGTTAGATGTAGGAACTTCTATCCATATTCAGCATAAGGTGTTTCAGTTTAACTGCCCATTGCTAGTCCTCTCTTTAAACCAGATTTTGTTTCTTTTGTTTAAACTTCCAACTTGTGTACTTTATTTATACTTCATTCTTGATATCTCTTTCCTATTCCATATACATTTAGCTTCCCCAAATGCTTCCTAAGATATATTTTCTCCCATACTTCCTTCTGTTTTATTTTCCCTAATCTGTACTTAACATCTTTAATGACTTATGGGAAGTAGAACTAACTGAAATAGGCCATGATCTGTTGCTTTTAATTTCTGGAAAACACTTCTTCCCAAATTTTACATTTGATCCTTACACATGCTTACCATGGATTCGTATTACTGTTTTTTGCAATAGTATTGCATTACAAGTTCATGCCCTTTTCATGTCCAGTTTCCTACTACAAGTCAGTGTACCTCAAAATTGTTGCTTCTTGATGGGAAGTGGAGAGGTGTCCATGAGATATAATCTAGTGCCCTGGCTGTGTCACTTAACTTTAGTTGCAATTAATCTCATCCAACAATAAACCAACTCTTGTGATACATTCAGGCCCTTTATAAGGTTTATTTTACACTGTTTTTTCAAACTTTTCTTACAGCAGGGACAATCATTTGTCATACATTGTTTTGTTTTAGAAAAGAAATGAATTATTAACAAGTTATCTTTGTTGTTTTCACTGTAATAATATTTTGTGGAATTCAGTGCAAGCATACGAATAAAATATTCAAACCATACACAGCAGCTTTATTTAGGAATCAGCCAGAGTAATAAAGATATCCTGACTTACTGTGAGAATCACACTGATCATGACCTATTAATAGGTTTTCTCTAGAATGCTAATGAAATTATTATCAAGGGCCCTAATACTTACCCTTCATGGTGATAGCATGCTGCTCTTCACTGGAATTTGTCAATGATGGATTTCTAATTAATTCCCTGATATGAGTGTGCCAGAAATGTAATACACCTTGAAATAATTTCTTTGCATAGAGTTTTTCATACAGGCTATATTAAAAATATCTTAGAGTTACATAATCCATTTGCAAACATGAGAAGGAAAAAATAAAGCAGAAAAAAAAAAGAGCGAGAAGAACAGATATGGACTCTAGAGACCATCACCCTGAAAACAGATGATGAGTCAACTAAGTGAACAGATGTGAGATGGTTAGTCTGGAGCTATAGAAGAAAACACCTTTTACCAATGTCACAGATGTAGGGTAAAGTGACTCAGAGAAGGCCAGTATTATTAAAGCAAGAAGATTATAGCAAAACAAAAATTCAAGATCTGTTAGACAGGCTACTTTAAGCTGAAGAAAGGCAACTTTTAACTTGGATCCTAAGACAGCTTTAAATTTATTTTAATAGAATCATATAGAATCATTTTCAGAAACTGATCATCTACAATGTGACATATGGAAATATATAAATAATATATTCATTTGGTTACTAAAGAAATAAATATACCAAAAAGGAAGCTACTGACTATATAGAGCACGATTTCTGATAAAACCTTAGCATTTTCTAATTCTAAAACATCTTTCATCTCTTACTAGTCTCTCATAATTCCAAGGATAGCTAGTTCTCGGCTCATTATTACTTTTCATGTGATCTTACACCGAAATTATTGCATATGCTACTGCTAGAACAATTTACAACTTTCATTATAATCTTCCTTTTGAGCATCTCAGATGAGTTCTTTTTCATCTGAAAACTCCCATCCTTAGTCTGAAGGTGATATCAGAGTTTTGAGATGTAACAGAACTAGTAGTGCTTGCAAAAGAATGTACCATAGAAAATTACTGTGTAACCAAAGCCTCAATTTAAAGAAACCAGCTAAGCAAAGTAAAGAAACAATAAAGAAAGGAACCTGTGGTGAACTGAAACAGCCAAGCAAACAAAGGAGGGGTATAACACAACCAAGGGCTTTCTCTTAAAGGAGCTCATAAAGCAGTCACTTAGAACTTTGAGGGCTCCAGACAGAAATGACCACCAGAGACCCTCGGTGAAGCCTTTCAGAGACCTTATAAGGATATGTATATATGCTAATTAGTGCTGGGAAATGTCATGAATATGCAACAGGATTGCAGGAAATGAAAATGAATAATAATGTAATGCAAATATGTAAGCTGCAGCTAAGATATCATGGCATGCACTTTGGCAAACTGATTCCCAGTGCATCTGGCTCCAAATAAAGAATGCCTGCCTGCTAAAACTCACTAATTGAGTCTTAAAGGCGTCTTTAAGAGCCAATTTTAGGCAACACTGTCTAAATTAAGATGATACACTATAGCTCACCTGTAACTTCTGGGTCAGAGAATTCCTCTGTGCTTGGAGCTCTCTGGCACTGTCGATTCCTTGTTTCAATCTTTCAATTTCCTAAGGGAGAAGAAACAACCTTGTTAACAACATGTTACCTAACTTGGCCTCAGTGCAGGTAAGCTGGCTTCTGCTTCTTCTCCTGTGTGAGCTATTGCAATCATATCAAAACTGGCAGTTAGATACTGCCCATCATAGCACATGAAATATAAGCCCTGCTTCAAATATTCCCAAATCACAGTCCCAAAACAGCAATTCTGTTGTGAATAAACAATACAGATAAACATTTTTTTTTGCTATAAAAGTCCAAGTCACTCTTTCCCACAAAAAATATCTGAAATAATATTTTCCTAGAAAATTAAGTCTTTGTAATTAGAGAAATAATTTTATACTTTAAATTCATTTATAAACTATTCTTAATTTTTTCAAGAGAAAAATTCACTTTTCATCTGTGAGCTCCTTATTATGTCACCAGCAGTAGGGCTGAGCATCAAAAAATTGCCTGCTTTGACCATTGATTTCTGTAAAAAGAGAATCTAAAAGGAAAGGTATCTTTAATTTAGCAAGACAAAAGTAATAAGGTATAAAAATAACAAATATAGATAAAATAAGGAATGGAAGAGAAACCTGTTCTTAGCTTACTTTCAAGAGACAAAAATAAAAACAGTTAATGAAGCTAAAAGGTATCAAATTTAAAACTAGTAAATATTTTCCCCAGAAGGGCATAGTCACCTTACAGAGCTCCTTTCAGAAAGATTTCTTTGCATTCAACAGCTCAGCATAATTCAAAAGTGCACAGGTACCAACATGGGAAACATTACCAACCTGATGCTAATCTCTAATTATGAGGAAGTTAGGAAAAGACTGTTCCATTTTGGGAAGATATTCTGTAACTACTGTATTCTCTCATGCATCCTCCTCGGAAACACCTAGCAACAGCCCCACTGAAGGCAAGACCCTGCAAGATGCACTGCTCCTCTGAACATGCATACCAGTGCATACTGTGTCTGTTTAGAGGGCTCAAGTGGTCTGGTTTTACATAGGGCAAACAATCTTTCATACGTGGCTCCTTGCACCTACTTTTTCCCATCCATAAAGGGGTGAGTCTTGATCATTCTGTGGCACAAATCTGCTTTCCTCTGAGACCCATGCCAGAGCAGGTGTTACTCCAATTCCTTGTATTTTCATGCTGCTGGTCCAGTCCAAAGTAGATGGCACAATAACTATCAAGTTGCAATCTGGGGTTTTTGTCATGTGTTTAAGAAAAGGGCTGATTGTAGGGATCATGAAAGTCAGATATATTAACATATCTTGAAAAACACTTTGGTCTGAAAAGACATTGATCTACTCACCCCAGACCCTACTCTCCAGAAAAAGTGTGCAATAGCTGCTTCCCTTCTTAGTGAATTTGAATTGCATCAATGTGGTTACTGTTTTGTAGAAACTACATATGCTTCAATGCAGACAATTTTGCAAAGAGAGATGCTTGGTAATAGCAAACAAGAAAAAAAATATACTTTTTTTTTTTGTTGTTCAGATACCCAGCTCTATACTGGACTGATGCAATTATAATACATGTAAAAAATATCAATCTTTTCAAAAAAGATGAATAATGAATTTTACTTTGTTACATCTATAGGAAATAATACAGTATTTACCAGCCATCACAAGTTTAATATTGAAAGCCTTTAGAAATTATGTAGCAGAAAAGCCAAGAATAAATGCTAGCAGCAGATACCTCTTCTTTTTTCTTCAGTGTAGACTCTAACTCCTGTATTGTCTGGTTTAATTCTGCTTTCCGTGTGTGGACTTCATTGGGTTGACTGCTCACACACTCTAGCTCAGTCACCTGTTGAAATAAGTAGAAGCAACATATACAGAATTTATTGCAACAAATTCAAGGTACTATTACTTCTTTGTATAAATAACTGCATTTGAAATACCCTTAGTGCTGGGTGACTTGTGTTGATTAAAATGGTGGTGTTCTTCTGAAGAAAGCATAAAATTCCTTTAAAAATTGTTTTGCATAAAATGCTTGCTATGACTTCTAATGTTTACTGCAATATCTTGGAAATGTTAAATGTAGTATGTTGCTAGCTAAAAAAAAATTAATTAAAAGTTATACTAATTATTGAAAATTTTATGAAAGAAGATGAATTACCATTTGACGGGACTTAAAGAATGCAGTTAATTGTCTCAAAACACTGTCAAAGAAGGAAATTCCCATAAGATAAGCCACCACAACAGAAACTTGTGATAAAAGCAGATGGCAGCAACAGGAACCAGGCCTAGTAAGGCAAATCGGGGTAACGACTTTGGGACTCTCACCACTGAGAAGACCAGAAGAAGGACCTGGTGGAATGCTGTTGGAATCCATGTGGTGGTGATATCTGTATCTTTTTACTTAATCTGTCTCTCTCTTATTCTCTCTCTCTTCCTATTTCTCTCTCTCTAATATTTACTGCTAAATGAAATCCGTACTTACTGATTTTGGCATATGGCTCGTTTTGCACCTTAATTCGAGCAGAAGCATCCTTTAATAATTGGATCCTAACACCATTCAGAAACAGCAATCACTAGGTAATTAAACACAGATCTGTCTCTCCAAATAACCTCTTAATCTGACACTTTCTAATGTCGCACTATTCTTATCAACTAAGTCACAATGCTCACCTACTTCCTAGTAAGGCAATTAAAATTTCACAGCCTCAATTTCTGACTCAGTGTCATGGTTTAGGAATGGTATTCTTCAATTTAGTAGACCCACTAAGACCACATCACTGCTTGCTCCCCCCTCCAATGGGAGGCACAAAAGGCAGAGATTATTGGTTGCAATAAGAACAATTTACTTGAAACAGCAATGAGATAAGAAAGCAAACAGTAACAGCAACAATATTAATAACAAAAGGTAGCAGTCAAAGAAACTATTAACATGAAACACCCCCCCCATTAAACAAATACTGGACCATTCCATGCACCATGTTTTCTCTCACTAGAAGTAACACCCTTCTGCTAGGAAGCGCAAGAGTCCCTTTCCTTTGCCCCTGGCAATGACGTGATGTAGCATCAAATACCATTAGGATCTGGCCGTGCCCCCTCAGCAGCATCCCCCCTCAGCTATTGCAAAAAATTAACCCTGTCCTTGGCCAAAATGAGGGCATTATCCACCCCTTATTCTATACCATCTGTGACATGCCCAGATTCTAACCAAGTGGCCTGTACTAAATGTAGATATCAATGTCTGAAGGTCCCACCACCCATTGCTTTCAATGGGATTTTTAACAGCCCATTGTACCATTCAACTTTCCCAGAGGCTGGTGCATGATAGGGAATATGATATACCCACTCAATACCATGCTCTCTGGTCCAGGTGTGTATGAGGCTATTTTTGACATGAGTCCCATTGTCACAGGATTTGCTGTGAAAGACCCTAGCTGGTGTTCTGGGCACAGGGTGAATCTACAGCCATCCAGTGGTTGCTTCCACTGTTGCCAGCAGCTAGTGCTTTCCTTG
This sequence comes from Margarornis squamiger, assembly GCA_035222235.1. Lineage (NCBI taxonomy): Eukaryota > Metazoa > Chordata > Aves > Passeriformes > Furnariidae > Margarornis > Margarornis squamiger. The sequence continues at coordinate 26 of JAWWTY010000289.1, read as the reverse complement.
GAAGGTTTGTGGAAGTGTCATATAAT
>JAWWTY010000288.1:0-14267 GCA_035222235.1 Margarornis squamiger | reverse complement strand
TGGAATACTTCCTTAGTTATAACCCTGTTACCAGGGAAGGCCTAGACCAAAACCAAGAAAACTAAACCACCACAAAGGTGTCAAAGACTCCTGAAATGTCCTGTGATCCAGTAATACGCCATCCAGTGTACATCTCCCTGCCCCAGGGGAGGTACGAGAGGCATTCCCATCTAGCCCAATAAAAAAACCACACTTGGACTTCACTCAACACTGGGTTTTCTTCCCTCACCACACAGGACTTTCCTCATCACCTGGGGCTTCTACCACCACCTTGATGGATCTGGACTGCAACCACCACTTTGACAGGACAGGACTATGACCAGCACTTCAACCAATGAACGTCAAAATTGCCACAACCAAGACTTGTCACTGGATCCAATGGGTGTCTTGCGGGTCCTTCTAGTCGCCTGAGGGGTCCACAGCCCTGCTCTGACTGCCTGTACCAGCACCACAGCCTCACTCCAGTGCTAACTATCCAACTGTTCCTGCCAGGTTTTCTGGGCATGGGGGAAGTGGGCTACATGGAAGGGTGGTGGATTGGGTCTGGCTGAGATGGAGTTCATTTCCCCATAGCAACCCTCACAGTGCTGTGCTTTGCATTAGTAGCTAGAAAGGTGTTGATAACAAACCACTGTTTTGGCTACTGCTGAGCACAGCATCAGTACTGTAACATTCCTTCCTGAATCAAGGATGGGATCCTGGGAGGGCACACGAGTAGGTCAGCTGATCCAAACTAACCAAAGGGCTATTCCATACCACATGATGTCAGCTCAGATATAAAAGCTAAGGAAAGGAACAGGCAGTGGGGGCATTTGTTGTTTCCAATGGATGCCTGCTGAGAAACCATTACGTGTTGCTGAAGCCCTACTTTCCCGGGACGTGGCCAGACATCGCTTGCTGATGGGAAGAATAAACCTTGTTATCTTCTGCTTCACTTTTGCATGTGCAAACTTTCACTTTTGCTTTAATAAACTGTTTTATCTCAACCCACGTGTCATTTTCCATCTTATTCTCTCTCTCCTGTCCAGCTGGGAAGGGGAGTGATAGAACAGCTTAGTGGACACCTGGCATCCAGCCAAGACCAACCCACTACAGGTGGCCATCTTGTCCCTGTCCTGTGACCATGTGTTTTTTCCAGGTAGCAGAGACTGGTCCAGTGGGGAGGGCTTGGGAAGTTTCTCCTCGTTGGTTGGTTTAACTCAGTTTTATCAGTATCGTTATTAGCATTTCTTCTTAGTAAAGTTATTTTTTCACTTACATCCAGGTGTATTTGTTCTCTCTGTCTGTATTGGAGAACCCAGGGGTATTGAATCCAAGGGAGGAGACTTCTGTCTGAGGTCTCCACCCCTCCAAATTGTCTCAAACCAAGACACCAGGTTATCCAGTTTAGCATTGCAATGAACTCTTCCCCTTGTCCCCCACCTGACTTAGCAACAAGGGATTCCTGCTAGAGTTCATCATTAGTATAGTCCACATCATAGTCCTCCATGGGCTGCAGGGGGACAGCCTGCTTCACCATGGTCTGCACCATAGGCTGCAAGGGAACCTCTGCTTCCCCTGCTCCAGTATGGGGTCCCATCCATGGGAGACAGTCCTCTTTGAACTTCTCCAACATGGATTCTTCCCGTGGGCTGCAGTTCTTCACAAACTACTCCAGTGTGGGTCCCCCATAAGGTCACAAGTCCTACCAGCAAACCTGCTCCGTCACAGGCATCTCACAGGGTCACATCCTCCTTTAAGCATCCCCCTGCTCTGGCATGGGATTCTCCATGGGCTGCAGGTGGATCTCTGCTCTATCGTGCACTCATTCACATGTCACAGACCCTTCAACTCAAGTACATGCTGGAGTTCCAGCCTGTCCAGTACAGCAGCACAGAAAAAACAGTTATGCCCTGGCCATTTACGAACCCAAGTACATGGCCATGGCTGTTATCAGAATGTTTCCTGGCACAGGAGTAAGGTGATGAGCAGCACAGCGCTACAGCAAACAGTGAAAGCAAAAAGTAGCCACTAATGAGCACAAGACTAATAGACAGGCAAGAGAGCCCATGGCAAGCCCAGGAGCCTGCTGATTAATAACTAAACTGCACTAACAGCTTTATCTCTAGCATGTTCCAATCAAATCTGTCATTATCTTCAGTCCTTCAGGACTTGCATTGGGTGCCAAAAAGGACTGTTCTGGTTTAACCCCAGACAGCAACCAAGCCCCACACAGCTGCTAGCTCACTCCCCACCAGTGGGACCAAGGAGAGAATGAGGGCAAATTGACTACATTGGACCACTGCTATGAAGACGCCAAGGTAAAAGCTACATACTCACTATAGTGGAGGCAACAACTGACTGGCTGAAAACATATCCTGTAAAAACCGGGCTATTCCAATCTTGCCAGCCTTATCCACCTGCTCATTGTTCTGATGTTCTTCAGTGGCACGATTTTTGGGCATGTGAGCATCTACATGACACACCTTCAGAGTCATGTTTTCTACCTGTGCAGTGATGTCCTGCCCCAATGCAGAAGCCCAGATGGGTTTACCCCTGAGTTGCCAACTGGTCTTCTTCCATTGCTGCAGCCACCCCCACAGGGCATTATCCACCATCCAGGAGTCAGTAGAGAGATACAGTACAGGCCACTTTTCTCCTTCGCCAATCTTTAGGGCTAGTTGGATGGCTTTCACTTCTGCAAATTGGTTTGACTCACCTTCTCCTTCAGCAGCCTCAATGACTTGTCATGTGAGACTCCAGACAGCAGCTTTCCACCTCTGATAGTTTCCTACCACATGGCAAGATCCATCAGTAAATAGAGCATGGCCTCTTTCATTTTCTGGTAACTCATTATACGGTGGTGCTTCTTGGGCACAAGTCACCTCTTCAGACAATGCTCCAAAATCTCTGCCTTCTGTCCAGTCCATAATCTCTTCCAGGATTCCCAGGAAATTGAGTTTTCCCATTTGGGCTCATTGTGCAATCAAAGCTATCCACTTACTCCATGTAGCATTGGTTGTGTAATGTGTTGAGGGGATGCTTCCTTTGAACATACAGTGCATCATGGGCTTCTGTCCCAATGACTTCTGAGGTGACTGGAACCTCCTCATAGGCTGCTAATATCTCCTTTTCAGTTGGAGTGTTGTGGGCTTCTGATCCTTGGTAACCCTGGCTCCAAAACCCTAATGGTTGACCTCAAGTTTCTCCTGATGTTGCTCTGCTCCAGTTGAGACCATGCTCCCCATCTGCAGTGTAGAGGATATCTTGCACTGTTGGCCCTGTCTGAATAGGCCCAAGAGCTACCCCACGAGCTATTTACTGTTTGATCTGCTCAAAGTCCTGTTGTTGCTCAAGGCCCCACTTGAAATGGATCTTCTTCCAGGTCACTTGATAGAGGGGGCTCACAAGCTGGCTATAACCCGGAATGTGCATCCTCCAGAACTCCACAAGACCTCGGAAAGCTTGTGTTTCCTTCTTGTTAGCTGGTGGAGACATAGTTGCTATTTTGTTAACCCACCTCCTGCCCTGCTCCAAGTGGCTGGCAGACCTCAGGCGTGTTTCTCATTGGGCGTGGAGGCGGCCGAGATGTACTTGGTGAGTTTGGGTCCCTGCTTCCACTACAGTCCTCTGAGAGTACTGAACTGTGGCTCGATAGGCACAGGCCAGGCTCCAGTACAGGGCAAGAAGATGCTGGTTTTCATTGGGGTAGGCAAGTGACCATCAAGCTGCTCTATCACTCCCCTTCCCAGCCAGACAGGGTAGAGAGAATAAGATGGGAAATGACTCGTAGGTTGAGATAAGGCAGTTTACTAAAGCAAAAGTGAATGTTTCTGTGTGCACAAATGAAGCAGAAAATAACAAGGTTTGTTCTCTACTTCCCATTAATGAGCAATGTCCAGCCACATCCCAGGAAGCAGGGCTTCAGCATGCATAGCACTTTCTTCAGCAGGCAGCCATTTATGCCCCCCTTCCTCCTCCTTTCCTTAGCTTTTATATCTGGTTTGACATCATGTGGTATGGAATATCCCTTTAGATAGTTGGATTCAGCTGGCCTACTTCTTTGCATATCTCACAACTGACTTAGTGATAGGGACCAGATAGCTTCTGACTCATTTAGGATTTCTGTCTCTTTCCCCTTCTGTTCTTGTGACTGCTCTGCTGCAAAACACAATACCTCTTCTGATTCTTGCTTTTGCTCCCTCTTAGGAGAAGCTTCTTCCTCCCTTACTAAATGAGTTGACTTTTTTGTCCATTGTTTTTTCTTAACTATAGGGGTGACTAATATAGTTGAGGGCTGGGTCTCTGGTTTAGCCACAGTGTTTGTATGTCCAGAGACCCTCTCTTCTCCTTAAGAGTGCTGAATAGTACTGAATAGTGCTTGGTAGGCATAGGCTGGGCTCCAGCACTCTGTGATATGTTGTGTCTCTTTGGAATAGAATCACAGAATCATTTAGGTTGGAAAAGACCTCTGTGATAATTGAGTCCAACCATTAACCTAACACTACTAAGTCCACCACTAAACCATATTCCTAAACACACATCTACATGTCTTTTAAATACCTCCAGGGTTGGTCACTCCACCACTTCCCTGGGTAGCCTCTTCCTATGTATGACAAGCCTTTCCATGAAGAAATTTTTCATGATATCCAATCTAAACCAGGACATCCTTTATTTTTTTTTTCCCCCAAACATTCTATCACTTCATTAGGATTCTGCACTTGTTTGGGAATGAAGTCCCAGACCATCAGAGGTGACAACTGTTCTTGGTACCTGTCCATATTCTCCTACACGCCTTGCCTCCCACCCATAACCACACTGCCTTGGGGCATATCCCTGGATGATATTCCTAAATAGTTGGTTAACCTTAGAAAAACCCATAAAATATTCTTGAGAAGTACCAATAGGAGTATTTTGGTTACCTGAGGATGTTCAAAATACTGAAGTGTTATTGCAATGAGGGAGAAAACATCTGCCACACACTAGGAAGCACAAAAGCCTCAGATACCTGGCTGCTGTTGGATCCACTTAAAAAACTTTTGGAAAAAGATGATGGATTTATACCTTTCAGCTTGAAAGTTTGGTCTATATCATTTCCATAAGTTAGTGGACCCTGAAGAAACTGCCAGAAAATTAATATGCAAGGATTATAGCTGCAGGTGGTAATATCTGTATAATGACCTTTATCCCTTCCTGTCCTTTGTGTCCTGCCTGGTGTTCTCTCTAATGGCAATGCTCCCAGCATACATCAGGCTTAAGCATGAGCTGTGTGTTAGCCAAAATCTGAGCAGGAATTGAGTGAATAGTCACACACATATACAACATTAATCTGTCCTCAGGCTAGCATCTACACTGTGTGTTTAAACTGTGATTATTTGTATAAATTTTAAGAAGTCAACTGGAAAGTGTTCCATTACAGACCAAGGGAGAAAGTTTCCTGAAAGCAGTTGAATGTTGTCATTCAGCAGCAGTTCATCTTTGTATTGTTAAATAGCAAAGGTCTGTTGAATCATAAGAAGCACCATGAGTTATTTTAGGCACAAAGGAAGTTTTACCTGTATCAAGGAGACAAAGCAATGCATCACTGCCAGTTCCTGGTGTAGCTGTAAAGACATGCAGCAAAGATACATGAGATCTGTTCTTTGTTTCTTTCTTTTCTTTCCCAAAGTCTCATTTGTGAGATTTTATTCCTTCTTTAAAGTGACCATCTCTAGAATATGAAAGGAAATTGTAGGAAAATGATGATTCTCCAGTAAATAATTTCCCATGAAGATGGACAAACACTGGAACAAGTACCCAGACAGGTTACAGACTCCAGCCCTGAACATTTTTAAAACTTTATTGGGCAAAAAATTCCCTGACCAGCATGATCAAACTTTGAAGTTAGACCAGCTATGAGTAGGTTGGGACTAGATGACTTGCACGTGTTAGGTTATGTGTTAAAAGTAATTTTATGTGATAAAAGATAATCTGCACACCCACAAAGGAGCACAGAGAGACAATGGCAGAGGAGGAGCCAAAATAATACCCTCCACCAGCTACACCCAGGACATCACAGTAGAGTGATCAGTCCCATGGGGTGGGAATGACACCTGTCAAGATGAGTCAATAGAGAGGCTCCCTGGAGCACCTTACAGACCAAGGGGAATTACTGCCTAGGAGGTATGGGACACAATATAAGATGTGGGGAAAAATATTTTGAATAAGACTTATTGTGAGATGTTTAGGAGAGGAGCCAAAAGCAGAGGAAAGGGAGGAGTATCTTGACTCTGTAGAACTTGAGGTTAGTGACAGTGACAGACTGCCCCTTCTCTGCTGTGTTGAGCTCCCAGCAGATATCTGGCAGGTTAAAGTCACCCACAAGAATAAGGGCTGGCGATTTTGAGACATCCGCCAGCTGCTTGTAGAATAACTCATCACCCTCATCATCCTGGTTGAGTGGTCTTTAACAAACTCCCACCAGGATGTCAGCTTTGTTGGCCTTCCCCCCTGATTCTGATCCACAGGCACTCAACCTTATTGTTCCGGACCTTGAGTTCTACAGAATCAAGAGACTCTTTAAGATATAGAGCCACACCTCCACCTCTTCTACCTTGCCTATTTCTTCTGAAGAGTTTGTAGCCATCCATGGAAGCACTCCAGTCATGCGAGTCATCCCACCATGTTTATGCGATGGCGACAACATCATAGCTTTCCTGCTGCATAGTGGCTTCCAGTTCCTCTTGTTTGTTGCCCATACTACATGCATTAGTGTACATGCACTTCAGCTGGGCTGCTGATTTTACTCCTAACTCTGGCTTTCCACCCTTGGGCTCCTCTCTGGAGAGCCTGGTTTCAACCCCTTTCCCCTCAAACCTAGTTTAAAGCTCTCCTGATCAGCCTTGCCAACTTACAGGCTAGAGTCCTTTTGCCCTTGTTAGATAGGTGTAGCCCATCTGACCCTAGCAGGCTTGGTACCACAGAATTTGCCCCATGGTCAAAAAAAACAATATTCTGCTGGTGGCACCAGTCCTTTAGCCACCTATTGATAAAATGGGCTTTCCTACTCCTCTCCTCATTCATCCCTGCTACTGCAGGAGCTGAAGTGAACACCACCTGTGCTCCTGTCCCATTAACTAATCAACTCAGTGTCTTGAAGTCCTTTATAACTTCCCTATCTGTGTATATATTAAAGGACAAGAAGGGAATGGTGGTTTATAAGGATGTATTGGATAATGTAGTGTAGGAGTCCAGGAATTTGAAAATTGGAGAAAGGACATCAGACCTTGGACCTTCAATAGTGAAGAGACTGATATTTGTAGATTTTGGACTGTTTTACCACAAGTGTTTTGGGTTTCTCAGTTTCTCGGTTTATTGTATTATTCCCTATATTTTGTATTGTAAGTTCTGGAAAATTCCTTCATCCCTCATGGCCCTGAACCCTGCCCTCTCATTGGTTGATTTTTGCTGCATTGCAGTAGTTTTCCCAATATGGTTATCCCAACCCTCTATTTTGCATACTCCGCTCTTTCTCTGCCCCTTCTCCACCCAAGTTACACTCTCCTTCTAGAGAGTTCTCGACCTACCCTATACAAGGCGGGAAACATCTTAATAAAGTGTCATTTCTACCTCTGAGAAGTGTGCGGACCCTTATTTCCCAGTGCAGAGCCGCACTTTTCAGTGGGTGCACTGGTTTTGGCTGGAATAAAGTTAATTTTCTTCATAGTAGCTTGTATGTGCTATGTTCTGGATTTGTGATGAATACAGTGTTGATATCACAGGGATGTTTTATTTATTGCCGAGCAGGGCTTGCACAGAATCAAGGCTTTTTCTGCTTTTCACACCCCCTCCACCAGTGAGTAGTCTGGGGACCTGTTACAGTTACAAAACCAGGGAGCTTTAGAGATGAATATTCATACCATTGCATCATCTGAAGGGGGCTGCCATCGCCTCAATCAGCGTGGGGAACAGCAGGAAAAAAAGCTGTGCTGGAAACCTGAAGGGGAGGGGCTCGGGGGTTTTTCTTCCTCTCTTCCCAGGACCATTGGTGCTGGGGGCTGCAGAGAGACCCTGTGCCACTGCTGCCGAGTGCCTAGCTCTCCCGACCAAGCCCAGATCTACCACCTCAATTCATTCGCTGTTCGGTCCACCGCCGCCCCCCAGGCTCTGCCGCTGCCCTGGGACCTGCCATGCCATATCCCCCATTTCTCGATGCTTGCCGCAGCCATGCAGAGAAAACTGAAAAATTGATTCAAAGGAATAGACCCACAGCTGAACTGTAAGCCAAAGTACCTTTATTAACACCAGTGGGAAGTGCACAGGGTCTGCGCCCTTCAAATGCAACTTCGCAGAAACAAAATCTTGGTCAGCTTCTATAGTAAATTTCGCTAAGTGTACATCTTTCAAATTGCATTTTATGACTTCACATTTTTGTAGATTCATGTTTTTACTGAGAGCTCAAGCTTCATTTCTTATCTTGCTTTAAAAAACTAGCTCGTTTGTTCTTTCTTATCTTTGGCCTTGCATAAGACCAAAGCAAGGCCGATTTCCTGATTACAGCTTACCAATTAGCACATCTTGTTTTTCTAAAGGCTTTTGCATCCAGCTAAGTCATCCTCATGCTAAGTGTGGTCCCCTTATACTCCCTAGGTAAGTTACAATATAACCAGTCTTTGTTTCAATCCCCCCCTTTTTTTTGTTCTATTGCAAATTCTTTTTGCAAGATTCTCTTCACAGTCCATAGAACATGTATTTGTAGGGCAACAGTCTTTATCCTCCACCACATCCACAGATTCATGATGGTTAATAGTAGGGCCACCAGAATTTGGACTAATACTGGATGTATAAGAAAGTGAAATAATTGGGCCGCAGTTGGTGACTTCAGGTTCTCCCATCCAAAGAAGATGCCCCACCAATGGTGCTTTCCTGCTTTCTGTATGTGTATGGTTATGTCTATAATGTCATGAATGTCATGTTGTACTTGACACAAGGCACTCTGCTATGTATTCTTAACTTTTTATATTAACATCTCAATGTCCTGATGATACAGGATTTGTTTTAGAACTTCGGTATTCATTCTGACCTGTAACTTAGGAACATCGTCATACAGCATATAGCTATCAGTAATTAACTGTGTTGTAGTCAGTGGAGCTGTATAATTAAAGTCACATCCCTCAATTTTAGTAAAATTGCAAACACAAAAGTTGGTTCCATTTGTATTTTCATCACAATCATCTATCGTGATATTAGGACAATTTGTCCTAACACAAGCACATCCCTTACTTACATAATATACTTGAGACTGTGCTTTTGTTGAAGGGACCAATTCAAAAGGGAAAATGCTATTTGTAGTATCTAAACACAGCATTTTCACAAACGAATCCTAATTGCTTTTGTGGAACACAAGCCTCAGTACTCAGGGTTTGCCACCTTTTGGTGTCATTGTTATAACCAGCCCATACATTGTGGTCAAAAGGTCTAACCATGACTCCGGTGTATGGCTCCCAAGACTAATACTGGAAATATTTTTCAAATAGTGACATTCCTAATAGTTCGTACATATGCATTAATGTGTTCCCTTTGGGAATGGTAGGTAAAATTTACCAATTGCTGCCAAGCATGATACCTTTTCTCAGAGGTTGTGTTATTCTTTGCTATAATTTCTTTTTTCTCTTGTGGTAAGCTTCCTGCCATTCCTTCTCTTATAATGTCAAAGACTACTAATTGTATCCAGAGCTGTGATTGTATGGACTGCAAAGCTAGGGAGATATTCCCTTGTAGAACTCCCATAAAGGACGTGATAGTCTAAAAGTCCCTCTGTGTGTTGGGCTAAAGTGTCGTGAGTGTCTGCATGTCTGCTAGTGTCAGGAGAGAAGACCTTAATGGTGTCTGTAGTTGGCCAAGTTTGGTTGAGATGGTACTCAATTGATTAATTAAAACATTTTGATCGACAGAATTTAGAACACCCAGTCCTGACCCAAACCATCCCGTGACATTGCAGTCTTGTTCTGGGACTCTGTTCTAGTCCTTAACCATGCTTCCCATCCTCTTAGGCTTTGTGCCACAAATGGGGTGCAGCTTGGCTGTAATTCTGAAATATTAATTTGGACTCCTATTGAGACTTTTTTCAGAGAATAAGTAGGGTCTAAGAGCAACTTCTGCTCGTTACTTTGCCTGACTACATATGGACCAGCAAATGAAAAGTTATGGTATCACTGTGCACATTTAGTGGGAGACATGCTAGTCGGCATTGGGGTAGTATTGGCTGAGACTGTTGTCATAATAATAGTGATAGTAGTTCTAGGCGGTGACTGCTTTATCCATGTCCTCGTGGGTTTAGTTTCTGAAGTCCACTTGGCGGTCACAAGCGTTTCATTCTCTTGTGATTTGATTAAGATCAGGTTACAACTGGGATTGCTACAACTCTTAAAACTCTTTAGGTCTAGTCCAGGGAGGGAGTTGGTATTTACAGATAGCTCCTTTAGAACTAACGTTCCTTTTCCGGTAGTATTATATAAAATACACACAACACACTTTTGCTCACAATATATGACACATTCAATGTCTGTTGGTAGAGTGAGTTTGCTGTCATTGATGGTTACTTTAATTTCCTGAAATTTGTCCTGACATTCTATTTCATCACTAAGTATAACATATTTTCTCCACTGGAAGGCTGATTTTGCTGTCATTGCCCTTCTTATTCTTTGAGAGGGAGTTATTTGAGAAGTTAAGGCAGGATGCTTCAGCAAGGATATAGCTACTGCCCAAGAAGGCTTCTGATAATTTTGTCCTATTTGAATTGTCCCTACACAAGTTATCAGCATGCTTGTTGACACTTCTATTTGTAGGTGGCAAAAATTTTGATACATAGTGCAAGATGCTGAGTAAATGCATTTTTCAGGGTATTGAGATGGATATACATAAAATGTCATCATTACTACCTTATCTAAATGCTTGTGCTGTACCTCAGTTTTATATATCAATCTTACAATTTTACCAGGTTTGACATAGAATCATGGCACAAGCATATCCTCCTCCCACTGTTTAATTGTTTGTCCATCAATTTTGAGCACAGTATGCAATGTTTTTACTCCCTTAGAAACATTCAAACCTGCTAGTCCCACGTACCCATTTTCAGTTCAGTCTATAGGGTCTGGAGTTCCAGTGATGTACTTGTGATGTGTACAGTCTTGTGTGTAGACCAGACATAGGTTGATGATTAAGATGAGAATTTCCTGAGTTGCAGCTTAGTGGCTCCAATTCTTTTGGCCATCCATTATGGTTTATTTGATGTTGTGGCGTTTTCAGGTACCCTTTTTGTTCTGGAATAATGAATCCAGGCTGTTATTCCTTTCACTTTTACCACTGTGTTTGTGACCAATAAGACCAAGTAGGGTCCCTTCCATTTAATGTGGAGAGGATCCCCTACTGTGGTTTTTGATATACACCCAATTTCCTGGTTGTATATCATGCAGGGGTGCATCTAATCCCCTTGATCTTGTGCTGGCTACTTGCTTGCTGATTTCAACTAGTTGTTTGGACAAGGATATTACATAATTCTGAATGTACCCCTCACCAATGTGACAGGTGTCTTCCCCTTTGTATCTGATCCCATATTGCCTGCCATATATCATTTCAAAGGGGCTTAATTTTTCTTTATTTCTTGGTTTGACTTGGATTCTTAATAAAGCCAGTGGTAGTGCTTGGGGCCAAGGGAGATTAGCCTCTTGTCCAATTTTAGCAATTTGTTGCAATTTTTAGCAATTTGTTGTGGTTCATTTTTTTCCACTTGACCATTCACTTGTGGTCTGTAAATGGTATGTGTTATAGTTTCAGCATCTCATTGGAATTCCTCCCAAAAAGCTTGGAGCCAATGCCTAAGTTCTGTGAAGATGGTTAACAAAGGAAATGATGAATATTCATATCCCGATGCAATGACTTAGCCCAGAGCCTTTTGTTCTGGTCTCTCCCCAGGCCAGGAGGGAGAGGGAAGACAACTGGGGGGGAGGGGAAGCAGCCGGGGTTTCTGTGTATTTTCTACACAGGCTCAGAGTCTCAGCAGGGAAAGCGAGGACAAGAACATACCAGGTCCGGGAACCATGGGAGAACTGGAACTGCCTCTCTCTCTCTCTCTCTCTAACTCAACCGTTCACCTGTGGGGGCCGTGCACACTGCAGGAGCTGACCTGGGGCAGCCTAGAGAACACATCTGTTTCTGCACCACAGAGATGGCGCTCCCCTTGTCCCTCCATTGACCCTGCAGGAACGGACTCGGGACTGCTGTCCTCGCCATTTGGTAACTCTAATCTGATCAGCGAACTGGGAGAAGTGCTGCCTGCGAGAGGGACCAGGTGGCCAAGGCATGACATCACCACCTGCTGTCCGTAAATATAATTGCACCTTTTTTAAGGGTAGCAGAGAACATTGACCTTTTTTTTCTTCTTCGTTCAAAGTGTTTATTACAAACTGTTTTGTTTGATCCTTTTCTGGACATATATATAGATATATTGTGGTTAAGAACTGTTATCCTTTTCCTATATATTTTTTCCTAATTAAAGTTTTGTTCTAAATTTAAAGGAGAGGGGCTATTTCCTTTTTTTTTGTCTGGCCTTCTTGGGGGAAGAAGGCCTTTCCTTTTCTCTCTCTCGGCCAACATAGATATCTTAGTTCTCCCCTGAACTAGGACAGTATATAAATGCTAATTAATTTGTAAGGTTTGACTGACTCGTTGAACAATTTCTGCTATAAAATGGGGGCTCCAATCTGCCGACATGTCAGATGGTATTCTGAATCTGGGTATAATTCCATTTAGCAGTTTTTCACCACCTCTCTGGCTTTATTAGTCCTTGTAGGGAATGCCTTGGGCCAAGCAGAAAAGGTATCTGTCAATACTAAAATGTACACATACCTCCCTTTTCTTGGGAGTTCGGAAAAATCAATAAGCCATTGTTATCCTGGGTAGTTCCTTTTGTCTATGCTGCCAAATCCAATCTTATGGTTTGTCTGGAGATTATTCTGGAGGCAAATAGCACACTGTTGGGTTACCTGTTTAACAGTAGTATAGAGATTTCTCCCTACTATCAGTTTTCTTAAATATGTGTACAGAGCATATCCTCTCCAGTGGGTCTTATCATGTTCAGTTTTCACAATGTGCCACAGGGCTTTTTCTGGGAATATTACATGTCCCTGTGGAGTTATATAGAGTCTGTCCTTTTCTTTAGCTCCTAAGTCCACAATTAATTCTTGTTCTCTAAGGGTATACTTAAAGTTACTATCAAATTGTATCTTACCTTCTGGGATGAGAGATTGAATGGTTACCATACCTTGTTCTGCTACCCTTTTTGCCTCCCAATCAGCCAGTCTGTTCCCCCTCTTCTGGTCTGTTTCTCTTTTCTGGTGTCCTCTGCAGTGCATAATTGCAACTTCTTGGGGCAATTGTATGGTGTCCAATAATTATAGGATTTCTTTGGAATGCTTGATTTGCTTACCTCTGGAGTTTAAGAGTCCTCTTTCTTTCCATACTACTCCATGTGCATGTACCACTCCAAAAGTGTATTTTGAGTCAGTCCAGATGTTAATGTTCTTCCCCTTTGCAATCTGGAGTGCTCTGATTAGTGCCATGATTTCAGCTTTCTGTGCCGAGGTGCCTGGTGGTAATGATTTGGATTCTATCGCTAACTCAGAAGTGGTTATTGCATACCCTGTTTTGCATTGTCCTTTCTTTATGAAGCTGCTACTGTCTGTGTACAGGGTTTTGACCTCAAGTATTGGGGTCTCTCTTAGGTCTGGCCTGCTGGAGTATGTACTTTCTATGGCTTCCAAGCAGTTGTGTTCCAGTTTCTCAGCCCCTATTTGACTGGTGGTCAAAAAGGCTGCTGGATTAATCAAGTTAGTGGTGATAATTTCTACATCATCCTGCTCTGCTAGTATTGCTTGATACTTCAGGAATCAGAATGATGACAGCCAATGGCTGCCTTTTTGTTCTAGGTTTGAGGCTATGGCATGTGATGAAAAAACTGTCATTTTTTGTCCTAGCGAAATTTTTTGGGCCTCTTGTATGTTAGTAGTCACAGTGGCTACTGCCCGTAGGCAGCTGGGCCACCCTTTGCTTACTTCATCCAGTTGTTTTGAAAAGTAAACTTCAGCTCTACAGTATGGCCCCATTGTTTGTGCCAATACTCCCAGAGCCATACCCCGCCTTTCATATGAGAAAAGCAGGAAAGGCTTTGAAATATCTGGCAAGCCTAATGCCGGGGCAAACATCAGTTCCTTTTTTAAGGTTTGGAAAGCTTGCCTGCCTTTTGTAGTCCA
>JAWWTY010000286.1:0-14291 GCA_035222235.1 Margarornis squamiger | reverse complement strand
CCTCCCAGCCAAGAATCCCTTCCCAGAATCCCATCCATCCCTGTCCTCTGGCAGTGGGAAGCCATTCCCTGTGTCCTGTCCCTCCATCCCTTGTCCCAAATCCTTCTCCTGGAGCCCCTTTAGGCTCTGGAAGGGGCTCTCAGGTCTCCCTGGAGCCTTCCCTTCTCCAGGTGAAACCCCCCAGCTCTCCCAGCCTGGCTCCAGAGGGGCTCCACCCCTCGGAGAATCTTCCAGAGAGGCCAAATCTCTGCTCACTGAAAGGCTGATGTTTATAATAAACTCAAGCAAGACAACCACAGAGCTCAGTAAATTTATTTAGTGGCTGAGTAAGAAAGCTGCAAAGAGAACAGGCTCCCTTTTCCCTGGCTTAAATGAGGCAGGATGGAACATTTTCCGTGTAATTTGGAGGCCGTGCTGCTGACAGGGCTCCTGCTGATCAATCCCACCCAGGAGGGGGGCAAACTGAAGGACACTGATTTCCTCCAACACACACCAGGCACACTCTTCACTTGAGAGGGAAAGGGTTTTCTCCAGAAATAGTTAAACTGCACCTCCCTGCACTAAAAAAATGAGAGTTCAGGGCAGGTGAGGCCACTCCCTGGTTTTATTCCAGTGCCCACTTTCTATCCCTGCTTCCTGCAAAGCTGCTGGCAGAGGATGCTGCTGCTCCCACCTCCCAGCTCAGAGCAGGGGATGCAGCCCTTGCTCAGAGGTGCTGTGGCCTTGGGTTGTAACTATTGCACCTTTTCATGGTTTAGGGGAAAAAAGAAACTCTGAGAGGAGAAATGTTCCGTAATTAGGCTCATTATTGCAAGATATTGTTGAAGACACGTAGGAGGATTTTTGAGGAGAGGTTAGGCATGAATAAAGATAAAGAATATGCAGTTTTAAGGCAGGAAAGGGTTTAAAAGAGAACATGCTTCAAAGTGAGACCCATTTTTGATAACTGGGGGCTGAGAGGGGTATTATTTTCCACCAAGTGCCAATATCCTCCTCCCTGCAACACATCTTAACTGGGAGAAGAAAGTTGGTCTCGATCTTGCCTGGAATTGTCACTCCCAGCCTCAAAGCCAACCCAGTGGCACCCCTTACCTTGCACAAAACAACCCAAGTGGCACAGAGGGAGGGTTTAAAGGAAAACCCCTTCAGGGCAGGTGAATAAAATGTGCTGAGACTTCGTTTCTGCCCCTTGGCTGAAGCAAATCCTGAAAGAAATGAAACTTCAGAGAGCCCAGAGGTGCAGGGAGAGGATGAGGATGGGACAGCACAGCTCAAAGGCTCATTTCCCCCTGTGCTGGTGTAACAGAGCCCCAGACAATTGCAGGGATCTGTGTATGAGGTGCTGTACAACCCTCAGACAGTGTTAATAAGATTATTTTGGTGTTTATTATGAGATAAAGTCAGAAGTGGCCAATTCACACCCAGCCAGTTTGAAGCTCCAGCTCCACAGATCCATACATGTGTCTTTAATTTTAAGCACGAGTAATCCTTTAAATCCCAGACTTTTAGGAACCAGTCATGCTTAAAATTAAGCCCACATGTGGGTGTTTGCAGGGTCAGGTCTGGCAGATCATTTGCCTGGGTTTCCACCTGTTAGGGGAGAGTCTCTTCTCACATTGCCATTATTCCCTTTTTTCCCCACTTTTGCCAGGATCTGGGCCTGGATTTGGTACAGTAATTTAAGGACATTCTGGTCCTCACACTGAGGCTTTGAGAGTTTTCATTTCTCCACATAGAGAAATTATCAGAAAGCTCCTGAAGAAGTAAAAAATAACCTTGTGAGTGCAGAAATGACCTAAGGGTGACCCCTGCCCTTCGTGCCCAGTGCCAGGGAGCTCGGAGGTGTGTTTTTAAACCTCTGGACAAAATGTTTCTGGGTATTTTTAGAAGGGAAGCTGATTTCCTTCAGCCCAGTGTCATGCCAGAGCTGGAAGTGTTGGGCTCTGTGATGGAAACTCATCCTTGTTCTGTCCCTGGTTTGTCCCTGCTCCCAGCAGGGGAACCTCTGCCTGTCCTTGCCTTATCTCACCCTGAGGATAAGAGGGTACAGGAATGAGGGAGGGGAAATAAGGGAATTAATGTCTTTTGAATGATTTGGAGGAAGGGCTGAGCTGTTGAAACCCTTTGTTAATCAGGTGATTCACCCCAAATCCTCCAGCACTTTAAATTTCAGGCGGATTTTCTGTCCTGGGGTCTGGGTTGCAGCCCCTGCCCTGCTGTCCCCCCTGAGCAGGGGTGAGCCCCAGGTACAGGGTCTGTGTCATTCCCTTCCCCACTGCTGGAAGGGCACCAAACAGAGTTCTCTGCACAGGGAGCTGAGGAGGGAAACCACCAGGAATTCGGCTCCACATTAGCACCCAAATCATTGGGAAATGATCTCCTTTGTCTTAAGAAAGGAGGAGCAAAGAAAGATGAGGGAGTCCATCCAAACCCCTTGATCTGAATCCCCTTTGGGCACAATAAAACCACTTTCTGTCTTTCTGTTCCTTTGCAGATTGGAGGCAATGAAAGCTGCTCGTTCCCCAGCCCTCAGCCAGCAGGGATGGGATCTGGGGCTTTGGGGAGCTGGGGCTGGGAGAATTCTGCAGCTCTGACACCATTATTTATGGCACTTTCATGAGTGTTGGCTGGGAAAATGATCCCGAGTGGGAAGTGAGGGGAAAAAACAAGACAGTGAAGCTCACCAGGCTTCTTCTTGATACTAAAGAACCCCACAAAATAAAGGGGTTTCTGAGAATCCCCAGGGTTTGCTGCAAGAGTTTAAATCTACAGAGACAGGGATGACACTGGGGGGGTGACTGACCCCTCTTAGCCCTGTTTTGGTGCAGTCAGAGGGTTGGAGAGGCCAACCCTACCCTTTTCAAACTGTTTGGGTTTGAGCAATGGCAGTGCCCACCTCGAGCAGGGCTGGAAGGGGACAGGGACAGATGTGGGCTGTTCTTCTCCCCGAAAACGCAGCTACTCACAGAGGGGATGGCTCCACATCAGCAGAGGGGACCTCCCCATGGCCTCACAGCACAGTGGTGGTGGAGGAACACTTAATAAATGACATTTATGGCCTCTGCTCCAGCAGCTCTTTGGTGGGTCCTGGTTGAGTCCCACAAATTTCTTCTGGGCTCAGGGGGGAGCACTTGGAGCAGCCTCATGTGTCTCACAGTGGTTTGGGCTGGAAGGGACCTTAAAGCCCATTTCTTTCCACCCCCTGCCATGGGCAGGGACACGTTCCACTAGCCCAGGATGCTCCAAGTTCATCCAGCCTGGCCTTGGACACTCCCAGGGATGGGGTGTCAAGGACAGTGCAGTCCAAGGCAGTGGCAGGAGCTGATGTGGATGAGATCCTCGGATCCTACAGAGAAGGTGGGGCTGAGAGTCCTTCCAGAAAACTCCCGGGGCTCTGGCCAAATAAACAAACAGTAGTTATTCCCTTCTTGGGAGAGACTTCAATGGATCCAGGAGTTTTCTCATGGCTCCACAGCCAGCCTCATTACCCACAGCCCATCTCCGTGTCAGGCGCAGCTCCCTCCTCCCCCTCCAACGTGCTGAAAGCAGAAGTGAAAAGGTTACCCATTTATCTTATTTCTCCCTCTGCCAGCACTCGCCTTTGCTTTTCCCCCCTTCCCTCAGTGCAGGGGGAGAGAGGGAGAGAAAGGAAAGGCAGGGAGCTCTCCGTGGAGGATTGAGGCGAGCAGCAGGACTGGCTCTTCCGTCTCTCCCACGCACAGCCCAGCCCGTGGCTGCAGCTCCAGCCCCGCTCAGCCCCAGCTCTGGGGCACCTTTGATAAGAGCAATGTGTAATCAGTGCAGCACCACTTATCCGGCTCCAGAGCCCCATGGTTTCCTCCTGTGGCTTCTTCGTTCCTGTTTGTAATTAAAGGAGGACTTCTCGCCATGCCAAGGGCTATAGAAAAATGAGGGCTAAGTAATAAAGCGGTGGCAGAGATCCAAGGACTCGCTGCTGCTGCTGCTGCTGCTGCTGTCGGGATTCTTGCACCACAGCATTAAGGTTTGGGTGTTTGGTCCAAGTGTTTGCACTGAGAGAGGATGCAGCGAGCCGGGCTGAAGGAAAGGGCTGATGTGGTTTAGAATCGCTGGGGATTTGGGCTTTATATTTGGGATGAAACCCTCGGGGTTTTCTCCCCGGTGCTGTGTTCAATCACGTTGGCCCCAAGTGCCCAGCAGGGCAGGTGCTCAGGAGCTCAGCCCTGGAGCCAGGGCTTGTCCCAGCCCAGGGTTATTTGTGTTGGCCACGCAGCAGGAGCACTGTGGAAATGGTGGCCCTGTTGTGTAAATACTGATGGTGCCCCCAAGAGCTTCGGGTGGGACAATGGGCAAATCAGCCCGGGCCACAGCACAGGTCACCCAGAGCCTGCAGTCCCACCCCAGCTTCCCATTTGCCAGGACAAACTGTTCTCCTCCTTAGCCCACGAGGCTCCAAAGAGCTCCCAATCCCAGCCCCACACTCCAAAATCCCTTATCTCCCTCCAAGGGCCTTCCATCCCTGTCCCTTGGGCAAAGGGACGTGGGGACAAGCAGAAGGTCTCTTGTGTCTTGTTTGGAGGTCTTGTTTCTTCTCCCTGCTGGTGCAGAAGCCCCCTGGGCTGTGCAGGAGGGTCAGAGGAGGCTCTCAAGGTGTTGCAGAGAAGCAGGGAGGGGCTCCCTGGTTCTCCATCCCCTCCGATGGCACCACTGCTGTGGGGGCACAGAGAGATGCACGGGAGCTGCTTAGGCTGGGAACAGAGGCTTGGCTGGAATCCTCAGCCTAAAAGACAAAGCTGGATCTCTTTCCTGGCCCTGGCAACAACCAGAGCAGCTGAATTAGGAACCAAGGTCTGGCGGGGTCAGTGAGCACCGCTCTCTGTGCATGGCCCTTGGCTGGTTTTGCTGTGTCCTGCAGGAACCAACCAATGCTGCCCTGCTGCACCTGGGAGAGGAATCCTCTTCCCAGCCAGGCCCATCTGGGGGGGGAACTGGGGAACGACGTGCTGGGGTCTCTTCTTTGCTCCTGAGGAACTTGGTGAGGGCTCTGTGAGCCCAGCACGGGGCTGGGGCTGGAGACACCCTGGCAGGGTGAGGGTGTGGGGTGGGATGTCCGTGGAGGAGAAGGTCCTGGCTTAGCTCACAGGGCCATTTGGTGGCACTGGGCTCCTCCTGCTGCAGGAGAGCAGAGCACAGGCACACACACCCCCGAGGGTTTCCAAAGAGCAGGGCCACTTCTTCACCTGCCTGCCCTGGGCTTTGCCCACTGACCTCACTGGGATGAACTCACTCAGGGACTTGCAGAGGTTCTCAAACAAAGGCTCCTTCCCATTCCGGCTTACACACACAAACACAGCTCCCTGTCCCTCTGAGTCACTGCTGAGCTCTGAGCCAAGCCCAGCCAAAGCCAGCCAGCCCAGCAGCCTGGGGAGGGTCTCCCTGCCTTTGATGTCCTTGGCTGGAAACAGCCTTAACCTTTCTTCCACCTGAGAAAACATTGTGCAAGGAGCCTCCTTTCCCCTGCCCCTGATGTCTTCCACACTCTCTTTTCTTCCTCCACTTCATCTGCTTTCCTCAGTGCGAAGGAAATGAGGTTCTGCTCCGGAACCCTGGGGAGCTCAAAATCCTTAATGAGGATGCATCAATTAGACATACAGTCCTGGATGAGGTAGAGGAGCATGAAAGTGCTTTCTTTTGCTCAGAAAGAGCCATTTCTCCTGAGCTTTAGGCATTGTGGGGTTTGTGGAGAGCCCTCAGATGTGGCTGCCCCATCCCTGGAAGTGCCCAAGGCCAGCTTGGAGCCACCTGGGCTAGTGGAAGGTGTCCCTGCCCATGGCAGGGGGTGGCATTGGATGGTTTAAGGTCCCTCCCAACCAGAACCATGATAAGATTCTGTGTCCCACCTCAGCCAGACTTTAGTTCCCTCCTCTCCCGAAGCGTCTCATTCCTAGAGCAGCTTTGCAAACGTTTCAAATGCTCACCCCAAAAAAACCCCAAACAAAGCAAAAAAAAGGTGCTTCCCAAGTAAATCCCCCCTGTTGAAAGGCATTGCAGCCACCCAGGGTGAAGAGCAGGCAGCACGGACTGGGTGGAACTGGGAACAGTTTGGATCATGCCTTTGGAATGGCTCTGGGTGTATTCCCATTATTATCCCTCTGCTCTTGTGCTCAGGAGGCTCCAGAGTATCAGGTTGCTTAGAAAAGTTTCCATCACTAGCCCTGATTTTCTCCTCCTTCAGGAAGACACAGTGCTGGAATCCTTGGAGCCACACAATCTCTGCAAGTCCTTCTGGAAATGCAGCTCCAAGGCCCTTGTGGTCCAGGCTGAGTGACCTCAGCCAGCCCTGAGGTGTGATGGGAATCTGCCCTGGCTTCCCCTGGAAGGTCTTTGAAGCCCCATTTGGCATCTGGTCTCCTGTCCTCGATTCATCTTGATGTTCCTGTGAGCTGAAGCTCTCAGCACCTCCCCAGCCACCCTGCTGGGACAGGGGATGGGGAGAATGGGACAGGCACTGCCCTCTGGCACTGGGGAAGCTCTCAGAAGAGCCTCCTCCAATTTCTGCTCTTTGGGCAAGACTCTCTACTCCAGTACACCCAGTGTGGGTGGAGCAGCTGGATGGCTGCTAGCCACAGAGCCTCCTTTTTGTGGTTTCCTGGATGCTTGGGTCTAAGGCTCATTTTCCTCCTTCCCCCTTTCCGTGGAAGCAGCAATGTTGTGGAGCTCTGGACATCTCCAGAGCACCCTTGTTAAAACACCACATGGCTTTTGGTGGAGGTGCTGGTGGAGCAGAAGAGACAATTCCAGGCTTGGCTGAAGTTTTCCCACCTAAAACCTGCCATAAATTCACCCTCCTGTGAGAGTGATCCAAACAAGACTGGACATGTGGGTTTGACCACAGAACACCCTGGTCTTTTTTCTTTTTTCACCAGCTGTTTTATTCTGTCTCCCACTTTAACCTGAAGAATCCCACACATCCTTGAAGGAGGTCATTTAATGAAAATACCAGCCCAAAGCTCCAGGTGGGGTCCATCTGTCCCCTGGACTTACAGACATGCCAGGCTTTAGCCATATCCATCCTCACATCACCTGGAATTGCCTCCAAGGCATCCTTGGGGCCAAACTGGCTCCCTGGCCTCATTTCTTACCTGCTGCTCCCCTTCACGTGGGGCTGGGCTGGCCCAGCTCTCATTCCTGAGTGGAAAAGCCTCAGCAGCACCTTTGCCCAGGCCCCCAAATTCTCCTGGTGGCTGTGAGTGGTTGGGGTGAGCGTTGTCCCATCATGTCCTGCTGCAGGTGTGCTCAGCTTGGCTCCTCCTAAACCTCCAAGGGCCACCCAGAGTCGTGGCAAGACAAGGTGTCACCAAACCAGACTCCTGAGCTTTCTGCTGCCTCTGAAACTCAGGGGTTGCACCAACGCAAAGGGCAAGATGTGTCCTTGTCTCTGTGGCTCCTTCAAGTCCCACCCAGCTGTGCACATAAAGATGGTTTATGGAATGTTTCATTTCCAAGATCTCTCCTCTCACGTTCCAAGAGATGATCCCATCTTCTCTCAAGCCTTTTCTCATACCTGGCCTTTACATCTGCCAAACAGCACTGACGGAGAGGCTGAGGCTGATGGATTTGTGCAGTGGGGACCTGACTCAGGGAAGCACAGAAGAAGCAAAAAACCCACCAGGGCTGAGGCTGCAGCTTTGTACTTTCACTCAAAGAATAAAAATAAAAGTGGGAATTGCCTGGAACAAGAAGAGCAAATGGGTTTGTCACCCCTTGCTTAGTAAGAGGAGTTCAGAAAGGTTAGAGAAACCTTTGGAGAATCATCAGATCAGTGAGGCTGGAAAAGATCTCTGAGATCAAGCCCAGCCTTTGCCCAAATCCCCCCATGCCCTCTAAAACATGTCAGAAAGTGCCTCAACTACTCATTTTTTTTTTCACATGGCCCTATTAAACATGAAGCAAAGTGCCACTTCTAGATCCCACTGCCAGCAAGTAATTACAGCTTCCTCCAGCATGGCCAGCAGAGAATCTAAATCACAGCAAGGTCCCAGCTTACAAAGCAACTTCATGTTTCATGTGTGATGCTGCAAATTACTTCAAGTGCTGGGATGTCAGTGGTAATTAATGGGATGAGTTGAAATTACACTCTGTGGAGGAAGGAGCCGTGGTCCAAGCCATCAGACATTTTTATATACTGTCTCCTATGGGAAAAAAGAGAAACCTCGTTGTGTCTGGCTTTGATTATTTATTGAACAATGCTCCATTGAGTCCCAGAGCCTCTGCAGACAGCTCATAAACACGGCCTGCAGTGCAAAGTTTAGACAAGGACAAAGATTTCTGAACTCTGGAGCACCACACGAGCCTCTGGGATTACCCCACACCAGAAGGAATGGCCAGAGCTGGGAATTGTAAGGGAGAAATGCAAGAAATGCAAAGATACTTTGCTGAAGGGAGAAGATTCCTGTGAAAGCTGCAGTTTCCTGGGGTTTTTCCTCCATAGTGGGATTTTGGGGACACTTGGTCCCAAAATGGTTCTCCTGAACTCCTTAACTTCTGGTTCCTCCAGAACTTCTTGCCCCAAAGATCCCCCAGCACGTTTATTTGGGGAAGGCACACGTTTATTTGGGGAAGGCACACGTTTATTTGGGGAAGGCACACATTTATTTGGGGAAGGCACACGTTGATTTGGGGAAGGCACACGTTGATTTGGGGAAGGCACACATTTTTCTCAGGCCTTTGGTTGAAAGCCCTACCTGGTTAAAATCCACACTAACAAGGAGGGTTTCGTGTAGTTTGGGATTTACTGGGTCATATAAAAAGGTGGTAGTTAGAATCATGGAATCATGGAATGGGTTGGGTTGGAAGGCAACTTCAAATCACCTCAATCCACCCCTTGTCATGGGCAGGGTCACCTTCCACTAGCCCAGGTCACTCCAACCTGGCCTTGGACACTCCCAGGGATGGGGCAGCCACAGCTTTCCTGGGAAACCTGTGCCAGGCTCTCCCCACCCTCACTGTAAAGGCTCCTTAGACCCCCAGCCCGTGTCCCCATGGCCTGTGGAGCCACAGAAGGTTGAAAATGCAGTTTGTGCCCCCATGGCTCCCCAGCAGGTCAAAAGAAATTCAATACAACAAAGTCAGTGGTGCTGAAATCCCCTGGGTGCACCCTGGGGCTGCAGCTCCCCATCTCCAAGGGGCCTGAAAAATACAACTCTCCCAAACTGGTGTCGAGTCCAGAATTCCCCCAGACAGCCCAGAGCATCCCTTCCATTGGCTCCAGTGCCTGGAAGCCAGTGCAGCTCCCAAAGGCCACGGTAACAACCTCCGTGGCCGTCCCATCTCCTGCCCTCCAGCTGTAAAATCATTTAAAGGCAGCTAAAGGCACCCTCAGCTCTCTCCCATCCCCGTCACTTCCCACGTCAGCAGCTGCTGGAGCTGTGTCTTTGCCCTGGCAGGAGAGGTGGGGTCCGTGGGATCGTGTTCTCAGCACAGGATCTCAGCCCTCAAACCTCACCCACCCTCCAAGAAGGGCTGAGAAGCCCTTGGCCCCCCTGACCCCTTGGCCAGGCTTTCCAGGGCTGCCCAGG
Organism: Margarornis squamiger; assembly: GCA_035222235.1. Taxonomy (NCBI): domain Eukaryota; kingdom Metazoa; phylum Chordata; class Aves; order Passeriformes; family Furnariidae; genus Margarornis; species Margarornis squamiger. The sequence goes on along the minus strand of JAWWTY010000286.1, from coordinate 4,734 downwards.
GGGCTCCCTCTGTTATTGCAGGCACTTCTCTCCTAGCCTGGCTCTAGTTCTTGTTGATGATTGTCATTTCTAATCTTTTTGGCAACACACCCAGTGCAAAAAAGACAAAAAAAAAAAGGAAAAACAACAATCCCCCCCCCTCCCCCCCAGCAGAAAAGTTCCTCTGAGTTGGCTCCATCTCAGCTTCCTGGCTGGAGGGATGAACTGCTCTGCCCCAGATCCAGCTCTTCTTAAGATCCAAAATACGCTGCAAGAAAGGTCATTGGAAGGGAGTGGGCTAATTCAAGGCACAATTGGATCACCCTTAACAAAACCTGAGCCTCCTGACCTTCTTTCCCACCTGGAGGGCACCACCCTGAGCTCCTGCAAGTGTTCCAGTCCCAGTGGTCAAGCAGAGCCCTCAGCAACTTCACGACACAGAACTGACGTGGCATAATTTAAAAACTGCTTTTTTTTGGCTATGCCACTGATATTTTCTGCCTTGTGCCTGTCCCAGCCCGGGTGTTTCACCCTCTGGTGTCACCTTGGCACTCCCTCAGCCGGTGTGAGGGAACCACAGCAGGTCCCAGCTCCAGACCCTGCCTGCCCCACACTCCCCGTTCATTCCCCTGCACGCAGGGACCGAGAGGAATTGGCTTTAATTCCTCTGTTGCACAAGTTTTCTCCTCCTGGTCTGCCCTTCTAATTAGAAGCAAATCCCTTCCCTTTGAAATCTCCGAGTCCCTGTGAAATCCAGGAGGTCCTTCCTGACGTGACACTGGGAAATGTGGTGTCACCTTCATTTTCAGCCAATGTAATGCCCTCACGTGGGCTTGGAAGCAGCAGGAACATCATTTCATGCCCCCAAAAAAAACCCCCAGAAGACTTTTGCAAAGCCTTCAGGAGCAAAGATTTCTTTCCTACCACGTAATAACACCAGTGTGTGATGCTATTCGAACCCAGAGCATCCATTTCATCTCCTTTCCAATGGAAAATGGGCTGTGGTTTTGTCCATAATTGATGCAATTATAAAAACTTCCTCGTTTAACGTGATTGTGCCTCCCTTTGGAAGCGGTTTTGGTTATGTTTTCATCATTAAATTCAGCATATTCTGGTTTTTCAGCTGAAAACTCTAATCCTGAATCCTACCGGGTTGTGTTTGGCTTTTGGCTTTTCCATAAGGAAAGAGCAAATAAGAGTTGGGAGGAGAAGGAAAATCCTTGGGATTCATCCCTTGCTTCAAGACACTGAAGTCACATAATAAAATCAGAGAAACCCATGTGATTTAGCAGGAAAATTGGGAAAAGGAGCTGGGGAAGGGTCTGGAACACGAGTCTGATGAGGAGCAGAGGGATCTTCTCCCTCTCTCCCTGGAAGGAGGTTGGAGCCAGGTGGGACCTGGTCCCTTCTCCCAGGGAACAAGCAATGGGGGGAAAGGAAATGGCCTCAAGAGGAGGTTTGGGTTGGATATTGGGAATATTTCTTCCCTGAAAGGGTGGCCAAGCACTGGAAGGGGCTGCTCAGCGGGGTGGTGGAGTTCCCATCCCTGGGGGGATTTAAGATCCCTGTGGATGTGGCCCTTGGGGACAGGGTTTAGTGGTGGCCCTGGCAATGCTGGAAGGTCTTTCCCAGCCTGAATGACTCCATAAATCTACAATCTCAGTTTTAAGGAGCTCTGGATGGACTTTTCCCGTTGCTGCCTGAACCTTTTCCTTAGGAGGATCCTCTTCCATGGGGCAGGATTTAAAGCTGGGGTTGTTGTGTGCTGAGACAAAATAAACCCCTGGGATGAACTAGAATGAGTAAATGTTTTCTATTCTCACATCTATTTATTTATCTTAGTAGGAAACGACTTCCACTGTGACTGGAAACTGAGTGCTTGGGGTTTTTTTAAGGTTTCCTTTCAAAAAGCCAAGAAGGAGCTCACAGGAACCCAATATTTCAGTTCCACAGTTAAGCTGCACTCCCCTAAAACCTGAGAAGGAGAATTTATGTCCTCAGAGTTAAACCACACCACGTTTGGGAGTTTCAACACCAACCCTGGGAAAACAACATGTCCACTGGTGAGTGCAAGGTCCCAAAAGACTGACAGACAGGAGGCTTCTCATAGAACAAGCTCCACTATCATCATGCAAGAGGAACTGAAGTCTTTAATTTGGGGGATTTGGCTGTTCCTGTGCTCCTGACACGCTGTCTAAACCCTAACCATTCACCAGGTGCCTGGGAATAGTTCCTGTGGGAATATTTGGAGCCTGAAGTGAGTGTTTGGTCTTTGCCCCCCTCCAGAGGGGACTGTGACACCTCCAGGAGGAACATTCCTCTCCCCCCAGGGAGAATTCACCGTGTCCCACCTCCTGTTTCCTGCTCCTCTTCTCACCTCTTGTTCCTACCTTTGTGCAGTGGAAATGCCAAAGTTTCCACTTCTTTTTTTTTTGGTATCTGCCCAGCTCCTTTGGTGCCCCGAGGTGTAATCCTGCTTGGAGTGACATCCGTGGCAAAATTCCAGCCCCACCAGGTGAAATCCCTCTCCACGCAGGGAGCTGCAAGGAGTCCTTTAAAGCCACGAGGACAGCAGTTAATTAGGACATACAGGGCGTGTGTCGACGAGCTGCTTTTAATCCTCCCAGTGCAGAAAGGACAGTCTGTAATGGGAATTCCTTCATTTAGCCTTTCTGAAGCTTGGGGGAATGCTCAGAACAGCGATGCTGGTTAATGCCATTCCCCAGGCCAACAAAATGTCATCTCCATCCCCACAGCTGCAGTGGAACAATGTGCTGCTGAAAGGCAGCTGCATTTAGGGCCACGAGCTGCTCGAAGGACTTCTCCCCAGGCAGCCTGGGAAGGAAATTCCCTGCAGGTGGGATTTTTGGGAGCCCTTGGCTGCAGGACACGCTCTCAGAGCAGCTGCTCCCAGGCTGGGGAGCAGCTCCTGCCCCGGCGTGGCCCTTTCCCTGCTCTATTTATACATTTATCAGCCTTGGCAGACCTTGGGAGGCTGAAGGACTTTCCCCAAGCGCATCAGGCTGGAAGATGAAGGTTTGTTTGGCACCCACGTGGATCTGCTCCACGACTTGAGCGTGCCTGGTGCTCGTTATGGAGCCTCTGTCGTGCTGAACCTCCCAAAATAACCCAACTTTCCATGGAAGGCTTTTGTGGCCAAACCTTCCCCAGGCACTGAACCCAAAAGAGCAGCTCCTTTCACCTTCAGCGCTGCAGGGCTGGAGATAGAACCAGGCAAGAATTTCCTCAGTGCATATTAATGCCCTTAATGTGCTTTGAACCTTTTTCTTTTTTCTTTTTTTTTTTCATTTTAATTGCATTAGTTGCCATTCTATTTAAAGTCCCCACAATCTGGTTGCTCTTATTCAAATCAGGTTTCCGATTCTCCACACTTGGCTGCTGGTTTTCCGCCTTGCTAAATGTGGAGCTCCTTCCCCCCTGCGACCTTAAAATCAGCATTAGCACCTTGCAAAGGACAACCAGGAGAAGACAAGCCCCCCTTTCTCACAGCCTCAGGACATGGTTTTATTCCCACTGGAGCAAAGCAGGTGAGCAACCCCCTGTTCCCCTTTTCCATTTCGATTTTCCTGCCATCAGTCACTCCCCTGGAAGGGTTAAATCCAGGCAAAGGGGACTCAGTAAGCTGGGAATTAACCCAAATATCTCTCCTTGCCTCAGTTTCCCACCAAAATCACTGGAGTCTCATCCTGCTGCTCCAACAGTGACACTGGACTCGATGGAAGAAAATGCAATTAAATGGGATCAGCTGCAATTAAGCGGGATCCAAACAGTTCCCCTCCCATTTAAACAAGCAAATTAAGCCTTTTTTCTTTTTTTTGTTTTTTTTTTTTGGTTTTTTTTTGCATGTGCCCATTTATCAGCTGTTTCCAGGGTAACCCTTGTTTTTCTTACTGCTGTGTTTCGTTTGTGTCACGGTAACACCCTGTAACCCTGTCCCATTGTCCTGGGTTCCGTGCAAAGGAGCAGAGGGGACTCCTTTAATCTGCAGATCTCACAGATTTGCACTGGAACTGATGGAAATGTATCATGGTCATTGTTCTCTCGGTGGCTCATCCCAGCAGAGGCGAAATATTCTCCTTCCTGCCTTGGAGTGAACTGAGCCAAACTGGGCTGAAGTTGAAGGGTCGATGTTTACTCAGCAATTTGCAGCCCTTGAACTAAACAAGTTTAAAATCACGACTTCAATAAACTTCTTTAACTCTCTCCACTGGAGCGAGGCTGTTCCTCGGTGCCAGAAACTTTTGGGGGGTTTTCACTTGAAACGCCTCTTTTGGTGTTAAATTCCAGCAGTTTTGACGTTCAGCTCCCACCTGATCGACTCATTTTCCAATCTGCTTTTTCTTACAAACCCTACATTTCATTCAGGCTGCTGGGGTTGTTTCCTGGGCTCTGATGGGTGGCCTGGAGATGCTGCAGGTTCTCCTCTACCAGCAGGAGGTTGTGCCTTTCTGTGAGATCAGCTCTCATGCTTGGTCTTGTCCAATCCCTGGGATCGGGCTTTGTGTCCCCAGAAAAACTGGGATTTTGGGTGGAGGAAAGGCTCTGCTGAACTCTTATTCTGGAGTTTAATATTCAAAAGAACATGCTGGAACAAATCAGAGGAGGGCACAGCGATGCTCCAAGGGCTGGAACCAGGCTGGGAGAGCTGGGGGGTTCACCTGGAGAAGGGAAGGCTCCAGGGAGACCTGAGAGCCCCTTCCAGAGCCTAAAGGGGCTCCAGGAGAGCTGGAGAGG
>JAWWTY010000284.1:0-14353 GCA_035222235.1 Margarornis squamiger | reverse complement strand
GTGGCACTCAGAGCTCTGGGCTGGGGGACAAGGTGGGCATCGGGCACAGGGTGGGCTCCCTGGGCTGGCAGGGCTTTGCCAGCCTTAAGGATTCCATGATTCTGTGATTCCAGCTGCATAAAATTGTTTAGGAGGGCATTTCCCACCCTAAGGTCCCACCTGAAGGGCAGAAGTTCCGTGCCTTGCTCTGGGTGGTCCTGTCTGTCTCTAACTCACCTCAGCAGGGGCATGGAAACAATTGGACAATTATAAGCTCCACTAAATATCAGCCCCAAAAAATCAATATTCCGGGAGATATTAATAGAAGAGTGCTCTGAGGATTTGCATATCATTAGGTGGCTCTGATGTAGTTAATCTTAACATGCTGCATCTAATTTGGGGAACTAAACTGTAAAAAAGAATAAAAATTGTAAGGATCCTGCAGAAAGGAGAAATCAGCAACAATAATGGGAGAGTTAGAAAGTATTACAGACCAGGAAAGGTCAGGATAATTTTTCCTGTGAATTCTTGGAGTGGTGCTATATATGGCAGGGCCCTCAGGAACCCTGTGGAGTTTCTTCAGAGGTTTCAGAGCACAGGACTGATTTTGCAGAAGGTGGGATAGGCAGCATGAGGTCCTGAGGTGTTCCAGGCCTCTGGCCAGGGTGTTGCTTCTGAATGATGGGAATGTGGAGTTTACATCACACAGCAACCAAACAAACCCCTGAATTTTGCTTTCAAAGGCTGAAGCAAAGGTGGAGTTGAGGAGGAGTAAGAGTGAAAGGAGAAGGGCAAAATCTTAAATTTCACTGATGTTTCAGTTCTCCAAAAGCAAAGTGAGAGTTTCAAAGTTGTCAAGGGAAAAATGTTTGCTTCCTTTATGGCATCTGTGGAAAGGTTTTCTTCTCCTTAAGTCTTTCTGGAACACCATTTTTAGTGAAAAGTCTTGAAAGTTATGTTGGTTAAAAGTATTGGCCAAAAAAGAGAAGAAATACTCAGAACTGGCCTCACATGGCCTCACGTTGTACCAGGGGAGAAATCCTTGGCTGGCAGGGTGGGCAGGCCCTGGCACAGGGTGCCCAGAGAAGCTGGGGCTGCCCCTGGATCCCTGGGAGTGTCCAAGGCCAGCTTGGACGGGGCTTGGAGCACCCTGGGCTGGTGGGAGGTGTCCCTGCCCATGGCAGGGGTGGCACTGGGTGGGCTTGGAGGTCCTTCCCACCCAAATCATTCTGGGATTGCAGGATATTGAGTATTGGGAAAAATTTCTCCACAAAAGTGCTGTCCAGCCCTGGCACTGCTGCCCAGGGTGGGGGTGGAGTCCCCACCCCTGGAAGTGTTCAAAAAGGTGTGGATGTGACACCTGAGGCCCCTTGTTTGGTGGGGAATGTGCTGGTTCTGGGTTGACACTTGGACTTGCTGGTCTTGAAGGTCTTTTCCAACCTCACCTCTCTATAAACTGCCAGCTGAGGAAACCCCCAGCCAAGCACAAAGGGGCCATTCACAAGGCCAGCTCTCTGTGGGATTCCCCTTCAGCCATTAGGACAGTTTCTAGCTCAGCAGTTATGGGGCACTGATGTGCATTTTAGGCTGCATAACTTTGACTGATCTCCTTGGAACTGGATTTAGCGCCTTTGATGCTGGCAGAGAGATTATCTGCCACTTGCCTCCTTTATCACTTCCAAATAGTTTTCCCCACCACGTGTATTTTGACACAGCCAACTGATTTCTCAGCAGATTCTGCAGCTTATTAATATTATCAAAGATTTCTGTGAGGATGGCAGAGATAGTTCAAAGCACACGCAGAAAAATCTGCTTTTCAAAGAATAATTAACTTGAGCTCTTGCTCAGTTCAGAGTTTATCAGCGAGGTTAGGCTGGATTGTTTTAAATTCTATTTTTAAAAGGGTTTGTAGCTTCATTATCAAAGCACTGATGACCTCGAACAAATTAAACATTGCTCTGGTTCTCCCAGGGGCTGCGGGAGCTCTGCTGTAGGTGGAGAGGAATGAGCTGCACAACCTGCCCCAATGTGAGCTTTGTGAAGTGGCTTTGTGCAGTGGGTCCCTGCTGTGCCCCCTGGCACTTGGGTCCTTCCCGGTGCGTGCCTTGAGTTCTCCCAGGACTGCAAAGCCCTGGGCCCGGGGCTGGAGCAGCTGCAGGTCTGTGGGGTGCTCCTGTGCTTGGCTAAGTGGGGAGCAGCAGCCAGAGCTGGAGGGGGGCAGAAACCTGAAGGAGAGGCAGCCAGGCTGGAGAGGGGGGTCTGGGGCTCCTGGCGGTGCTGGTGCAGGTAGCAGAGGTTGGCACTGGAGCCCAAGTGTCCCCTGGGCTGTACCACACCGTGCAGAGGGTCTGCTCTGGGCCTTGGGCAGCCTGGTGCCCTCGTGTGTCCCGTGGGAGATGGGCTCTCAGCCCACATGTGCTGCCGGGGGACCTGCCCTCAGGTAAGCAGGGCAGGTGAGATCGTGGTGACCCACCTGGGAGGCTGGTGGCAGCAGGGACACGGGCTGCAGAGGCCTCAAAGTGGTGGAAATGTCAGTAATGCATTAGAAAGTAAAGAATCATGGAATTGTTATGGTTGGGAAAGCCCTCTGAGACCGTGGTGTCCAGTGGTTCCCCAGCACTGCCAAGGCCACCACTGCCCCACGTCCCCAGGTGCCACCTCCACCTGTAAAGGGGGTAAATCAGCAAACGTTCTGTGATGTGTTTTTACAAGGCTGAAATGATTCTTGCATTCCTGCAGGGGAAGTGCTGGGGGAACGATTGCTACGTTCAGGGTTTCGTTGTTTTCCCGAGCACAGCAGAGCTCAGCCCTTCAGCCCTTCCCCGGGCACCCACGTTGCAGTGTTTTCTAGAACCCCATCGAGCTCTTCATAATGTGTTAAGCATTTTAAGCAGTAGCAAGTTACTAAATTAGGAGTTTAGGTAGCAGAGCAGCTTCAGAGAATTAGAATGCACTTGCCAGTTCTGTGCAAACTTCTGCAGGACGTTGTGTGACTGCCTAATTGGTGTGGAGCTCATTCTTCATGGAAGAGCACTGGTGGGGACAGGGGCAGGGACAGGACAGGGGCAGGGACAGGGACAGGGACAGGGACAGGGACAGGGACAGGGGCTGGGACAGGGGCAGGGGCAGGGGCAGGGACAGGGGCAGGGACAGGGACAGGGACAGAGACAGGGACAGGGACAGGGGCAGGGACAGGGACAGGGGCAGGGACAGGGACAGGGACAGGGACAGGGACAGGGACAGGAACAGGGCTGGCTCCTCTCTCCAAGCAGGGGGAATGCATGCTGAATCAAAATGCTGCTGCAAGTGGAAAGGCACAGATTTGTCCCTGGTATATGAGCCAGAAGGGACTGGTTTTGTCATGTCCTTGCTCTGGGTTATGGATGAGCAGAAGGCAAAAACTTCCAAGGCTTTAGGAACATTGGTTCAAGCAGATGTAGGGAGATGCTCCTCACCTCCTCTTCTCCATAGTCATCTGTCAAATTAGTCCCTTGGGTGAGTTGTAACCAGATGTGGAGACATTTTCCTTACAATTTATTTCAGCTCTATTGGCAAGAAAGCTTTAATTTATTCTCACTTATCCTTTGCTTCTCATCCTGGTGTGGTGTAGGAGCCACTGAAAATGCAACACTTGCCACCCTTTTGCTGCCTCCAGACTTCAGGCAGACCTGGAGCTCCCTCAGAGCCTCTGGCACTGAAGTTTTTTGGGAAGCTTTGCTCCCAGTGATTAAGGATGTTCAAAAGGCCTGAGGATATCACGGAGCAGTTTCCATTTGGACTTTCAAGGGCCTCTAGTGAATTCTCCATCCCTGCAGGTGTCCAAGGAATGACTGGACATGGCACTCAGTGCTCTGGGCTGGGTGACAAGGTGGGGGTCGGGCACAGGGTGGGCTCTGATCATGGAAGTGTTTTCTGACTTTAGTGTTTCTGTCTGAATCTATTTAAAATTCAGCCTTCTGGCAGCAAATTAACATATTTCAAGGGGCTGCACAGAAAACAGGTATGTGTGGGTAGGAAAACCCTTTTTTTTTTTCAAAAACAACTCACCCAGGGCACTTCAACGTGGAAAACTTCAACCCAGGTTGAGATTTTTATACACCAAATATGGCAGATGAGACTATTATTCTTTTAAAAGCAAACACAACTTGAAGAAGTCTAATCTTTAAATCACTGTTCCACAGCCTTCTTCTAACATCATTTACCTCCATTAGGAACAGTCAGAATCTGTGTGAAGGCATCAATTATGTCTGGAATTGCCATCAACATGGGGACTCTTCCTTTTGTTTCCTCCCAGAGCTCTGGATGCTGAGGGTGTCTCCACGTGTCTTACCTACAATAGGCCATTCAAAACTGCAGTAACAACACACTATTATACTCAGCCTGTTAATATATTCCAAGTCTTGTTCTTTTCTGACACAATTCAATAGCATAAATAGGTAGGAATGTATATTAACCCTCAGCTGACATGAAGTTCTCCAAGGGAAAACGCAAAGCCAAGGGTCAGGGAACACCAGACAGAAAAGGGCTCCAGCAGCCAGAGGTTTTCCCAGGATTTTGTGCTGATTTTAAGGCAAGATATGTTGACTCTGCTGTTCTTTGAGCCTTTTCATGGCAGAGAAGAGATGCACATGCATCCAGCTCACTGGAAGATAAAGCTAAAGCCTGTCTTAGGACTTAAATCCAGTTTCTGTTCAAAGGTTTTAAGGCTCAGTGAGTCAACTGGGCCCCTCAGCAAATGGTGTTGCTGTTAATTACCCTGGTAATTGCAGTGGGGATGCACAGAACAGCTGCCTTGTTTGGCTGTGATGATTCCCATAGGAAAGTTTCCCTAGTGGAAAGTTCTAAGAGGGAGTGGGTAAAATGTTTCCCTTACCCTTATTTCCCTTCCACTCGTGGTGACCAGTGACCAGTGTCCTCTCCTGCAGAGCTGTCCATGTTTTCCTCTTAAGTGCAGATTGAACAGGAATGTTGGCTCTTCAACTGCCCTCTGGCAGTGGGAAGCCATTCCCTCTTGGCCTGTCCCTCCAGGCCCTTCTCCAAGGTCCCTCTCCAGCTTTCTTGGAGCCCCTTTAGGCACTGAAAAGTGTTTTTGTCCCCTTTTGCTCAGTTTCTTCACCCTCCTTCATGGACAGTTTCCTCCTAATAAACCACAGGATGGAGGAATTGGTGCTCGGGAGAAGTGGCCCCTGTTACCAGAATTCTAATCACACAGTTAACCCCAGATTTCTCCATGTGAGCTGGGGGATAACAGGAAGAAGTGATTTCATTACTTTTATCCCTTGTTGGGTGCCTGGTGGTTCAGAGTTGCTGTTCTCTGCAATCCCACCAATTGAAGGAAGGGAAGAGGTTTTGCCATCAGTTCATTGCTGTCTCGCGTCATCCCTGGCCTTGGCAGGAAGGCTGCCCTTGTCAGGACTCGATGCAAACCCGCTCTGGGGTGGCTGTGGCAGCAGCTGATGTGTCAGGAATGAGTGAAATTCGTTTTGCCCAGATGAGCTGATGGCAGGATTTCATGGACCAGCCCACCTCGGCCGGGCGGCAGCTCCGGCAGCGGCAGTCGGAGCTCCTCCGTCAGCTGCTCCTCTGGGAGCTGTCACCAGCTGCAGCCTTGCCTTCCTCCGACTCCTTCTTCCAAAAAAGAAAACGAGGTGAGCCTGGGATGGGTTTGGTTCCGAGGAGTGGTCCCAGCCCTGCTCCCAGGGGACAGGGCAGTGGGAGGAATGCTCCCTCTCCCACAGACCTGCCTTGAAGCTGCACCTGCAGGAGCAGCAAGAAATGGCCCGTCAGCATTCCAGAGATATTGTGCAGATATGCTGGCTAATGGAAGGGCTGCAATTAATTTTTTAAGGACTCCTAAAATATAATTTTGTCTTCATGCATCACTTTAGTCAGTGCCTTTGAACTCCCTCCTGTTATCCCAAGGACAAGCAAGACCCGAATCTCTGCTCACACATCTCCGGGGAGCAGCAGCATCAGGATAAATCCAGGAAATTCAGCTTTATTTAGGTCACTGGCTGTTGAAGAAGGTTTTCAAATGAGAATTACAAGCCTTAAGGTTTTCCTTTCCCCTCCCTAAAGAAGTGGGAGGCCCTGAGTAGACTCACTGATGCTCTGCATGGATGCAAATGGAAGAGAAAGGGCCCCTGGGGGCTCCTCTCCTGGCACAGCCCACCTGGGCTTTAGAGCAGGAAAGAGGATGCCTTGGAAATAATTGTTTCTTCTAAAGAAAGTGAAATTAAGCCCAAGAAACGGAGGAGACAAGTGGTAATGAAGAAGGATGTTTGGATTTGTTATCTCAAGATTAAAATAAAAATAATCTCCTTCTCTAAGAGAGGGTTTGGGTACAAATCCTGTGAGTTTCTCTCAAGATGTGCTGCTGCTTTACCTGTGCCAGTGCAGGGGTGTCCAAATGTGGAATATCCCTGGGCAGTTCTAGGGATCAGAAGGTTCTAGAAAGAAAACATTTCTTTTTCTGGTTTGCTTTTGTGCAGTGAGTACTGGGAGCTTGCTGATGTCCCAGCTCTGCCAGCAGGAGCAGGCTGGGGACTGAGGGAGGTTACCCGGGACAGAAACTCTTTGGGGGGGCAAAGGGAATTTCTAAGATTATCTTTAAAAAACTTCTCAATGTTGTGTCTTCTCTCAGACCATTCTGTGCCAAATGATCTGTTTAATTTCATTAGACCACAGTATTTATTTATTAAATATGCACTGGTTGTGTAAGTTAAAACAACACTGACATTAAAGCAGTTGCTGCTGTATGGATACCCCTGATTTCCCCCTGAATTATTTGTCTAGTAGGCAACTCCTGAAATGAAGCTTTCCTTTGTGATTTATATTCCTTCCCTCGTTCCTTGCTTTTTGCAGGATTTCCCTTGAAATTGAAATTTCAACCCACAGCTGGCTTTGCTAAAAATACACTTGTTCAAACCTTTGTATTTCATTTAAATATATTATATGCTCAGTTGTCTCTGGGTGCAGGGATTTTCCCTACAACATCAAATATTTGGGGAAGTGGAAGCTCTGTAGGGGTTGCTCCTGCACTTCCACACTTCCCCACGGATGGGGATGGAGGAGTGGGATGCTGCACGAGCCCGAGGGGCTTTCAGTTGGCACGATTTGTTCAGCCACAGGCAGGTACTAAAGCAGGGAGGAAAACTTAAGGGTGAAGGGTTGGACAACCTGCACTGGTGGAAGGTGTCCCTGCCCAGGGACCAGGGTGGGGCTGGATGGGCTTTAAGGTCCCTTCCAGTCTAACCAGTCTGGAATTCTATGAAGTATTTATTGGATACTTTGACTCTTGGGCAGCTTTTCTGTCTGTAAGAGAAGTGTGTGGATGGGACTGTCCCAGCAGGAGCATGTTCTGCAGTGCTCAGGTCCCAAATCAACGTGGGAACTCCTCTGGGCACTGTAACCACAGGGCAAGTTCTTCATACTTATGATCAGATACCAATTCCTTAATTTTCTGGTCTCTGGAAGGGCTGCAGAACAACTGAGAGTGAACGCTGTGGGTTTGGGTGATGTCTTGGTTCTGGCTGCTCCTGCACTGTCTGGGCTGAGGGGAATAGCTGGGATTTACCTGCAGAGGAGAAGAATGCAAAGAGAACTGCGGCCAGGTCAGATGGGCAGGTGGACATGGATCAGACCGTGGGATGAGCTTGTTTGAAAAATATGGGTATTTTAACACAGCCAAGGAAGAAGTGTCTCTTGAGCAGCCAAAATATCTGATGTTTATGTGCAGAATGGACATCTGGAAATGTACAGAATCTCAGCAGAGTCTTCTGTGTGAGCTCTCAATAGGATGATGAAAGAAAAAGGATAGGTGTAATTGTTGGAGCTGCAGGTGAGGCACATGGGGCTGAACATGGCTTGGAGCTGAAATATCCCAGGAGTTTTGATCCTCAGGATGACCATGGCTGAAAGTCTTTACCTCTTGGCAACTCCAAGCATCTCTTGTTTGCTTGGAGAGTCAGTCAATGAGATGGTATCAAAGATGCTCTTCACTGGGCTGGGTTCAAGCCCATCTGAGAGGTTTTCCACCATCTTTTGTGGTCCACAGAGCAGGAATAAAGCTCTTCATTTAAATGAGGGATAGCAAGACTACAAATGCTTTCGTTTCCCATTCTACCATGTCATGCAGGTGAAAGGCACTGAAAATTCAGATAAGATAAAAAAAGGTGATTGAACTATTTTGTGAGTATATCATCAATAAACTGCTACAAATTCTTCGCTGTTTACCCACATGGCCCTATGAAATTATTATTGCAAGCACACTTCCTCCTTGTCAGATGGAGGAATACACACCATTAAAAAGTTAGCTCTAATTTCCCAAGTAATACTGTCATTAAATTTCTGTAAATTAAAATGGGACTCCCTCAGGATTTTAAAGAGATTGTGTGTCAGAGAGAAGCCCAGCAGTGAATACATCCTGCATCTGTTTAGCCAAAAGCACCAGGCTCTGAAAATTGAAATGCACTGACAGGATTCTGCGTGGTTTCCATGTCTTTGGAATATTTTATACTTTGTGTCTGTAGCAGAAATCGTTAGACAATTGTCGAGACTGGATGGAATTTTTGTGGAAGCATTTCGAGAAGGAAACCTCATTAATATTTAAGGAGAGCTCGTGCAAGCCCAGCTGGGGGTTTGTGTCCTGCTTCTTCTGGGCTGTGTGCTGTGGTCCAGGAGGTGGGTGGTGCTCAGTGGTGCTGGTGGGGTTGGGCAGGGGCTTGGATCCATTCCCACCCTCACAGGGTGCTGCCTCTGTGGGATGGGTCTCACAGTGCTTTGGCAGTGTGAGCCACCCCACCCACCTCGTGTGGGCTCTGTGTGAGCAGTGTCTGCTCTGAGCTTCAGCTCGGCAGCACAGGGGTCAGGGGGAGCCCCCAGGAGATGGAAAACCTTTGGTAATGCCTGTTGAGATATTGGTATTGTCTCTTGCTGTGTCCATCCTGCTCCTCTTGCCATGGGAGAAAGCAGGGAGAAGGGGCACTGTCCAGCAGAGCTGGAGTCCTTTTGCCCCCACCTGCAGCTCCTGGTGTGCTACCCAGAGAAGCTGGGGCTGCCCCTGGATCCCTGGAAATGTCCAAGGCCAGGTTGGACGGGGCTTGGAGCACCCTGGGCTGGTGGGAGGTGTCCCTGCCCATGGCAGGGGGTGGAACAGGATGGTCTTGAAGGTCTCTACCAAACCAACCCAGTCTGTGCTCCTGCTTTAGTCCTTAACCCCCCCAGCCATCCTGCCGGGAGACGGGCTGTGAGCACATGATGCTCAGTGTTGGACCCGGCTCCGAGCCAGGAGCCAGCACAGCTGCCCCGAGCAGGTGTGGGGACCAACTGGGGCTGCTGGGGCTGCCGAGGGGCTGTTTTGGAGGGGAGTCCTCGTGTCTGCTCCCCCTGTGAAGGAGAGAGATTTGGAGAGGAGATGGCTCAGGGCATGCAGGTTTTGCTGCTGTGGCTGTTTGTTAATTCTCAGGGGGAACAAAGGGGTGACAGTGACCTTCCTCACAACTTCTGCATGTTTTAAAACGTAGTGGGATGGGACAGAGCTTCCTAAAGGTCTTCCACAAGCTATTGAGAACACAATGCCCTGATGCTGCACAGTCCCCCCCAAAACCTTCAGATTCTCTGTTTCTGTGGAAAGGGAGCCCACGGCTGGGAAGAACACAAAGAGCAGAACAGGCAGAACTGAGGTATTTTTATCTTTGCTGAGCACATTTTCTGTACTGAGCTGGAGAAGCATTGTCTGACTTCAGCTGGAAGCAGCACATACATCAGAAGGAAAGGCAAAGCCACTTGTGTACAACTCCTGTCACTGCACCACTGACATGAAACCCCAAGTTACGCAGGCAAGCGCAGTTGGGCTGGGAGGAAATATTCCACTTTATGATCCACAAAAAAATTTGGCAAGGAATGAAGTAAACACTGCCTTTCATCAACTAAAAGTCTAAATATTTCAGAGTTACAGCCCCCATGATCCCGATCCACGTGCAGCTGGCCAAGGCTGGCTCTGAGTGAGGGGGTTTTGTCAGGCTGGGGAGGGGCAGAGCCATCCACACCGTCTGCAGACGAGATGTTCTAATTACAACTCCATCTCCTGCTGCTCTGCCCTCAAACTCTTATCAAAGTGACGGGCTGGGAAGCAGAGCCAGACCCAGCCATTGACCTTATGCAGGCAGAAATGTTTGTCCTGTAGCTCCAGCAATAGCTCAGACTTGGGAGCTTGGAAAGTTGTGGAACTTTCCCATTTGTCTGTCCTCAATAGGGAAAATGGTCCTTCCCTTCCCCTTCATCCGTGCTGTCTGTTGTCCTTGTGGCCCACAGGAACACCAGGACAGAGGGCTCAGGCTGTTGTGTCCTTGTCTCCTAGAGTAGGGGTGCTCTCCAAATGGGCCCCAGCTCCTGGAAATCTCCTGTGGATCAGCCTGGGGGGCTCTTGTCAAGTCTGAAATTTCTGGAAGCATGTGGAGAGATGTGGGGTTTGGGAGGCTGAAGTTGGGGTGGTCCTGTTCAGGGCCAGGAGTTGGACTTCAGTGATCCTTGTGGGTTCCTTCCAACCAGGCTATTCTATGATCATGTGAGCGTGGGCTTCAGTGAGCCAAGGGGGACAGGACCACGGTGTGACATGGGATGATACGAGGATCCAGGTGCATCCAAAATGGGTGAAGGCATCATAAAACGTTTAGGGGTGAGCAGAGCAGCTGAAACATCCCAACGTGGAGGGTAAGACTGTCCCCATGGCTCAGACTCAGTGAGACCCTCGGGGGCTGAGGGGACCCCCGTGTGCAGAGAGCCAGAGCTCCCCATTCACTTGGGTTTCTCAGCTTAGACAGTGTCGGTCACGGGGTCCATTCAGAAGGTCACAAACAGGAATGTTGTGTCTGTCCCCAGGAGATTGTGGCATCATTGGGATCCAGGTGATCTCTGAGCAAAGACCTCAAATTCATAGAGTAGAATGGTTTGGGTTGGGAGGGACCTTGAAAATCATCCAGTGCCACCCCTGCCATGGGCAGGGACACCTCCCACCAGCCCAGGGGGCTCCAAGCCCCGTCCAACCTGGCCTTGGGCACTTCCAGGGATCCAGGGGCAGCCACAGCTCCTCTGAGCAACATGTTCCAGTGCTTCACCACCCTCTGAGTGAAGACTTCCTTCCCAACATCTCATGTAAATTCCTGAGGGCTGAGGGGACAGGCCCAAGTGGATGCAGTGTGCAGTGAATGGGGTTCTGAGTAGTGCAGGAGATCCTCCAGGAGCAGGAGGGCCTGGGGAAGTTCACAACCCAACCTCCTTTTCCCTTTGGTGGGCAGCAACTTGACTGTGCTGGTCCAGGCTCTGGAACCACGAGTGGAGAAACCTTCCCCAGCCCCATGGAGCGATGCTGACAGGCTGAAGCTGAGCTGGATTTCTAGTTCAACACAAGTAGAGGCAGTAGAAATGAATAATGAATCAGTTCCTCAGAAAGCTGTGTGTGGAGTCAGAGACCTCTGAGATCACACAGACATCTGTACCCTGAGCCTCACCCTCCCGCAGTGTGTGGAGCTAATTGGAGAGGGGGGTCAGACAGGGCTGAGTTAGGAGGGTAATTTTGGAATATACAATTCTCTAATTGCTTTACTCTTGTGGTTTGAGACGTTATTATCAGAATTCAACAATGGAATTACAGCCTTATTAATTTAAACACATTGTGGGGGAGGAGATGAGATGATTGCCTTTCTTTGGGGGTGGTGATGGGAGAACTCCTGGTGTAGCTCTCAGTCGTTCTCCAAGTGGGATCGTGCACTGTCTCCTTCCCAGCTACAGAGATCTTTCTATTTCTGGCTGCAGTCCCTGACTCAAAGGTAGGGAATAATAGTGGAATGGATTTAAATGATAGTGAGTTTAAGGGATAATTTTATGGCTTCCTGTGAAGCTGCTCATGCTCCTGGAGGGTTTTTGAATCATGACATCAGCAGCAATGCATCATTTGTTCACTCACTTAAACAAGCACCTCCTTGGACTGAAGCTCTGGTTCTGCCTGGGGCACAGGGATTTCCTCCTGGAATTTCTCATGAACCAAAGTCAAATCTTGATTGGAAAATGAGCCTTTTTCTTCTTGAAATCCAGAGCTGAGAAGTTGGGTGTGGAAAGCAGATGAAGGGAAGCAAAGTATCTTCGCTCTTACATCTCCCAGGTGTCTTGGGGCTGATTCCCCAAGTGTTCCCCAGATGTAAGGCTGACTGAATCTGGGGTCTGAGGCCTCAGACAAGCCACGTCCCAGGGCTCCATCCCAGGGAAGGGGGGTTGTTTGAACCTCGCTGGGGCTCTCTGGGTATGCAAATACCTCCCAAGGGGCTTCTGCAAGTTGCTGCTCTGATAATTGAATTGATTAGGATGTTGACTGATTAGTCTCCTGCTGATAAGTGTTGGCTGAGGCTGCAGCAGCTTCTGACATTTAGAACTTTTCTCCAGCCCAAACAGCTCCCTTGGCAGCAGACAGCTCGTACCTGCCACCCAAACCCCCTTTACTGACCAAAGGGATGTCAAACTGCCTTGAAGGTGTCACAGGAGCAGCCACCTCGGTGGAGAAAATGTCAAACATTCACTGCAGACCATCATACATGGGCATCTGAGTGCAGAGTGTCACAGCTGCAGCTTCCAGCCCCCTCCAAGACACTCCAGAACCGACTGGGACAACTGGTTGGACTTCGTGATCTCAGAGCTCTTCTCCAGCCTAGTTGATTCTGTGACTGTGGTTCTGATTCTGCTTTGTCACAGCTCAGGATTTGTGTGTTTGCATTTATTGCATGGAATAATTGTGCAGGGTGGGGGTTCTCAGCCCCTTTCTGCATGTTTTAGTGCTAATGGCTTGATCTACACATTAAACAGGCTCTCATCCATGCTGGGCATGAGAAATGAGCTCCTCTTGCAGAGCTGACAGTGGAATTAGGAACCAGCTCCTGGAAGGCAACAATGAGCAATGGTTTCATTTTTTTTCTCGTGGAAGAAGTTAAAAATGGAAATGGAAGCTACTGTAGGTTTTTTCCCAATTATGAATGTTCAAGCTGTTTACGAGGCAAGATGACAACAAACTTCCTTTCCATTTAATGAGCTGAAGAGAACTGGAATTGGTGTGTGAGTCAGTCTGTAGAGCCATGAAAACAAGGGTATTGCACCTGCGTTTTAATGGTCTCCAGAATGGAGGGGTTAAAATGTCTCTCCTCACATTTTTAGAGCTTCATGGGCATCAGTCTGAGAATGCACTTACCTGCATTTTTAGTTCAAACTGAGGAACTGGGTTTGTCCCTATCCAGCACAACTTGGCACTGCTTTTCTAAGTCCCACAGAGTATGAAACAGTGTTTAAGGCATTGGGTTTGGCACAGATGGGTGGACGTGGGCCTGGATGGAAAGTAAAGATGTAGTTGAGCAGTTAGGTGGACTTAGTCTCAAGAATGGGCTATTAAGCAGATTTTACTCCATGTTTTTAGGTAATATGAAGGGTTAAAATTCTGCCTGATTCCAACTTCATAACATTTGTAAGATGTGACAGCAACAGAATGGAAAAGTTCTTAAGCTTCTTGTCTTCAAAGAAGAACTAACTTTGAAAAATGCATTGCACAAGGGCCACCAAAGGCATGACACTTTCTATATAACAACTTCCTCACATTTATTTATCATTTTCCAGCTCTGCTTTGGGGTACTGAGCAGTAAGAGGATGAGTCAGTGACTCCTCTGCATGGTGGATGCTCACACCACCCATGCCAGCCTTGGCACTGCTCCCACTAGCCTGGGGAGCCTCAGCCATGGTGGGATGCCCTTGTGGGGAGCAGAGAAGCTTTCCCTGTAGGTCCCCCAATCAGTGCCAGAGGATCAGCCCCAGAGAGCTGGGGATGAGAAATGGCTTGGCAAAAAGCTCTGCAAAGGGGCTAATTAAGGTGAGCAATTTCCCTTTGTTTCCATTGCTCACAGCAGCCTAATTGGAAGGCACAGGCATTTTCACTTGGAGAAGGATTAATTTTAACTGATAAATGCCCCGGTCTCAGATAATTTTCCTTCCCCTGCTGCAGGGACATCGCTCAGCGAGGACACAGCTCTGGCTGAGCCCAGCACGGCCCTTCCACGTGAGGCTGAGGCTCCACGGCCACTTGGCCCTGATTAATAAGAGATGTTTAACTTAGCAGAGGCTGAAGAAGCTCCTTGGCTCTCAGTTTCACTCCAGTAACCCGCAGTAAAATTCTTTGGAGCTTTCCAGAAAAGCAGTGTCTTTCTAGAGGGAAAACTGAGCAATATCATGGAATGGGTTGGGTTGGAAGGGACTTTTAAAAACACCCCAGTGCCACCCCTGCCATGGGCAGGGACACCTCCCACCAGCCCAGGGTGCTCCAAGCCCCGTCCAACCTGGCCTT
>JAWWTY010000283.1:0-14377 GCA_035222235.1 Margarornis squamiger | reverse complement strand
CAACTCCCTGAAGGGAGGTTATAGCCAGGTGGGAGTCGGTCTCTTCTCCCAGGCAGCCAGCAGTAGGACAAGGGGGCACAGGCTTAGGCTGTGCCAGGGGAGGTTTAGGTTGGATATTAGGAAGAAATTTTTTACAGAGAGCAATCAGGCACTGGAATAGCTGTCCTAGAGAGGTGATGGATTCACCATCCCTGGAGGTTTTTAAGATGAGACTGGATGTGACACTGAGTGCCATGATCTAGTAAACAGAGTGGTGTTGGATCAAGGGTTGGACTAGATGATCTTTGCAATCTCTTCCAATGCAGATGATTCAAAAAAAAAAAAAAAAAACAAACAAAAAAAACCTAGTTGTAACCTTGTGTACTACATCTTCTTCTCCTTGACCTGCTTGTCACCTTTTATCTAATTAGCATCCTCTATCCATCTGTCTGTCTGTCTATCTATCTATCTGTCTGTCTGTTTGTCTGTCTATCTATCTATCTATCTATCTATCTATCTATCTATCTATCTAAACATTTCTAAGTAAACTTTAATTCCATGTATCCTGAAAAAAACTGTGAGGAGATTAACCTTCTATAATTACAATAATTATGAAACTGAGTGCACTTGTCCTGTAGCTTCAAGGTAGGGGCACAGAAAAAATCTTCAATGGGGTTTTTCTACAGAGAAGTTACTCCAGAGCTGGACACTGAATCACAGTGAAGGAAATCACAGTTTTACTCCTCTGCTTGGAGTATCTTTTCTGAGGTGCAGGAGAAGGTTCACACTCTTGTTATTCCTAATGTAGTTTTCTTCCCTTCCTAACAAGGATGCCCAAACCCCAAAATATCCTCCAGCATGCTTAGAACTACAGTATCATCTAGCTTTTTGCTCATTTTAGAAGAAATGAGTTGCATATTTTCCTGATTGTTCTGTAACTTTTCTAAAAATACTATTCTAAAAATAGAAATTCATTGCACACAGCTGCAACACAGCACTATAGATTTTGTAATTTCTTATTGCATATTCTTAGTAGCTGTATCTGCTATTTAAAGGGCCAATCAACTCTTACTATGCACATTTATTTGCCTTTGCAAGCATTATTTTCTTAGCAGAGGTATGGGAGAAGGTATGTTATTAAGAAGAAAATGTATTTTTTAGATGAAAACTCTCATGTTAGTGTAAATTTTGTTATTTTAATTGAATTTTTCTATGCTACACTTGAGGAAAAAGCTCTTGACTATTCCATATGTTGAGAATTATTTTTTTTTTTTAATAGATCAGCTTTTGTGTGTTGAACCTTTTCCCATTTTGCTGCTTTTTCACATGACTTTGTGTTCCCAGCTCTCCTACTCCCACTATTACTGCAAAATCATCTACAGAAAAAAATAAATTAATTTATGAAAGAAGACTTCAGAGAACAAACTAGATAAAAATATGGTGAAAACTGGTTTTGACCAGCCTTTAAGACATTAGGATTTTGATTCTTCTTCTCATATTAGTCTTGAGATGCTGGCAATGTCATTGCTCCCAGAATCATTTGCTGACAGTTCACCCCAGTAGAATTAGTTGCATACTTAAAGTCGAGCAAGTGCAAAAGTGTTTGCAGAACCAGGCTGCTTAATAAGCAGCTATACACTTGACTGCAAGAGCATGGGATGAATAATGAGTCATCAGCCCTCCGAACGCAGCGTAGATCAACCCCGTGGCTGCTACTATGGAACGTGGTCAGAGACCAAAATTGCAAATGTCCTTTTCTCTTCAGTTTCCTCCCTCTTCCTCTCAGAAGAAGTGGGGCCCTGACACTGTGACATTTCTTTTGTGTTCAAACCATTGTGCTTTCAGACACCTGTAGAATTTCTCAGCAGAGGTTATGGGTGGTCTGGTTAATTAGTTTTTCAGTTTGACATTCTGGTGCATCAGCATGATTGCTTTGTAAAAGAAAGTCTCAAAAAACGACTCTTCTTGGATAACACCTGGAGAGCATCAGCAACACCAGAACATTTATAAAATGGAGTGTGGGTACACAGAGCAGGAGAGGTAACTCTAAGAGTCTCTAATTTTGGAGAACTGAATGTGCCTGTGCATCTCTCCACAAACATACATTTTGTTTTTGAGGATGCTAACTTGCCACCCATTTTTTATGAGAGTGATGCCCACTTCGCTATGAAGCATAAGAGGAATGTCTTACATGTCAACTCATCAGCAAAGGCTTTCATTCACATTTCTCTTGCAACTTTTGTAGTTTTCATGATTATGAATTTAATGCTTTTGCCTGAAGTATGATGCACAACATCCTTCTTCATTTACCACACCAAACAATTCCTTCCCCAACCTTCAACTTTTTGCATGAAGTACCTGATACTCAAGAGCTGTGCATATGTAATGAGGCACATTTAAAATGAGAACGTTCATATATTTTATAAATCAACTTTTACTGCACAAATTCACAGCAAACGGTTGCTTGTATATGTTATGTTTGGGTAGGATTTTATACTGTTTTTTATTTCAAAGAAATTAGCCAGTGTAGCATTAGTCTAAATATATGCCATAAGTGTGCAGGGTGACATGTTACAGATGAGCTGATGCCACAGTGAGAGAATCTTATTTTCTGCAATGCCTAATTTACTGCTGTATGTCTGCAGTGACCTGATGTTGCAAACCTTTAGTTGGCATCAATATTTTACCTTCTACTTCCACAAGGCAAGGAAAAGTCCCAACATACACAGCTCCCAGGCATGGCAATTATTTGCAGCCTACATCACTCTCCTCCCTGGGCTGGCTGCACTGACTTAAAATGGATTTCAGTGGGGTGGCACAGATATTTGCCAGTGCCTAATTAAATTAAGGTCTCCATCTGGATTCATGGGTTTAACTCAGATTTTCCTTACATTTATGGATTTACTGGGAACAATGTAATTATATAAATCTGTTGTCATATCCAAATTACAGACATAGATACTGTCCTTGACTGTGTTGCATAAACCCACACATCTTCAATCATAAAAATATGAATGCACTTTCACGCTTTAAAAAAATAGTTTTTGCTTAATAAACAAGTTTGTGTTATCTGTGACAAATACTTTTTTCATATTTATAAAATATGGTCTCTGAAAACAGTACCATTTTACTTCAAGTACAAAATACAAATTATCTCATTCTTAACTGCTAATCTTTTTGGGTTTTGAAGACATTGATCTTTCAAGAGAACAAAAATATGCTGACTATTATTTTCTTCTACTCATGCTTTGTGCTACATGTAGGGAATCCTTTGCCAGTAGTATTCCTAAGTAAGGGGTTCTGGGCATGCATACTATAGCATATTTTGCTAACACATAAAATGTCACCTATTGCAAGCTTTAAAAAATTATGGATGCTCCAAAGGGAACAATGACTATGCCCATTGCAAAACTTGCATTATCAGTGATAACTGAGCAAAACTTAACTTCATGTTACAAAAGTGCAAAGCAAAATAGAGAAAGTAAATTACTTGTATCAGCTCTGGCTGTATCTGCAAAATATTTTCTAACCATTCTGAGAGAGAAAAACAGAAGGCAAACTGGCAATGAATAGAAACAATAATGGTCAGTAGCATGTGTTGAATGTTTTTTGAATGGAAAGTAACTTATCACATCTGAAATAAAAGCTGTTTATTCTTGTGTTTCACTGTTTGTAACAATCCTTACAATTTATCTGTGAAAAAGTGAGAAACTGTATGACCATTAGCATATGAATACTTGACACATCAATTTGGTTGTACAATAACAGAGGGGCATTTGCTATTGGTGTATGCACACAGACAAAGCAGCCATTTTGAGAGGAGAGAGGGGAAATAAAATAAAATAAAATGGTGTGGGTGTTTCACCCATTGTCTGTCTCTCTTGTTTCACATGACAGTTTTGATCAGGGCAGTCAAGCACAGTGGCTGGAAATTCCTAAAAAAACGAAAACTGAGCATCCTGGTTAAATACTGATACAAAAATAAGATGTGTTAAATTTGTCTTCAGATGTTAGTGAATGAGACAATAAAAAAATGTAAAAAATCAGTCCAGAATAAGCAATTTCGTGTGGTCCTTTTATGTGTGCGCCTTGGGATGGGGGAGTAGAGAAACGAGGACGTTGTACAGAAATGAACAATTTCCTATGTACAGTTTTATTTCATGGCAACAACATCACGGGCCTTAGGTCAGATGTGTGAAACTATTTCTCAAAGAAGCTGCATACATAATTGAGGCCCTGTGAAGGGTTCTCAGTTGAAGTTGCCAGGCTACATTCATTTCAAAAGCAGAGCCATTTGTTATCAAATTTAAATTAACTCTCTCAGCACTGGGTATATAGTTTGAAGCATGGCTTTGTGGACTGAACGTGCTGTCTGAGGGAGGAGGAGTGGTGCCTGCTTACTGACTGTAGTGTTGTTTTGCAAAGGATAAAAATCTTATCTGTATTTAGGCTTGAAAAACCATAATCTAACAAGAAGATAGATTTTGGAGGGTTATGTTTATGTTTTTTCTCTCTTGGAAGACGCATTGGTCTTTTTTCTCCTGTTCTCCTCTTTCACTCTTTTAAAAAGAAAAAGTAATGATTTCAGCTTTAATTTGGGAGTAAATTAACAAATCAATATTTGCTGATGTTTCTTCTGGAAGCACACTGTGACTGCCTTAACCTATTTTTTTTTTTTTTTTAATCTCTTTTGCTTTTGCTTTAAATGAGGATCCAAATGTTTAAACACATGGATTAGCAACCCAAGATATTTGTATTTTTCAGACCCACATGGCCTGCACCAGCTGAGTGTGATCCCATAGCCTATACTTGCGCTGGTTGCAGGTGTAACTGCAATGTAACTTCTGTCATGTTGAAGAGATACGGACAAGAGAAAAGATTGCACTAATTTTTGTAAATTTTTATTTATATCCTTAAGCATCCCAGCATGCCATGTGCTTTCCAAGCAGAGGAGAGATGTCTGTGCCCCAGGGAGCTGACATGGCTGTTACACACAGGACACAGGACTTGCGATACCATCTCTTAAGTAGCAAAGGGCAACAGATAAAAGCAAACAACAAAGAGCCAGAATCACAAACATTCATTCATCATATCAACATGCTTTCCCTGGGCTCATGTCCTACCCTTGCTTGCTTTCAGTTAGTACTGTAATAGTTGAGTGCCAATGGCAAAATATTTGTTTCAAATAAATTTCATATGCTGTGAAGAGTTCTGTCTGCTAGAAACTTGATGCCTATTCTTGGTGGGGATGTTGGACACTCCTGAGCTGAGCAGGAACATATGTGTGCTTGAAGGAAAGGTGCTTTGGCTTAAATCTTTGAGGATTATTTCCTAAGCTTTACTTAACCACGCTTGAGCCAAAAATAAATAACAGGTACAGCAGTTTATAACTTCTGCAGCCAAAGCCAACTGCTGAATCAAGTGCAGGTTTTGAATATTGGTAATGAAGTCACAGAGCAGGGATAAAAAAAAGTACTAAGGTAGCATTGTTAATGTTCTTAACGTTCTTAACATTCTTTACTTCTTGAAACAGAAACTTAGGGCATTTAATCTACATCCCTTCGTCAGTATAAGATGTTGATTTGCTAGAATCATGGCAAGTCTGTTGTAACTCTTGACAGGTGTACTGGTAAGACTGAATTTCTTCTTTGTAGTCTCTGGGTAGAGAGAGGACTTTGTTTCAGTAAAAATTATGGCAATAGCACCAAACACCTAGGTACCAAATTAAAATTACCTTTCTTCTGAAAAAGGAACAAACAGCATTTTATTATTCATATATGTAAAGATATTATTCATGTATTTAAGCAGTTAGCAGGTGACTATCCCAAGGTGCCTACCACATTAGAGAATGCTCCCTTGTATAACATACAAATGTCTTCTGAATAAGAAAAAGATTCACTGATTTAAAAAGTGAGGAGAGCAAAGTTACACAGCATAATATATGCCCTTCGATTTTTCTAAAGGAAAACGTGTCCCTTGCAACTCTAAATGTTCTGGGATTCCGTGATAATATGTATGAATGCCTCATGTTGCCCTGGATATTATTCTAAAACTACAAATCATTTGCTTATTTAAAGCCCTGTGCAGCTAACAAGGCTACAGACCTAGTAAATCCTGCCAAGCACTCTTTGAGAATCTTGTTTATTTACTGGTGGAAGTGATGGTCCATGCTTGTGTATCCATAACAACACTGCAACATGCCAGGTCAGGGCCAGGTCTTTTCTTACTCCTGCAATATGATATTAAAAGCAAGAGGCTAGATCTTATTAAATAGCAGATTTTCAAAAGTTTATGGGACAGTATGATAGTTGTTCATGGTAATATATTTGTTCTATTTCAATGTTTTCATGAGTTTACTCCACTGATCACAAATAATGCTGAATGGTGAACGTACATGGGAAGAGAAACTTTTGCAGTTCATCCTGGAGTTTGTCAGTGTCAAGGCTGAATTTTTAAGAATATCTGTTTTAAAGGGTATTAAATTGGATCATACTGTAATTTTTATCTTGTCTTGAAAAGTGTTACAGGTCCTTTTATATTTTTTGTTCTCATGCCAAATGCTTTGATTAGGAATGTTATATGATCCAGTGGATTAGCAATGTAATTGCCTATTTATATTTATAAATCCATGTGTTTTCTCAGTGCATTTGTGTTTGCTGTACCATTGATATGTTAGACCAATATGACTGAGGTGCAAATTACAGTATGTGGTGAAATGTAGACATATAATGAAAATTCAATTCTTTATAAGCCATTGGTTTTCTTACTGTAACTTTTGATTGTGTTACCATCGCCTTAAGGAAAGCTGTGCACTTTTAAGGTTTCAAAAAGCACCTTGAAAAGTTAAGTCAAATTAATTCTGTGATAGAATATCTACATAATAAAGGAAGAGTTTAGCAATGAAGCAATTGGCTCCAGAATAAAATTTATCTTCTTCTAACATGCCCAAATTCTAGCATAGGTTTCTTAGTATTCACAAATTTAAATAACAAAAAAAAAATTATTTAATACATCAGACATGCTCCAAGTATATTGCATTTTCCAGAAATATAGTATTTAGGCTAATATCTAAAGAACAAGACTAATATGTTACCTATATTCTGATGACAGGATAAAGAAAATTTTCTGATTTAATATTAAGTGTGTTATTTTTGTCTGTCCATTGATTCACTAAAATTACAGATGAAGTCCTGAAAAAGTTAGTAAGCCTTAGCTGAGACTAGCCCATCATTGTATATTAAAAAACTGAGGATCGGGGTGTGGCATCTCTGGAAAATATATATAAAACAATCCTTGAGTAGCTGGCTTTCAGAGTAACAGCAAAATAAATTAGGTTTGGGTTTTTTTCTTTTTTTTTTTTTTTTTCTCATTTTCTATCCCATACTGAACACACTATAATTGGACATCTCTGCATAAACAAAACAGCAGTTACTTTGCTAAATAGCTGCTTCTGAAGGTGCCTGCTCCCCAGCTAGAAGAAACACAAGTTTTGGTCTTCCGCTGAGTGATTTTAGTCATCATACTTCCGGGTGACAGGGGATTGCTTACACACCTGTTGCTCAGGTATGTGCCTACATGCACATATAAATGAAGTTGTGAATGTGGAGAGTGAGGAGGGGATATAATTGTTCTCATTGCTGTCTGGGTTAGCATTTACTCAGTCTGTGAGGTGATACAGAGGCTTGTGATAATGACACCCTCCTAAGTAAAAATAATTTGCATTTTCAGCAGAAAAAGAAATGTAAGACTGGATAAGTCTGTTTTCTGACTAACTTAACAGTATGATATCTGCATTGTTAAAGAAGCAATATTTCTCAAGATTGTTTTTTTGATGTTCATGCCAAACTTCTATTCATCTGGTGTAGAGACTGCCCTCTGCAATATTCTTCTCCCTTTTCAGGTCAGACTTTGTAGACCATCATGGTTCTGCTATCTTCAAAATAATTCTAAGAAGCTGTTGTACAGAAATATCACAGAAAACTCCTAAATAAAAAGGAAAAAAAAAAGAAAAAAAAAAAGGAAAAATAAAGACCTGATCAAAGGAGAGAGATCGATCCCCTTTGGAGAGTGTTGGTCACTCTGCTATTAGCACGTAAATATTTATAAAACAGCATAAATTTTCAAGACAGGCTGTTTCATTAATCATTCATTTCTGGTGATCCAACCCACTTAGTTTAACAGCAATCTGGTAATACTACTGGGATGTTTCCCTCTTTTATGCTGATTGACCAGAATTCAGCCAGATGGAAGAGACTCTGAGAGATTTATTCAATTTTTACAGTTTGAGAGAGTAGTGTTTCTTCTTTTTGGGAATTTAAGGGAAGAATGCTATACCTCTTGCCATGTTGAGGCAGGTAAGGAATATTACAGCCTATCAGGGATCTAGCTGAGACAATAACAATTTTTCTCACTTGACACTATAGTAAGATCCCCTACTGGAGTTTGTTCAAACTGTGTAAAATGCAGATTAATCCTCCGAGCAAGTGTCATTTTGGATTTCTTGATTCTGCAAAGAGAGATCCTTTAAAACATTCAGGAATGGCCAAAAATAAGTTGGTCATGGTGATCATCAGTCCTTGGAGGGTTTTCTCCAAGATATTTTTTTATCTAATTTGAGAAAACCTGTCTTTTGGGTGAAATGGATTTTGGATTCTGGTAAAACAAAATTTTAAGACTACTTTTCAGGTTGTAATGAAGACAGATGAACAATGCAGACCTTGTTAACTAAACTAGCAGTAGCTTCCCAAGAAGTGGATATGATGACATATGCTTTCCTAGTTTAATTTTCACTTTAGTAGGCACATGTATCTTTTTCTTATTTGGTAGAGAGTGTGCAGTTCCAGTGCATGGAAAGTGTTCAAGGCCAGGTTGGACAGCACTCTGAGCAACCTCCCTAGTGAAAGGTGTGCCTGCTCATGGCAGAGGAGTTGGAGATGTACTTTTAGGCCCCTTTTAACCCAAACTGTTCCACAAGTCAATGATTAGGATTTTGAGGAATTGTTTCTTTCCTGTAGGTGAGCTGGGATATTTCAAAAACTGTTACAACATACATGAATTGCCCAGAACTCTTTGGCACATGCTGCGGATATATTTTCAGTGATTTTTTTCTAAAAATACATAATTTATTAGCAAGGTCAGCTACAAGAATTGGTGATTTTATCAGCTATACTTACACAGCCTAAAGTCAGATATCTTTAGTGCACTTGCACAATGGTAGTAAATGATAGCTTATAAATATTTTTATGCAACAGTAGATTAAAATGCAGGCAGGCAACTGATCATAAGGGCAGCAATAAATTAAAAGAGGAGTGAAATAAATCACAAAATAAAATTTAAAATAGATGCCTCAAAAATACTTTTTGAAAATGAAACATATTTTGAGAATTAAGTATGAAGACATCCTTATTTGCAACATATTTCCACATGTAGGCACACATAAAGATGGAGTAATTTTAGGAATTATAATCCAAATGTAGAAATAGGAAAAAGTTCAGCTCTTTACATAGAATACTGTAATTTTTTTTTATATTGTCTAAAAGTGAGGTAGGGTAGCAGGAGTGACAAAGAGAGCAGTGGGTGATAAACCCTCATTTTTGATTAGTGATGTGAACAAAGTTCAGAAAATAATAATTATGAAAAACCTGTAGTATCATTTACTTGAGTTCTGTCACTGGTCAACACTGAAAAGAGATTGGCACCTGCCCCTCCTCTTCCCCTCATGAGGAAGTTGTAACTGCAATGAGGTCTCCCCTCAGTCTCCTGTTCTCTAGCTGAACAGATCAAGTGACCTCAGCCACTCTTTGTAGGGCTTCCCTTCAAGACCCTTCACCATCTTCACTGCCCTCCTTTGAACATTCTCTAATGGCTTAATATCTTCCTTATATTGCAGTGCCCAAAACTGCACACAATACTTAAGGTGACGCCGCCCTACTGCAGAGCAGAGTGGGACAATCCCCTCCCTTGCCCAGCTGTTGATGCTTTGCCTGATGCCCCACAGGACAGGGTTGGCCCTCCTGGCTGCCAGGGCACTGCTGACTCAAGTTCAACTTGCCGTTGACCCCCAGGTCCCTTTCCACAGAGCTTCTTTTCAGCATCTCATTCCCCATTCTGTATGGACATCAAGTGTTGCCCCATCCAAGGTGCAGAATCCAGCACTTTCCCTTGTTGAAACTCATACGGTTGGTGACTATCCAGCTCTAATTTGTCAAGGTCTCTCTGCAGGACTTCCCTGCCTTCGAGGGAGTCAACAGCTCCTCCCAACTTAGTGTCATCAGCAAACTTATATAGTATTCCTTCAAGGCATTAATGAAAATGTGTAAGAGCACCAGGTGAAGGCTGGAACTCTGCTGAACCCCAGTAGTCACAGGTGACCAGTGAGCCAGTTGCTTACCCATGGTGTAACACAGTTATCCAGCTGTGTGCTGGACATTTTGTCCAGCAGAATACTGACAGAGACAGTATCAAAAGGTTTGCTGAAATCCAAAAATATTACATCTACTGGTTTTCCTAGATCAACTGGTGGGTTACCAGTTGAACTGGTGGGTCATGGAAGGAAATCAAGTTGGACAAGCAGGACCTTCTTTTCATGAAGCCGTGGTGGCTGTGACTAATGACAGTGTTGTCCTCCAAGTTTTTAAATGCCTTACAGAACAATCTTTTCTATGATTTTACTGGGCAGTGAAGTGAGACTGACCAGTCTGCAGTTTCTGGGGTACTCCTTCTGGCAAACTGGGACAATGTTCATCAGCTTCTAGTCATCTGGGACTTCTCTGGATTCCCAAGACTCCTAAAACTCATTGAGAGAGGTTTTGTGATGACATCAGCCAGCTCCTTGACGATTCTTGGATGAATGACAACAGGCCCAATAGATTCCTAGGAATGCAGCTGGAGCAGTAGATCCCACACAGTTTCAGGGTGTACCGGGAGCTGATCAATCTGTCCTCCAGCTCAGGGTACTGACACTCCCTTGTTCCATAATCCATGTTAAGAACAGAGGCAAAGAAAGCATTAAACACCTCTGCTTTACCTCTGTCCTTGTTTGTGAGGTGACCATCTTCACCCTGTAACAAGCCAACAATATTTTTGTACTGCCTATTGCCATTAATATATTTGGAAAAAACCCAGCTTTTATTGTCCCCCACATTTCTGGCCACCTTCAACACATTGAGCTTTGGCCATATGAGTTTTCTCCCTAGAATGGCAGACAGCATCTCTATCTTGTTCTGATATCATCTGACCTTACTTTCACTGGGCATACACCTTCCTTTATTGCCTTATTTCCAAGACAAGATTTCTGTTCAGACAAGCCAGCCTTCTGTCTCATCTGTCTGCCTTCCAATATTTGGGAAGTGCTTGTTCCTGTGCCCTCAGGAAGTGAAATCTAAAAAGTCACCAGCACAGACAGACATCAGAATCTGCAAAGTATTTTCCCAGGGCTACTACTGGCTAATTCCCTGAGCAGCCTGAAGTCTGCTCTCCTCTTATTGAAGTTTTGCCAGCACTTTTCAACCAACAGAGATTTTAAACTTAATCGCTTCATAGTCACTGTGCCCAACAAGGCCACCAATCTTCATTTCACTCATGAGATCCACTCTGTTGGCAAGCAACAGATCAAGGGAGACATCTTTCTGAGTCAGCTGTCTTAGGACCTGTTCCATAAAGTTGTCATCCAGATCTGTTAGGAGTCTTCTCACCTGGGTTGTACCAGCTGTGTGATGCTCCCAGTTAATTTCTGGCAAGTTGAAGTCCCCCACAAGGACAAGGGCAGTTGACTTGGAAGTGTCCCTTAGTTCCTCAGACAATAATTTGTTTGTGTCATTGTCCTGGCTGGGAGGTCTATAGCAGACTCCCATGATGACATCCACAATATTTGTGCCTTGATTCTTGTCCAGAGGCTCTCAACCGTGCCATATCCAACTGCGAGCTCCACATATTCTAGCCCTTCCATTACATAAAATGCCACCCCCCCAGCCTCTTTTGCCCTGCCTATCCCACCTGAAGAGCCTGAAACAATCCAACAGGGCACTCCAATAATAGGACTCATCCCACCAGTGATGTCAACTCTCTAGGACTGGGCCAAAGCTTTGAAGTCCTCGTTTTTGTTCCTTGTATTGCATGCATTGGTGTAGAAACATTTCAGGTGTGGTACACTGAAGCCAGTACCTTGTGAAGCAGATTGAGGGATCCTGTTAGTGCTTGTTACATCAAGTTTTGGCACTCCATCCCATCACTTATCACTGGTGAGCTTAGTATTTTCCATTTCCCCCTTCCAAGCTACTTTAAAGCTCTCTCAACAAGTCCCACCACCTCCTGTGCTAAAACTCTGTTTTGCCTCTGAGAAAGGTGCATCCTGTAAGGTCTTAGTAGATCAGGTGTTGAATAGATCATCCCATGGTAAAAAAAAAACCACAAATTTTTTCCTATTACACCAGCCTCAGAGCCACACATTGATCTGATGGATCTGCCTATTCCTATCAATATTATTCCTTGTTACTGGAAGAATTGAGGAAGACAGTGCCTGTGTTCTGGTACTGATTTGAGCAATAATAAATAGTACAAATAGTAAATACTGGAATTTCTCACCCTTATTAACATTACAGTGTTTTACAAAAGTTTTACTCATATACATTCTAATGACAAGGTTCAATGTTGAGCATTTGTTATACACTGCAAAATACAGTGAAGAGAGAAAAGGTGTCAAATGGTGTATATTATTTTGTTTGACAACATCCCACTAAATAAATTGCTTTAAAATACCTCATCTTATACTACAGAGAGGGAACAGAATAATTTTTTTTACCAGAATGTAGATGTTAATTTAGCTGGGTTTTGTATGTACATCTGTAACAGTTATTAATCAAGAAAACATCAAAGAATTTTAAAACTTGGCTTAATAGTTACAATTATGCAGTTGCAGATCTAGAACAAGTATATAATCTCATATTAATAAGGAAAAGTGTAAAACAATGATTTTTCAGCTTACATTATTTTGTGAGATGATATTACTGAATTCGCTAGACAAAGTCAGTGACCTGTTTTAAAAAAGGCAGGATACCCACGTAAGTTTCACATTAAAAAAGTGAGACCAAACAAAAACAAAAACAAAGAAAAAGTCAACCCAAATGATAGGTTGCAGTCTTTTAAGAAGTTTCATAAGGACTTAGGATATCTGTATTTAAGTTCAGGTCACTGATCGTAAAATATTATTTTTTGTTTTTCAAAAGCTTATATGTAAACTATGTGCAATTTCAGTTTACGTTCCATTTTTTCTTACAATTTTTTTCAAAATTTCTGCTCTGTTTTTGTTGGGGTTTTTTTGTTTGTTTTTTTTTTGTTGTCTGGGTTTTTTTTGTCGTCTGGGTTTTTTTTGTCACATAATACACAGAATTTCAGAAAGAAAAGCAATTTTTAAATTCAGCAATTTTTTTTTTTTTGTTTTTGAACAGATATTTTTCCTATGTTAAGTTTATATTTTGTAGGGATAGATATAGAATAAATTTCAAGGTGCTTTGTTTTGTTCTTAATTTGTTTGATGGTATTTACAAAGGTTTCAGTGCAAGTGGGTAAGGATATGACTTATACAATTAGTATATAGGAGATTTTAGGTAATTTTCACATACTAGTTGCATTACTTACAACTGATAAGACAAAGTATTTGAATTCAGTTGCCTAAAATAAGGTAGCTAAAACGATCTTAGACCATTTTTAACCAGTCTAATTCTAAAATCAGCAGATTCCTGCCTCCTGCCATTTCCAGGGCATTTGTAGAACATATTAATCAATTAGTATTGATATTGTTATGTTTTGTGACCTATTTACTATACTCTCACAAGAAAAATTAAGTTGACTTGGGCCTCTTATAAGATTGCATGTGTTCTAAATCAGTTTAATTAGTATGGGACTTTCACCAATAAGCCAAATTTAAAACTCTACATGCTTTATCTACACATTTTCTGAATATATTCTGAACACTAGCTCAAGTCATACTATATTACAATAGTAAGTCTAAAATAGAGTAAATTATAAAGCTCAGAGAATACATCCAACTCACTGATTAACTTCTGAAGAGTCAATACATCACCTACAAGACCCAACATTGCCCCTACAAGAAACTCAGTGAGGTAATTAATGATATTGATATATACAAACATGCAAGCACACTCCCATTCTTACAGCTGTGACTTGGTCTAAGTTCAGTGGAGTTTTTCTTGATTTACCTCCCTCTAACACAAGGCTTTGCAGTTACATGACATGAGCATGTTATTTGCATTCATCATCATCATCATGACTAGGCTTTGCGAACGAAGATTTGCAAGGGCTCTTTGCTACAAGCACGCTGGTGGCTAAAAAGGCCAATGTGAGATAGGCAAGTCTGATTGCAAAAGGCACAGTGGAAAGT
>JAWWTY010000282.1:0-10168 GCA_035222235.1 Margarornis squamiger | reverse complement strand
CAAACATCTTCCACCTCTTTTAAACAAACATCTTCCACCTCTTTTAAACAAACATCTTCCACCTCTTTCAAACAAACGTCTTCCACCTCTTTCAAACAAACGTTTTCCACCTCTTTTAAACATCTTCCACCTCTTTCAAACAAACATCTTCCACCTCTTTCAAACATCTTCCACCTCTGTCAAACATCTTCCACCTCTTTCAAA
Organism: Margarornis squamiger; assembly: GCA_035222235.1. Taxonomy (NCBI): domain Eukaryota; kingdom Metazoa; phylum Chordata; class Aves; order Passeriformes; family Furnariidae; genus Margarornis; species Margarornis squamiger. The sequence goes on along the minus strand of JAWWTY010000282.1, from coordinate 9,964 downwards.
CATCTTCCACCTCTTTTAAACAAACATCTTCCACCTCTTTTAAACAAACATCTTCCACCTCTTTCAAACAAACGTCTTCCACCTCTTTCAAACATCTTCCACCTCTTTCAAACAAACGTTTTCCACCTCTTTCAAACAAACATTTTCCACCTCTTTCAAACATCTTCCACCTCTTTCAAACAAACATTTTCCACCTCTTTCAAACATCTTCCACCTCTTTCAAACATCTTCCACCTCTTTCAAACAAATATCTTCCACCTCTTTCAAACAAACATCTTCCACCTCTTTCAAACAAACATCATCCACCTCTTTCAAACATCTTCCACCTCTTTCAAACATCGGGGCTTTTAGCACATTTTGAGAGCTTTGGCTTCAAACCTTCGCCCTCTGGACACCCACCAATGTTGATTTATTATTTTGCAACACTTCTAATGTCAAACCTGCATTCCCAGGCTTTTGCACTGAGTGGAAGTCGAAGCTCTGGCAAATCGTTTCCCTTTAATGTTCCAAAGAAGCACCTGCTTTGTTGCTCTTAGATTTGTGTGCCTGAACCATGTCCAAGCAGTTTATGAGCACTAACACACGAGCAATTAGCATTTAAAGGTCACTACTTCATGTTTACTGGTCAGAGGCAGCTCAGCAGCCTACTCATGACATATTAGTCTCATTGTTAATAGAGTTATGATCTCCAAAAGTTTTCAGTGGTGAAGGAGATGTTTAAGAAGTCCCATTTAGATCGAGGTCAGCTCTGCTGTTGGTTTTTCCTCTTCAGCATTCTCTGGAAAGATGCTGAAGGAGCATTTCACCTTATTTATTTTTTATTTTTTTTTACTGTGGAGATGTTGTTTTGCTTCCTGACCAGCCCAAGCCTGCACGATCACCACAGAACATCCACAAAGTCACTGTGCTGGGGCAGAGTTTGCTCTGCTTCCACCCACATATTTGCATTGGGAACCTCAAAGAGCTCAGAGAAGGATCAAATCAGGCCTTGTAATATTCAGCCACTGGGCTGTGTTAATTAGCTGGTGGATTCCCAAAGTGCTAACAGTGGCACAGCTACACCAGTGTGCTGCCACACACGGGGATTCATCTGGCTTTGCTCCTTTCTCTCTGGGACAAGATTCCTGTCTCAAGGAAAAACAACTTCACAGAAACTTCTCTCCCACCGACTCCCTTCTCAGAGCACTTTATTTATTCACCCTGTTCAGTTTTCATGGGCTATGGAATCCTCCAGGATCACTTCATTCCGTAGGACAGAAACACCTCCTGGATTCCTTTGTGGACTTAAATGGTGACTATGAATTTCTGCTGTAGATAAAGAGTGCTCAGGAACCCTCACCTGGAGACAACCCTATGCCTGCTGTCTTTGGGCCCATGGTGGGGCAGAGACCTTGATTTGGCTCCAGAATCTGCAGGAAAGGCTTTCTGTTGATGCTGGAATGTGTAATGCCACATTTCACAGGATCAGGGATGAGTAAGGTTGGAAGAGACCACTTGGTCCAACCTCCTGCTCAAGCTCCCCAGGCTGCTCTTTGTGTGTTCTGAATTCATTCTTGAGTAAAATCCTGCTTTTCTGAATGATCCCAGTGCCACATTTCATCCCACAGTGCCTGTTTGCCCATGGAACTCGTAGCTCCAAACCTTTATAAACTTGTCAAACATGTTAGCTGTTGTTGTTATATTAACAAGGCTTGAGCCAAGAGCACCAAGGTCCAGACTGAAATGGACTTTTGCTCCCGTCTGTGTGAAAAGCATCTCCTTTCATGTTCTTTGCACTTTCTCAGAACTCTTCCTTTCATATTTCTGCATCCTGGCTCCAAATGTGGGGAGCATTTTGGATTCCCTTCATTATTCCTCATCTTCACCAGGCTTGTCCAACCATAACCTGACAGAAGAGAGAGTTCTTGGCTTTCCATCTAAATTCAGGGGAACGTGGCTTGGCAAGCTCTGCCGTACCAGGGACAAAACTACAAATGGAAACAGAAACTCACCCAGATCTCAAAGCACGTCTTTTGTGCCACAAGAGAAGGATGAAACTTGTCAGGCTCTGAAAAAAAAACCAGAAAAAATGCTGCTTGTAAATGAAGGTGAGTGTCAGGATGATGAAGTTCCTTGCAACATTCCTCCTGCCCAGCCAGAAAATATAGTTTATCTGAGGGGTTTCTTCCCTGGATTAATGGGCACTGCTGCCTGCCCCAGTTTTTCTGTATTAGCTGGTATCAAACTCAGCAAAGCTTTACAGGGACTGAAGGGCTGAAATATTAACAAATAAACAAAAGCAAGTTCCTCAAATCAGCTGCCACCTTCACAATGTGTGTTCTTGCAGGGAGATGGTTCTTGGGTCTCAGCTCTTTGGAGCTGTCACGCTTTATTATTGTTGGTTCTCATTTGAACCACCTTCCCCCTTTCCATTTCGGGCTAATTGCAAATTGGTCTGCGAAGAGTTTTCCTCGGAGGGCTCTGCTGTTGGTTTTGGCTGCGTGGAAGAGAAGGGATTAAACTGTAATTCGTTCCCAATTATTGGGAAGAGAAGAGTTTGAACCAGGAGTGACATACACATTGCCCCAGGGGTGGATAAGAAATGGAATGGCTGCGTCATTACTCATGCCACTTGATAAAAACAAACCCAAAACAAATAAAATCAAAGGAAGAGGGGGAAAAAGGTCATTTTCAGTGTTTTAAATGGAAACACTAAAATCATATTTAACATTCTTATTCCTGAGACAACCTCAAAGCTTAGATTTAAGTTAGACAGACTCAGCCATGTGTCCTCTGCATATGGAACTCATCTGCCTTTTATCTTTTATCCTGGAATCATGGAATGGTTTGGGTTGGAAGGGACCTCAAAGCCCATCCAGTGCCACCCCCTGCCATGGGCAGGGACACCTTCCACCAGCCCAGGGTGCTCCAAGCCCCATCCAAGCTGGCCTTGGACACTTCCAGGGATGCATGGGCAGCCACAGCTTCTCTGGGCACCCTGTGCCAGGGCCTGCCCACCCTCACATCTCTCTCTTGCATCTAATTTATCTCCTTGCAGACATTCCTTGGATCCTCCTAAAGTCACTTCTAGCTTGTATCTATCCCATATCTGTCCTTGTTGGAACAAAGACAGGATGACAGCCGTGGCTCTTTGGGGACGTGGGGATTTCCCTCCCCACCTCCCGAGGGTTTCTGCGAGTTGCAACGTGGTGAGCAAACAATCAATACCCCCTGCAACTGGAATGATCCATCAGAGCAATTTCTGGTGCTGACACTCCTGTTGGATCCCAAGTGGGTGCTGAACACAGGAGAGGAAATTCCAGTGGAATTCCAGAGCTTTCCCTAGTTCCAATGACTCAGGTTGAGGAACTTTGAGCAGATCCCATTTTGCAAGAATGATCAGAACTCAATCTTTGGCCTGAACAGGTTGTGCTCCTTCCAGAATCATTATCAACTGCAAATTCTCATTAAGGAATTTAATTGGAGGAAAGATCATTCCAGAGAGTGGCCAATTTGGCCACCAGCAGATTTATGTTCATCCCCTGGCGCCGGAATCAGAGATTTTTTCCAGGAGGACACATTATTGGAGTCTCAACAACACCCCTGGCATGCTTCTATGTGCTCCCCAAGAACTTTGCAGCAGAGTTTTTTTACTCCAGATCTTTCAAAGAGATGGACTTGATTTTCCAGCCCCTTACACCCTGCAAAAATCATCCTAATTACTGGTAGTGAAAAAAAAAAAACAATGAACCAGCTTGCATTAAATAACCCCTTTCTCTCCTTCCATGACCCGGAGAAGGTCAGGAGTGTGTTCTGGAGAGGAGTAAAATAGCCCAAAATGCCCAGTGTTGTTTCCCTCACATTCTCCTTTGTCTTCTGTAGCTTCAACGGAGGTTGAAAACCTGAAAATGCCGATTTATTAAATATTTCTTTTAATTTTCCTTTCTGTTCCTTTCAATTGCTTCCTGAGGATTACTCCTCTGAGACTTTCTCACAAACCATGCCTGTAAACTCAAAGAAAATTCCATCTTATCAACTGTTTCTTGACTCTTTTAGAATTCCCCTTCTGAGGAAAAAAGCAAGAGCAGAAGATCTTTCAGGGTAAAAAGCTCAACATTAATAAATATATACATTTCAGCTTAATTTTTATTTTTTTTAACACTCAAAAATGCCTAAAATATTTCCTGTTAGCAATTGGTGCAGCAGAAACTCAGAATAATGTGAGCATTTTCCCCACTGAGGGAGGGAACAATGAATTATTGGTTGTCTCTTTGTTCTGTGATGGTGTGGTGGTTCGTCCCTTCTCTGTCGGACATTAAATTGGTTAATGATCAAGTGCTGCTAAACCCTTTATGCCCCCTTCACTCCTGCCTCCCCATCCTTTCCACCCTGACCCTTTTGGCACCTCCAGTCTCCATGCAAATCACCCTAAATTGATTTCCATCCCATTTCCCTACGTACACGTGGTTGATGGAGTGAATAATCGAGTGAACCTTGCCACGGAACTCCATTAAAATCTGCTTTTTGCCAATAGCTCTGATGGTGATTCTTTGAGCAGCAGAAACCACTCATTTGTGACAGTGAATTAATACCAAAGGGGCTTCACTTAGCCCCAATACCTTTCATTCAAGCTTCATTATTATTATTATTATTATTATTATTATTATTATTATTTCATAAGCTCTCCACTGTAGGCTTTCTTCATAATAGCCCAATGTATATTTCTGTTTAACTCTCTTCCAGAACATAAATCTCAAACAGAAACATTACCTGGCTTGAAATGTCAGGGATGAAAAATGACAGCCCGTAAATGGGTGTATTTACAAGAGAGAAGGGCACTGGTGGTTTTTTTAATTTTATTTTATTTCCCAAATTAGTTGATTGAGCATGAAAAGAAGGGGAAAAGGGAAAACATGCAACGTCAAGGGATAAGGATTATTTTACTCTTAATTATTCTACTCTTAACGCTGCCCCCTTGTCTAAGATCATCCCTCTTGTTTATCTCTTTGGGTGACATTTGGGAATTGTTCTATCCACTCTGCTCCTGCACAACTAGCTGGGAATTTAGGGCTGAGGACTGCCCTGATGTCCCCTCATCAACCTCCTTTGAGGAGCCAGCAAACTGAGCTCCTTGGCCTTTTCTGGCACCTTCTCCTGGGCATCCTGGCCCTCCCCTGGGCTCTCTCTGGTGTTCCCCTGGTTCTCCTGCCCTGGAGAGCCCCAAACCACACACACCACTCCAGATGTGGTGGCCCAAGGGGTTGGTGCAGGGGGAGGGTCTCTCCTCCTCCCTGCTGGCCAGGTGGGCATGTGGCTCCACATGTTCTCCAACAGGATCTTCAGGGCCTCCCTCTCCAGCTGTTCCTTCCTCTCCAGCTGTTCCTTCCTCTCCAGCTGTTTCTCCCTCTCCAGCTGTTCCTGCCTCTCCAGCTGTTTCTCCCTCGCCAGCTGTTCCTCCCTCTCCAGCTGTTCCTGCCTCTCCAGCTGTTTCTCCCTCTCCAGCTGTTTCTCCCTCTCCAGCTGTTCCTGACTCTCCAGCTGTTTCACCCTCTCCAGCTGTTCCTGCCTCTCCAGCTGTTTCACCCTCTCCAGCTGTTCCTGCCTCTCCAGCTGTTACTTCCTCTCCAGCTGTTCCTGCCTCTCCAGCTGTTCCTGCCTCTCCAGATGTTTCTCCCTCTCCAGATGTTTCTCCCTCTCCAGCTGTCCCTGCCTCTCCAGCTGTTTCACCCTCTCCAGCTGTTCCTGCCTCTCCAGACGTTCCAGCCTCTCTAGCTGTTTCTCCCTCTCCAGCTGTTTCTCCCTCTCCAGCTGTTTCTCCCTCTCCAGCTGTCCCTGCCTCTCCAGCTGTTGCTGCCTCTCCAGCTGTTCCTGCCTCTCCTGCTCTTCCCGCCTCTCCAGCTGTTTCTCCCTTTCTAGCTGTTTCTCCCTCTCCAGCTGTTGCTGCCTCTCCAGCTGTTCCTGCCTCTCCAGCTGTTCCTCCCTCTCCAGCTGTTCCTCCCTCTCCAGCTGTTCCTGCCTCTCCTGCTGTTTCTCCCTCTCCAGCTGTTCCTGCCTCTCCAGCTGTTTCTCCCTCTCCAGCTGTTCCTGCCTCTCCACGTGCCTTCCAGCTGTTCAGGTCTCAGTCTGCCCATCAGCCCAGCTTTGCATCTGCTCCTGCAGGACCCCCTGAGGTTCTGCCCATCCCTTTTGTCCCCTTCATGTCTCTGGGGCCCTGTTGGACCATCCTGTCCCAGCATTTGCCAGTCCCTCAGCTTTTGGTGGGTGCATTTCCCTTCATTTCATCCTCCTCCTCTTCCCAGGCAAGGAAAGGCAGAACTCCTAAAGGATGAAACAGCTGCTCTTGCTGCAAAGTCCATTTTCAGTGCCATAATTAATTAAAAATCAGTGGGCCTGAATCTGAATCTATTCATTGACGGTTTATAGGTGGCCAGTTCTTAGACAACAGCTTTGTAATCAGCCACCTCTCCCAATTAATTAATTTTACCTATTTTTTTGGCCTGTGCCTACAAACAGTGTTGTTTTAGGAGGCAGTGTCCCAAAAGGCACGTTGTCAGTGCTGGGTTTCTGGGACACCTTCCCAACACAAAGTCCAGGCCACAGAATCTCTCCTAATTGTTACTTTTGTTGACCTAAACCCAATGGAATTCCTCTAACATGCTTCAGGCAAGCTTTGCTTAGCCCAGTATTTCTTAGCTATTGATGTGAAAGGGAAGGGGAAAGCCAAGCCTTTCCATTCCCAGGCATAATCCTTGCTTTATTCCCACATATATTCCTGAATTTTTAAGCTAGGTGTGCTTGCAAACTGTATTCTCCTTATTGCCCCAGATTCCATCCCTGCCCAAGAATCTTTATTTGCATATTGATATTATTGTAGCTGAAGCTTCTTCAGTGGCTCTTCAGAGCCTTCCAAGGCTGGAATTGTTTGTCTCCCTGGATTTTATAACATCCTGCTCCTGTTGTGGTTCCTGACCCACAGGCACCATTCAAACCCACGTGTCTTCTGGTTTCAGCTCCTCCTTTCCTTCTGAAAAAGGGAAAAGCAGCACCAGGGGAACCCCAGTGACCCCAGCAAGGGGTGCTGTGTGTTCCTGTAGGTCAGGGCAGGTCTCCTGGAAGGGTTCAAACATCCCAAAGTCACCACAAATATTCTCCATGTTTTCCAGAAGCTCTTCAGCTCATGGGAGGAACCAAGAGGAAAATCTCATTACTCCTTCAGGCCTCAGCACTGCGACAGCAGCTAAAGAATAAAGAATAAAGATTAAGGAATAAAAATGGTGTGTTTGCAGCATGATGTTGTTTCTGAATCCTTCAGTTCTGGGCTGCTCCCACAATCCAAAGGATTCCCAAATTATGGACCCAGACTTTGAGCACGCTGGCAGAATTTCATTTCAACACCACCTTTCCTATCCCTGTTTCAGCTTGTACAGCAGATATGTACCAGGAATCCAAAGATTGTTTTCCTAGCAGTTATTTTGGATATTTATTAATTTATTTTTTTTTTTACTTCAGGAAGATTAATAAGATGCTTTTTGGACTTTTTTCCCCTGACTGACTTAATGGAACGACTTATGTATCTGTGGCAGGGATAGAGGGATTTCAAAACTGCCTTGAAGGTTTTGCCATCGCTGCTCTTGGGGCTGAAGTTCCTTTTCTCCCTTGTTTTCCAGAGGGCTCTGATTACTCGTTTTGGTTTGTGAAAGCAAATGCTGTTTAAAAGGAAAAAGGGATAATATTCTTTTCTCTGTGAAGGCTCTGCTTCGTTTTGCCACATCCTACCCAAAGAAGCTGCTGAGTGGAGACCCAAAGGTGGCAGAGGGAGTGCAAGAAAGACACATTTTAAAGATCTTCTTGTGACATTTTACTCACCAAGAAACTAAAGATAATTCACATCATGCTGAAGGGGCAGTAAATGTAATGCGATACCCCAGAATATCCAGGACTGGCACCCAGCAGGGTCACAGAACCCAACTGTGATCTGAGCAAGAGGAGTTTCCTCTCCAAACTGAAACAATGAGAGGTGATGCTGATCCTCAGAGTCAAAGCCATCGATCACAGGGGTCCCTTCCCACGTCTGGAGGACAAAGTGCATTTATTACTTAAACATGAAGGCATAATGAGGGTGATTTGTTCCAGCCAGACAGCAACGATGCATTATCCCCATCCATGGCTCTTCACTTCGCCATGGAAGGCTCAATGTTAATGGGGGATCTGTAATTCCTCAGAAAGAAACATCAATCACCCACTGAAAACATCCCCCCAACCAGGAAATGCCACAAAGTGTCACGTGTTGTCACTTTTGCCCCAGTGGAAGAGCCAGAATTTCTCGCTCTTTGGCATTGGAATGATTTGAGTTGTGTTTGGGAAGGTCGAACGGCAACGCTGGGTTGTGGATTAGAGATGATAACACCAGTGGAAAGGAGGAGCATTTCTATTCACAGGGATTTGCACTGAGCTATCCAAATGTATGTCCACAACCTCTGGATCCTTTGGGTTGCAAGGGAAACCAATCCCACTGAAAGCCACCATCTGTTAGAGAAACAGAGAGCGTGGGAGCCAGAAAGAGCAAGCACCCAATATTTGTTTCCTTTGGGTCATGGAGTATGGAGTCCCGAGGGGATGGAGTGAAAATCCACTCAGCACAACTCCCACCAAGCCACAAACCTGTTGACTTTTGGCTTCAGCTCTGTGGAAATTCTTTGTTTTCCACAGACACCACAAACCTGTTGACTTTTGGCTTCAGCTCTGTGGAAATTCTTTGTTTTCCATAGACACCACAGAACAGCAAATTATTTGAGGCACCCGAATCGTGTTTGCCCAGAATGTTTTGCTTCCAAGAAGCCTTTTATTTTCACACTCTGAGTCCTGAATTTCCTCTGAATCCAAACCTTTGGCTCCTCAGCTTGAGCAGCTGAAATGAAATCCCCTACCCCATTTGCAGGGGGTTGTCTCGGGTGTTTGTTTGTTTGTTTGCTGCTTGCTCCTTTGCTTTTCCACTCACTGGGCTATTCCTGCCTCTCTGTGATCAGCTTTTTCCCCACTCTCAGCTCCAAGCTTTGCACCTCCAGCTCCCAGCTCTGTGGCACACTGAGGGGTTGCTCCAAGTGCCACAATCCCCTGGCACATCAATGCCAGGCTGAAGGGACGTGGCAGGAGTCAGTTGCTCCAGTTCAAAGTCAAAGGAAATGGTTTTCTTTGCAATTAAAACCACTGCCTCGGTGTGTTAATTGGGCTATTCATCTGCCCTTAGAGCTGGAGTACAAGAGAGCACCAATTTAGGCACTAAATAGGAGAATATTGGGGAGTTTCAGCTTTCCAGTTGTTCTCTAGCACAAATGGATTTATGCAAAGCTGCAAGAGCTTTCTTTAAAACAAAGCTTTGCTTTGGAGTAGAAGGAAATTGGGAGAAAAAAAATCAAGAATCCAACAAAGCTTCCAAGAGATGAGCCTCCAAAAACCAGGGCTGGCAGTAGAAGTTATTCTGCAGAAACCCAAAAGCCTCTGTTCTCTGCCAAGCCTTGATTTTCCCCTTTTTCCTCCCAGAAAAAAAGGAGGGATAAAACACAAGTGGGAAGGGGGACCCTTGTGAGTCCCCCCTGACATTTCCCTCTCGGTTCCTTTTTGATCAGGGGCTCTGGGAAGGATTTAAGAGCAGTGGGCACCTCAGGCAGGACAGATTACATGGAATATATTCACTACACAGAATACTCTGAGAGCACATGGAACCTGCAGCACACATGGAACAGAAAGGTCACCTTGTGGGCCATTTCCTGCCAAGAACTTCACCCACCAAACCTGCATTTTCTTTCTCTCTTCAGCAACTTTCCCCTTTAGGATTTTTTGTACTAAAGGAAACTCTTTTTTCTGATTACAGCAAAAACATCTCCTTTTTTTTTTTATTCATGGACTCTCAGAATATCCTGAGCTGGGAGGGACCCCCAAGGACCATCCAGTCCAACCCCTGGCCCTGCACAGACACCCCAACAAT
>JAWWTY010000281.1:0-14410 GCA_035222235.1 Margarornis squamiger | reverse complement strand
AACAGCACATCTGACTGCAAAATATGATTTGCTCCCTGTATGAACATCCCTTCCCTTTGCTGAGCCCTCGCTGGGTTTGCAGCACGTGGATTTCAGTGCTGGTGTGTGACCTGCCCATATGTGTGTCCTGAACAGATGTGTGTCCTGCCCAGATGTGTGTCCTGAACAGATGTGTGTCCTGGCCCAGATGTGTGTCCTGAACAGATGTGTGACCTGGCCCAGATGTGTGTCCTGCCCAGATGTGTGTCCTGACCCAGGAGTGTGTCCTGAACAGATGTGTGTCCTGGCCCAGATGTGTGTCCTGACCCAGGAGTGTGTCCTGACCCAGGAGTGTGTCCTGAACAGATGTGTGTCCTGAACAGATGTGTGTCCTGAACAGATGTGTGTCCTGACCCAGGAGTGTGTCCTGACCCAGGAGTGTGTCTCTCGTGACACCTCTGTGTGGGTGTCTCTCTGTGGCTCAGTGACACATCCCAGAGCCACGCTGCCTTCCCAGCCTGGAGGAGGGGGATCCAGGGCCCTGTGCTCCCAAAGAGGGTGCCAGGAGACACTTCCCTGCTGCCCAGACCCTGAGGGGAAGGGCTGAGCCTTGTCCAGCTGCCAAATCCAGAGTCAGCCAGGGGGGTGACAGGACCCTCCAGCAGTATCTGCAGGGATCAGGGATCACACTCCTTTTCCTCTCACCCCCTCATAACCACTTTGCCACAACATCAACAGCAGGAACCACGAACCAGCCCCAGATGGGGGCTGATAAAGATCTTCTCCCCTGATTACTCCGGAGTTCTGTGTGTGTGTGCAGAGAAATCCATGATCCCTGTGGGCTCCAGTGCTCCTCTGAGGAGGGCTGATGGACTCAGAGGTCATTAAAGTTGGAAAAGACCTCCAAGATCGTCCAATGCAACGGGATGGGGGGCAAAGCCCAAGCTGGGACGTGGCCGTGTGCTGGCAAAACCAGCTCGGGGTGAGGAGCCTGGAGCTGCAGAACATCCGTGAGGTTCCAACCTCGCCAGGGCTCCTGCTCGGGACAAAAAATGTGCAGCTCAGGGGCCAGCCGCGATCCTGCCCTGACACCCGGCTGCCTTTCTCTCCCTGCTGGGATTCCTCCCGTGCAGCCTGAAAGGGAAAGGTAATGCGAGGGCAATTAATGGCATTACCGCCTGAATGCAGAGCTATTATTTACGTGTGGGGTTAAGTACACACTGGCACAAAATCGCTGCGAACCTCGTGTGCATAGAAAGAGCCTTGGCACTAAGCCCAGCTGAGGGTAAGAAGGGACTAAGCCCCAGGCTTGGCTTTCCAAGCCCTCAGCCACGCTGATCCCACTGACAGGACCCTGCGGTGTCAGCGCTGCTGGCTGAGCAGAGATCTGGGGAGGGGTTGGTGCCCTCTCAGTCCCTCACCTTCCTCACAGGGATCAGGGGCTGATTCCTCGTGGGTCAGAAAACCACGGAGAGCTGTCTCATCAGCAGCAGAGCTGGTGCTCTGCTCCTGTGGGATAAAGGGATGGCTTTTGAAGGGAAAGGTGCATGCTGGAAAAATGTGCTTGGAGAAGCCTATTCTGCCCTTGGAAGTGCTCAGAGCTGCCTGGCTGATACCTTTGAGGTCCGGATTTCTAGGAGAGCTCCACAGCCATCATGTTCAAAGAACTCCTTCTTCAAGCAGCCACACAAAGGTCTGAGCTCCTGAGCCAGCTCAGCATCCAGGCTCTGGGATGTGCTTGGCCCCGGATTCCAGGGAGCTGAGTCTGGCCCCGTGGACCTCGTGCTGAGCTGGATTATCCCTGTAGATGGCATCCCAACATCTCAGCTGGCCCTGCAGGGATGCTCCCAGCTCCGGGCAGGACCCCAGGCACAAAACCCAGCAGGAGGATCTGGCACCATGGGCTGCCCACCACGCTTATCCCAACATCCCGAGGGTGCCTGCATCCTCCTTGGATCCTGAATCCTTCCAGGGGACAGTTACCTGGTTACTGCACGGTATTCCAAACCTGGAATTGCAGCGTGGATTTACCTGGGAGAGATTGTTAAATCAGGGCTCGGGCCCAGATCAAAACTCCTGATTGGTTTCACTGGTGGACTTAAATTGCATCTTTGCTTCCTATAGCAGGGTTTGCCTACCTGGGGACATTCAGGAAAGTTAATCTGCATTCACTTTGAAAGTGGATAAATTAAACCACATTAAACATGCTTATTGAGAATTAACCTGGCTTTAATGTGGTTTGGTTTCATTTACTTCGAGAGTGTGTTGAACTAGATTAAATTAAACCCATTTTCATTCTCCAATCTGAATCATGACTTTAACGGCCTTTAACTGATCAACTTCAAATTCATACTTTTAATTAATTTGAATTAATTTTCCGGAGTGGCTCCATGTCGACAAGCCTGGTGGGGAGAGAAAACCGCAGGGACACAGCTGGGATCTGTGGGATCACGTTCCCTATCTGCGGGAATGTCAGTGTTGAGTCACTGCTGGGGCTGGAGCACCATGGGGACAGACCTGAACGGGCTTTAAAGGGCTTGGCTCGGGACCAGGAGCCAGCTAGTCCATGTTTTAGCCCACTGGAGTCCTGGGCCAGCTCTGGGGAAGCAAAATACAACCCTGTGGAGCTTCTCCAGGCTGTTGGTTTTTAGGGATTTGGATCTGCCCCAGAAGGCAGAAGGTATTTAAGGAAACGCCGTCCTCTGCTCCTCGTGTGGGCAGGAGAAAACCCTGGCAGCAGCTTTTGAGAGCCTGCTTTGCCCATTTTGAGGGTTTTTTTTTCCTTTTCCCTTTTGTCCCTCCATCCAGAGGGTTCATCCCACTCTGGGTCACTGGATGCCTGCTGCATTCCTTCCATCTGATGGCTGGCTGAGCTGGACAGAGCCAGGGCAGCAACCACCTCGGCCACCACGTGTCACCTCTGACCAGGCTGCCACATCCCAGCGTGTGGCATCCGTGTGGAGGCTGGCTTCCAGTAAACACTGCTTCCCAGGATTTCAACATGCCTGTTCCTCCTGCCTGAGGTGCCTCAGAAATCCAGGTCACAGCGTTGTGGGCACGGGGCAGGGACCAGAACGGGGTCGGTGTGGGCAGGGACCAGCTTGGAGGGCACAAATCCTGCCCCTGCTCCTGCCTTGGGCAAGGCACTGTCAGCTTCCCCATCTCCCGAGAGAAGAGAATGCCTAGATGGCCATTATAAGCATTAATTAATGTTTGATTAGTTCTTGGGCATTATGGAGCACCAGATAACCATTAAGGCTTGTTATAACCCAATTTATCTAAACAGTGCTTATCACTCTGGATGATTTCTCACCGCTCCAGGTAGTTTAATACCAACATCTGGAGCAAAGACCAGAAAATGGAGGGTTATTTTCCACTCAGCTCTCTTTGTCCCACATGGGCAGAAACTGCCAAGGCTGGGAAAATCCCTTACTCTTGGGAATAAATCACTAGAGGCTTGAAAGGCAGAGCTGGGGGTGTTCACCCGGAGAAAAGAAGGCTCTGGAAGACCTTTGAGCGCTTTCCAATTCCCAAAGGGGCTTCAAGAGAGCTGAAGAGGGACTTGGGACAAGGGATGGAGGGACAGGACAAGGGGGGATGATTTTGAATTAAAAGAGGGGAAATTCAGACTAGATATAAGGAAGAAATGTTGCCCTGGGAGGGTGGGCAGGCCCTGGCACAGGTTGGGCAGAGAAGCTGTGGCTGCCCCAGCCCTGGAAGTGTCCAAGGCCAGGTTGGACAGGGCTTGGAGCACCCTGGGCTTGTGGAAGGTGTCCCTGCCCATGGCAGTGGTGGCAATGGATGGGCTTTAAGACCCCTTCTAACCCGAACCAGTGTGTGATTCTCTGTTTCTTGAGCCCCATTACAGATTTTGTGAGTGGACACAGGACAGACCTTTGTGATTCCTGAGGTATCACCGAGAGGGGATCAGGACAGAACCCACCTGGAGCATCTCTCAGTGCCCAGAGCAGCAGAGCTGTTATTTTCTGATTCTAAACCGAGAGAAACCCCAAATTTGCATAAGGCCAAGGAGCGAACACGTGGAGGAAACCAGCTCCTCTGCTGCTCACTCCCATTGCCTCCTTGGCAAATTTGCTCTCCTGTATTTTTATAACCATGTCACCTCCTAACGTGCAATGAGGAGCACGGGATCCTTGTTTGTTTTCCAGTCACCACAGGCTCGTTGGGCAAGGACGTCCCGGAGGCAGCGTGTCACCCAGGGAGTGTTCCCCACGCTCCCAGCCGCCCTGGGATGGCAGGGACACAGGGACACACAACCAGGTGGGCAGGGGAGGGAGGTGCCCCACCCTCGGTGGGCATTCCCATTGCCAAACCAAGCCCTGGCTTGGTTGGGGTTCAAAAGAGCCGCCTTCCTCCTGCCCCGAGATCCCAGCTGTGCTTGGAGCGGGGCCAGGGAGGAGGGAAGGAGATGGGAGGTGTGTGGAGCAGAGGGAAGGGCTGGCACGTTCATCTCGCTCCGTGGGGACAGATCTGCCCTTCCCTGAAAGTGCCAGAAGGAATTGTGTGCTCCTGTTCCTCATGGAATTCTCCTGCACAGCCTCAACATCCCCCTTGCTCCATGAGCCGGGGGGGAACCATCCAGCTGCTCCCTCCTGTCCTGAGCCAAGGGCTGGGAGAGGATCTGGGGCTCTGCATTTACCTGCAGGCACTTTGGGGCAGAAGGTGCTGCCCTGAGTGTTCTCCACGTTCAAAATTGTCCTGCAAAAAGGCAGTGCCAGCTACCCAAAGCTCCACAGGGAGCTCCTCACACCCCCTCAAAGCAGACCTGCTCCACCTGGGTCCCTGTTCTGCTGCTGCTGCTGCTCTTCACCTCCTGCTTGGAGGTGTTTGCTTACAATATGACTCACAATTATCTTTATTTATGGTGTCTCAATCCTTTCCATCTCGGTCCTTTTCCTTTGTCAATCTCCATGTTCTCCCTCTGTCTCATTTGGATGACAAGCCCTTCCAGGCAGGAACAGTATCTCCCTTAATCTCTCTAAAACACCAGCCACTGGTTACAGTGCTAGATAAATATTTAATGATAATAATTGAACTCGACACTAACAATACTCAGCCACACTTACATTTTCTAAGCCCTTTCAGGGCTAATTAATTAATTGCAAATTTACAAACAGGATAATTAAAGGATGCCCCGGCTGAGCGAGGAAATGTGCTGAAAGCAGAGCAGGGCCTTTGGAGGGATCTCCATAAATCATGGTGGGGAAGGTTGCAGCACCCTCCTCCCAGAGCTCTGCTCAGCCCCTGGAGAAGGAGCTCTGAGGACCTTCCCAACCATTTGGTTCCCAAAACTGGATCCAGTTTGTGCTTCTGCCCCTCTCCCCACCTCCCTCCAAGAATTGCATCATTTCTCCTCCCTCCCCTCGGGGAGAGTCAATTAAAATAGCTGGGTTTGATTCTCTTTTACTTCTTTGAAAGGCAACCGGGGCTTTTTTTTTTTTTTTTTTTTTTTGATGTCAGAGTTGTCGGATTTGGGCAGAAAGAAGCTCCTTTCATCCCGCCCCGGAGCAGCAGGGCCTGAGCTCTGCTCAGAGCAGGGAAGCCCATCCAGGAGCCAGCTGTGATTCCCTTTCTCTCTCCCAGGCTGGAGCACAGCCCTGTTCCCATGGCTGTCACATGAGGAGGGGGAGGCTGGAGAAGGATGGGAGAGTTTCCCCCAAACTGGGATTCAACAGGAGCTCACAGGGCCACGTGAATGGTGAGAAGTGGCCAGACCACATCAAGAAATGTAGAATTTCATCACCCCCTCTCCTTTCTTTGCAAGGCTTTTCCCTCTTCACCGCTTGAATGCATTTTATCCCTCTTTCCCTGACTTCTGCATTGGAAAACTTCTACTTTGTGAGTATCCTGCCCCTCTTCTCCCTGACAGAATAGGAATGAGATGAAAACTGAGGCCCCCAGCAATTGCTGCAACGTCTCAGCCCAGCCCTATTCACAAATATATCAGCAAAGACAAGAAACAAAAGCGGCTCTCGTTGAACTCGGCGATCGCCGCGTTGTTGTTTCCCTGTCGGATTTGGATGTCGATCAGGTATTTATGCAGATGTTCATAATCTGTGTCATTTTCCCTCATTTCAATGCTGCTGTTTGTTCACTTGAAAATATATTTCCGGAAAGGAATGGGGGAAAGTGAGTTGCCCAGGGCCATGCTCAGAGTCGGTGGCAGAGCCAGGAACATATCGCTCACTTCCCTCTCCTGTGTTTTAACCACAAGATAATCTTAATGAATAATAATAATTCATGTAAACACCGGGCCAAACTCATCCCAGGAGCAGCTCCAGTGCAGCAATTGGCGAGCTATCAGAAGAAAAATTAGCCCGTGCGTCGACTCTCTCTCCGCACGTTCCCTCCTACACAGGAGGAAGAAGGTGGATGTTTGCAGTGGATTTCCTCTTCTCTCCTCCTCCTCCTCGCCCCAGTTCACTGGGATAAGCGAGGCCCACGCCGGGCTGGGTGGGACGGTGGTTCCAGCCAAGCCACTCCTCTGTCAGCTGAGCCCCGTAATTGTTATTTATGAGTTGTGTTGCGGCAGCCCCGGGAAGCCTCAGTCACCCAGCGGGGTCACGTTGCTCCGGGTGCCGCACAATCCCGGCCCAGATATCCCCGGGGACAGCCAGTGAGGCAGGAGGGGACGGGCAGGGGGTGACGACAGCCTGGGCTAACGTGGCACCATCTCCCGGGCTCCGCTCCAGCTCCGGCCGCGCCGTCGTGGCACCGACGAGCAGCTCGCCGAGACGTTCCTCACCACTGGGGACCAACATCAAAGCCCTCCCCGAGCCACCACTGTGGTCCCTTGTCCCTCTGGCCGCTCCGGGGGCTTGCCAGGATCCGAGGGGCTGAGATGTGGGTTTTTTGGGAACAGGAGCGGGGAGGTCATATGAGCAAAAGGGCTGAAGTTACCAGCAGAACGAGGCGCTTGGGAAAGGCTCAGCTCCGAGGAAAACTGGTTGTACCAGAGCCTGGGTGACTTCTGGAGCTGCCCAGGCACAGCCAGGAGAGTTGTCCCTCCACACACCGGAGGGGTTGATGTGCCTGCAGAGCCCTGGACATGGGTGTGAATTGGGCTCTCTCCTTCCTCCCCCCTTTTCCTGAGCTTCTCCAAAGGCAGGGTAGGGAGAATGACTGGACAGCGGTAACTTGTGGCTGGTGATGAGATTTCCAACCCTTCAAGTGTCCAAATCAGAACAAAACCCTGTGATGGCACTTAGGGAAAGGGTTTTGCAGCTTTTTCCAGGTACCTGCACTTGGTGGCCCAGAAGGCCCTTCCCATGTGCCTCGTGGGCACTTTGTTTCCCTGTCTTACCCACCAGGTTTGTTCTGATCCTCGTGAAACACCCACCTCTTCCTCTATCTTAACATTTCCCCCTTGGACATTTAATTTAGGGGTCATTAGAGCCAGGAAAGGCAACACTCCCAATGTTCAGGTCTCCTTCTCCTTACTCCAAGCTTGGGGGATCCGTGGGGGAGGCAGAAGAACTTTGTCCCAGGTGCAGGGTTGTGTAACCCTCTTGTAAAACACGTTCCCTGACTCCTCCCTTCCCCCAGCCTGTTCCCTGTCCACACTCGGGCACCCCCAGTGTGCTTGAGTGCAGCTCCAGCCCTGAGATTCCTGCCTTTTCCGAGGTCTGGATGGGAACAGGGAGAAGGTTTTAGCAGGAATTTCATTGCAGAGTGTGGAAACCTTCGTGTGGGACCAGGCTGGGGCACCAGCACACCTGGATGAGCCAGAGGACAGTGATGTTCTCAGTCTGTCTGCTCCTGAGAGAACATCAGGACAGCCTTGGCCAGGGCTGCTCTGAGCTTTTCCCTTCCATTCCAACTTACCTACAGCTGGCTGTGGTTATTTTTGGCATGAGAAGCTCCACACAAGCAGCAGCAGCTGCTGTGGGACTTCTCTGACCCCCCTCAGCACCTGTGAGACATCAGATCCGTGCCCTGCTGGTGGAGGATGTGCCATGGGACGTGGCAAGGAGCTGGCAGGAGCTGTGCCAGCTTGGTGACACCTGCAAATCCTTTCCCGGGACAGTTCACAGCCCTTGAGACCCCACCTGGCTCTTTTTGTCCCAATCCAATCTTTCCTTGGCCATTTCCATGCCCAGATGAGCCAAGGCAATGATGAACAGTGACCACTGGTCTCCCAGGGGAAGTGGTGGGTGTCTGGAATGTCTCCCATCCCACAGCAATCCCTGCAGCCCCCTGAATGTGCCCAGGACTTCCTCCAGGAGCAGAAATTCCTGACCCCTCTGGCTGAAGCAGGATCTGTCCCCGGGGTGACACGCGTGTCAGGTCGCAGGTGCACAGGGCAGCACATCCCAATCCAGGGGCTGCCAAGCTGGGGAGGGTGGAAAGGCAGGACAGGGAGCCAAGGAACCTTCCTGGGCTGTGAGACAGCCAGAGTGATGCCTCACTCAGCCCCAGCTCTGCAGACCTAATGGAAAATCCAGGCCAGTCCATGGGAGTCTTTCCATGAGCATTGACGTATTTTGGGCCAAGTCTTTGATTCTGGAGCTGGCCTCAAACTTTCCCAGCTTTTTCAGGTGTTTGCAGATGGTATTTCATTTCAGCTCTGCTTCCAGCCTGATTTCCTTAGATAGGAACCCACTGGAGAGGGACACACACCTGCATTTGCACCGTGCTGAGCTCAGACCTCCATCCACCCTGGGAAACAAGGGTGGGATGGGATGGGATGGGATGGGATGGGGTGGGGTGGGATGGGGTGGGATGGGATGGGATGGGGTGGGGTGGGGTGGTCCATCACACCCTGCATCCCAACAGGAACATCCTCCACTGCTTCCCATTGCCCGACCCGCTTCACAGGGCCCAGCACTGAGCATTTCTTGGGGACAGAGGGAACCACAGGCGTGTCGGGACACACACTTAGCACAGCCTCGTCTCCTTTGGGTCCCTGAGGATGCGCCTCAGTCCAGCGGGGCTGGGGAGCAACAGGGATTAAGGGTTCTGAGGAAGGCTGAGTCAGCCCAAGGGCATGTTGTTAATCCTCAGCAGCCGGGGAGAATTTGCCTGGCACTGGCTCACAACACGTGAACTTACACCCTCATGTGACACGGGGCTGGTGGTGCTTCCTTCCTAAATCCGTGGCCTGCACCAAAGGGAACTCGGCTCTGTTTTCCAGTTAGGAGCTGGACTCTGTCATCCTTGTGGGTCCCTTCCAATTTGGGATATTCTGTGCTTCTGTGAAAAGCCAAAAGACCCCAAGAACCCCTCTGTGGTGTTGGGCTGGGCTCTGGACATCCCCGGATGAGATCCTGCTCCCCCAACCCCATCCCAATCAGAAAAATCCCACTTCTTGTATTCATCCATCTCAGGGCCTGGGTTTTAAGGTTCTCCCGGGTGTTTGTGTCAAAACCCTTTTGGAGCCTGCACGGATGGAGCCCAGGGACGGGGCTTGGAGTGGCACACCTTTAGCAGCCCGGCTCCTCGTGGTGGAGCTGAGGTTCCGTGCTGGCAGTCGGAATGGCAGCTGCAATTCCCACAAGGTGCGCCTGTCCCGCTCCATGGCGGCCTCGCTGAGCAGCAGAGCCGGGTGCAAGAGAGGGGGCAGGGAGGCAGAATTTGTGTAATTACCTGCAGGAACCTTTCAGCCTCTGCCTTGAATGGAGAAACCAGACTGCAGCCAAGGTTTCTGCAAGCTGGGCAAACATCCCGAGCAGAGAAGGCTTTCTTGAAACTCCACTCTTCCAGGCGGTGCCTTTCTTGGCTGTTGCTTTGGCAGCACCCGGCCAGAATGTCTGGAGGCTGTTCCAGGGCAGGACTGCTGCCTCCTCTGTTTTCTTATGAAATACACCCACAAAGCAACCTGCAGAGGCTCCAGTCTGCCAAATCAAAGGGATCGCACTTGTCCCAGGGCTACACACTCAGCAGCATTCCAAGCAAAGCTGCATTTCTAAAAACCTGGGCTGCTGAAATTAAAGGCGCAGGAGGCTTTTCCTTCCCCCAGCCCCACGGCCTGGATGGCATCCCCTGCTCCTTTTGCTCCCCCTGTCCCCCCAAAATCGACAGGAACTGTAGGAACCCACAGGTTTTCCAGCTCGCTCCAAAATCCTGGCCCCTGCAGCCACGGTTGGGATCGATTCCCTGGCGCCAAGTCCCTTGTGATTATGTTCTCCCACACAATCAGATTAGCTCTGTCTCTTCTCCCTTTCCAGGCTTATTAACGTCGAGATTTGCTGCTTTTTTTTTTTGAAAGTACCTGTGGCTTCTCCTTGAAAATGTCCAGAATTCTTTGGGTGGGCACAGGGACTTGAAGGGATGTCCCCTCCAGTCTGTGCAGAATTCCAGCATGATCCTCTCCTGGGAAAGGGGTGTCCAGGCTGGGTTTGAGCACCCCCAGCACACCCAGGTTGGGTCTGAGCATCCCCAGCACACCCTGGCTGGGTCTGAGCATCCCCAGCACACCCAGGTTGGGTCTGGGCATCCCCAGCACACCCTGGCTGGGTCTGGGCATCCCCAGCACACCCAGGTTGGGTCTGAGCATCCCCAGCACACCCAGGTTGGGTCTGAGCATCCCCAGCACACCCAGGTTGGGTCTGAACATCCCCAGCACACCCGGGCTGGTTCCCACCTGAGCCCCCCTCACATCCCATCGCTGGGTCTCGCATCCCTTTGGTGGAACAGGTGGAAAGCTCCCCTGAGCCAAGGAATTGGGAAAGAGGAGGGGAAACACCTTGTTGTGGATCTGGATTTTTATACCACGGGCTCATTGCCACCTGGTTATCATCACAGAGGTGACTGGATCAGGAGTGCAGCTTCTGGAGGCTCCTTAAGCAGCCACAGATGGAAAAGGACACCTTTAAAGGGTGGCTCATCCCACTTTTCATCCTCTGGATGCCAGAAGAAGCCTGGGGACCACTTGTCTCTCTGATGGGACAGTCTTGGCCTCCTTCTCTACTCCTTTTGGGGTCCATAGGTTCACCCAGGGCTGCTCTGTCCCACTTCTGCACCTTCTTGGTGAGCCTGGGCCACGTCAGTCCACCCCATTTTCCACAGTGGACACAATTCCTCACTTTCTTACAAAAACAGCACTTTGCAGCCTCTCTGCCCAAGGCTAAATGGCAGTTTCTGGTGTGAGGACGCCCCAAATCTTTCCTCATATATTGTGTTTCCTTAATCCTCTTTATTGTCTGTGTTGTCTTTTGGGATTCCCTTGTGCTGTCTCAGTGCAGTGCCCAGAAGCAGAAACACTGAGGGTTTGGTAAGTGTTTCCCATTTTTTGAACTCAAACATTCTCTTGAAATCGGTGTTTTCTGAATTAAAATGCCAGTATTGAAGGAAACACATCACCTGGAGAGGCTTTTCCAGGTAACTCTCCAGCTTTAATGTCTGAGCATTTCTTTTTTTTTTTGGCAAGATTAGTGGGTCATAACCAAATCCCTCCAGGACATTTTTGGGTTTATTCTTTCTTTATTCTCCTGGCTCTTTCTTTGTCTCTCCTGTTCAAGGTGGAAGAAGCTTATCTTATGAGAGAAAAGGAGACAATGGAGGGAAGCCTGACAGGGCACGTGCCAAGCCTTGGCACCTCCATAAAGCTGTGGATTTCAAAGGAGCAGCAAGATGAGAGTGGAAGGACAGGAAGGAAAACTGGCCAAGAAGAAGGTACCAAGTAGGAAAGACCTTGTCCCACAGGGTGGGTGGTGGGTCTGAGTCCAGGCAGTGATTTCTGCCCCAGCCAAGAGCCTCAAACTCCACAGGGATGGGGAAGTTCTTCAAGCTCCAGTCCCTGGGAGCCTCAGGAGGGACGAGGCAGCAAATCCAGACTGTCCTTCCCTTCACACTGTGAGTCCTCCAGGCTGGAGCTGGGCTGAAACCTCTTTCCCCCTGCAATGAGACAGGACATGACACCTGCACTGAGGACACCTCTGTCCTGGGTCTCATCAGCCTCAGCGAGGAGAAACCATCCAAGCTGAGGTGCTTTGGCTGCTTCCTTTCCCTGTCTGGGATTTCTGGGATGAGGAAGTTGGGCAGGAAGAGCCAGAGACCCTCCCTGCAGAGTGCCCAGGGACAGTCACTGCAGGTCACCCCCCAAGGAGGCTTTTCAGCCTTGGAGAGCCTTTAAATGAGCTCCCTGATGCAGCAAAGCTCTGAGCTCTCATTGCACTCAACTCTTATGGAAGTTTCCTTCCCAGTTTGGCTGCTCTTGAGCCTTTTTTCCCCTTAAAAGCTCTGGATGGGCACGGTGAGATGCCTCCAACAGAGCCTTCAGACCTCACTTGAGTTGCCTGTGGTGGCTTGTCCAGAATGGAGCACAGGAATGGTGATCTCCTCCCAGGAGACCTTTGAGCGAAGCAGATCCTTCCCCATCAAGTTGAAAAGACCCAAACTGGAGTTATAAAATCCTAGAAAATCCCAGGTTGGAAAGGACCCACTGGGATCATCCAGTCCAGCTCCTGGCCCTGTGCAGGACACCCCAAAATCCCACCATGTGCCTGAGTGTGTTTAAAAGCCAAGGAGGACACAAGGTGTAACCTGGACCTGCACTGACACCTCTGCCCAGCCCTGGCTTGACCCAGGAGGGGACAATTATTTTCCAGGAGGCCACTCTTTTTTCTAGTGGGACTTCCAGAGTCTTCAACAGTTGGCTAATTAACAAGAAAGTTAATAAATAATTCAAAAAATAGCCCAAGAGAGAAACCTTTCAGTGCCTCGGAGCAGCCGCGAGAGGTGAATATCCCGGGAGAGCTGGACTGTAATTCCTGCCCGCTCAGCATCAAAGGATGCTCCGAAACTTTACCTTCCCGGTGACGTCTCTTCTTCCCAATGAAAGATGACCCAGGTGACCTTTGATTGAATGTCTCGATAGTCCAGAAGGCAGGGAGCACGATAATTAGAGCCATAACATCTGATCACAGGAGAGAGGTGAAGGCAAGGTAGGGGCAGAACAATGGGGCTTTTCAATAGCGGGTGTGACACGGGGATGGTCCCAGAGGGGCTGGGGAGGGGGCGGCAGTGCAGCCTTTAAAAGGGGGTTAAGTAGCTTAATTTTGAATAAAGGGTGCAGGAAGCTGGTTGTTATCTCCCCAGTGCCATTCAGGCTGCAGGTGTGACTTAATCTCCCTGCTGGGGCAGATGGGTGCTCTGGGCTCGGCCACCTTCCCCGGGTCTGCCGCTTTTCCTGCTGCTCCGCTCGCCTTTCCGTGGGCCAAAGGGAGGGATCGTCCGTGCTTTGCAAAGTGCTTGGCCCAGCTTCCCTCCCTTGCCCTGCCACAGATGGGAACTTCAGCTCGCATTTCTCGGGTTTCGGTATTCGAAACCTTCTCCCCAGAATAAGCCCTTTTAAAGCCCCTCATCTGTTGGGTGTGTTCTCAGTAGTGCACAAGGCTCAGCTCCAAGCTTTGCTGGTGCCAGAAAGAGACATTCTCCTCTCAACAAGTGTCTCCAAGAGCTGGAGCTTCCAGAGGCAGAAAGACTCAGGAGATGCAGCAGGAATCCACCCTCTGCATCACTGTCCCTCATGGACATCCTACCTCCCATGGAAGCTCTTCCTCGAGGCTCTTCCCCCCTAAAATTCCTTTTTCTCACAGCTTCACCCCATCCTCCCCATCCCATGGAGCTCCCATGGGCAGGGTCTCCTCCTCAGGGTGTTTCCAATACCGGATCAAGGCTGTTGTTGACCCTCACCTGGAGCCTCGCTGTCCCATCCATTCACATCCAACCTCTTTAGATCCTCGTCCTTTTCCCCCCTCCTCAAGACAAGGAGCATTAAGTGAAAAATGATGAAAAGCCCCAGTTGTTGAGCTGAAAGCTCCCGTTTCCCCTTCTCTGCTTCTCTCCCACCCCCCCTTTTTGCCGGAGCCCCAGGAAACACCCACACGAGCGCAAAATTATTTCCATGCAGGTCCCGGTGACGCGAAAACTCTCCACCGGCCGCTGGTGCACGAGTTCCTTCACAGCTCTCCCAACAAATTGGACCAATTTGGAGCGATTAGTGAAGAATTCACATGTGGTGCCCAGGCCAGCGCGGCCCCAAAGCCTCCTGCAGCCCATTAAGAGCCATTTAGGGTGATGGGCCCATTTGTCTTTGTTGTTAGTTCTGGCAGCGCCAGTGACAGATCCTTGGCTGCCCACCGGGCCAACCTCTCCCTGACATCATCGCAGGGCTCCCAGGGCAGGGCTGAGACACGCAGCGAGGCTGACACCAGCTGATGGATGTCCCAAGGAGCCCGGCCAGGGCTGGGGGGACCTTCCCAAGGAGCGGCAAGAAGAATTGGCATCCGGGGTTGAGCGTTGGGTATGTTGGGCAACACCTTGGGCATCGCGTTGGGGTGGAGGTGAGACCTCGGCTCATGGTTGGGGATGGGGATGGGATGGGGAGGGGATGGGGATGGGATGGGGAGGGAATGGGGATGGGATGGGATGGGGTTGGGGATGGGGATGGGGATGGGAAAGAGGGGAA
>JAWWTY010000280.1:0-14424 GCA_035222235.1 Margarornis squamiger | reverse complement strand
CCCCTTGTCCTGTCCCTCCATGCCTTGTCCCCAGTCCCTCTCCAGCTCTCCTGGAGCCCCTTTAGGCACTGCAAGGGACTCTCAGGTGTCCCTGGAGCCTTCTCTTCTCCAGTGAACAGTGTTGCAGCTGCACAGAAAAAAGGCAAAGCCTTTTGCAGTTGTACCCAGAATTGCACTCCAGGTTCAGAACTGGGGTCTTAATTTTAATTTTTACCCTTCTCTTGTGACAGAGAGTGACAGAAAAAGTTTACCTTGGTTGGAGTCCGACCTTCCCAGAGTAACTGGTGTGTTTAAATCCACAGAACTGGGAATCTGTCTTTAGCCACTTGTCTGTACTTTGGTTTTTATTCCATGTACCACTGGCTTTCCTGCTCCTCACAAGAGATCTCTTGCTTCTACTGCCATGACACTTTGTTTATGTCTTTTCCCCTTTATTCCCTTAAGCCTTGTCTCTGTTTCTCTATTTTTATAAATTACTGAAATGATAGTTTTATATCCAGTGCTGGGGCTGGAGGAGTTTTTGAGCATTACGATGGAGATTCAGATCCCACGTTTTAATTCCTGCTCAGCCCAGGTGAGTTGGGCTTTAGTTTTTCCCTGGAAAGCAGCCTTGGCTCTGGCAGTGCTGCTCTGCTCCACACTGCTGTTGTGCAGCACCTTCCACTTCAGGTGCTTTTAGACTTTATTTTGAGCAAACTCCTTGAAATCCCAAGATTTTTCTTCTTGTTTTGCTTTGCTGGGTCGAGGTTAAAGCTGCAATTTCTGCTATTGCAGGAAAATTTAGAGTGGGGTCTTTCTCTCCCACTGCAAAGAATCCAATAAAATGAAGGGGTTGTGGAGGGAGACTTGGAAAGGGAAAGGAAAGGCTGTTGTGTTATGCAAAAGAATTTCCTCGTTTCCTCTCTGTCTCTTGAGATTATAATCTCTGACTTTATTTTTAGCATTCAAGCTACTGGAAAAACAACTCCTTCCCTCTGCTTTGTCAATAACAAATACCATTTTTTAAAGCAAAATCTGGATGCATAGTAAATAGAAAAGTCCTCTGAGAGAAACGTGGATGACTGGAAATGCATGCACGGTTTTCTTGCGTTCATAATGTGGCTACTAACGCTGAATTTCTGAATGCTGATTTTTAATTTAATGGTAATTTTTGTTTGAACAGATGGGCTTGTATAACGTAAAGACAATCAATTCTCATACAACAAAATGATAAATGAAGAACAGAAAAGTGTTCCATATCTAGAAGAGGTTTTAACATATTTATTTATGTTGCACTGAAGTTTCTTCTAATGAATAATTGCTGACTTCGAGCAGGTTTTGTCACACTGAATTGTTTCCCTTCCTTTCTTTTCTGATAGAGAAATATTGCCTTTGAGTTTTGACCTGTCCTGCTGTAACCCACCAAATCCTACTCCTGATCTGTGCTTTGACTGAAAGAGCAAAGGATTAAGAGACATGCTGGAGCTGTAGATGTTGTGCAGCAAATACGCTGTCCCAAACTGTAGAGAAATTCACAGGAATGGGAATTTACATGTAGTTGGAGGGAGATCTTTTGGGTTACAGGGTTTAAATGTGATAATGAGAGAGGATGGAAAGGGGCAGAAGGAAAGAAGAGAATCAGAGAAATAGTGGGCCAAATTGTAGTTATTTTCTATTTCAATCTTCAGCCAGATTCTCCTGAAGGAAAGAGAGATCAGGCAGCTCTGGCTGAGCCCACATGGAAACCCTCCTTATCCCTCCTCATGGGAACAGGTTCTCCAAGAATTGCACCAGATTTACTGCCAGCATGGAGGGAATTGTTACAGATCAGATGGGGACAGGGTTTCTAGAGCAGCTCCTTGAAGGAGGAGGAGGAGAAGGTCCCTGGGCTGGGTTCAGCCTTGGTGTGGTGGGACAGGAGGTGACAGTCCAGGGAGCCCCCCCAGGAGCAGCTGGGTCTGAGCCATGGGCTGTCCCTGTGAGGTGGGGAAGCAAAACCCTCAACAGGGCAAACGTCCTTAACTTCACCTGGATGTTGGCTTTGTCCCACCTGGAGGAGGGAAGAGCGTGTGAGGAAGATCTCCCGCTGAGCTCAGAACAAAGGCGGGCCCTGTGTGTGACATTTGAGTGGCTCCAGCACGAGGGAAACTGAAATGCACAGCCTGGGGACTCTGCTCCAAGTGCCACTTGTGTCCCCAGTGTCACCTGCAGCTGGGAAATACATTCACATGGAGCGCCTGCACCCAGTAAGCCCAAGCTGGTCTGAAGTTTTCCTGTTAACTTTTGACTCACCTTTGCAGAAGTGTTTCTTACCTGTGTACACTTGTTTTGCACCTGATATCTGAAATTTAGAGTTCATACCTGGCTCCAGCACAGAGGGCTCTGGGAAGGGGATGAGCATTTCAGTGGTGTTACACAATCCTCCTTCCTCAAAACATGTGGAGCCTTCAGCTTCTGGGAAGATAAATCAGAAACCATGTCCCAGTGGCTTATTAATCAAACAATTTCAGCTCCCAAGTATTTCCCTTGGGTTTGTTGTGTGGAGGCTGAGAAGCCAGAATTGGAAATCACGCCTAATTTTCCCCATTTTGTTAAATAACCAAGAGGATCTTTGAGATATGATGCTTAGTGTCACTTTTTTGGTCTCAGCTCGACCTCCTCAGGGTTCAGAGCCTTTGATGTCGTTCCATATTGGGCATCTCACAGAGCCTTTGTCTTGGAGCAGAATTTCTGCCTGACAGACACTCACACACCCCCTGTCAAGACATTTTGTGCCATGCTGAATTATTTGGTAGCAATGGGAGAGACACCTGCTTCCTGAGAGCATTTCCTCCTTTTAATTAGCCTCAAGAATTTTGGGGGGAGATGTACTGTTTAAAACAGTAATGATGACCTGCTGCAGCAATAGGTAAGTTGTGATTCTTCTTGTTCCACTGCTTGACACTCAGGTATGTTGTTCTGGTTCCCTTTCACTGTGGGCAAGGGGCTTGCACCAGGTGAAGGAAAGAGATCCTGGGATTTATCCACTACATCCATATGGCTTATGATACACAAAACCTTTCAGGGCTTACTGTGCAGCAAAGGCTGCTTTTGAATTATAAATACAGGTAAAATATGCAAAACGGTAAAATCAACAGGAGCAAAAGGAGAGCAGGAATGGGAGGGACGTGCCTTGGAACCACTGTGCTCTGGTAAGTTTGGAGGATTAATGAGGATGATAATATTTTAAATTTGATTGAAAAATTTGGCACTTTAGATTGATGGTTAACACGCTGCTTAAAAGGCGTTTTTTCTGTGTGGCTGTCCAAATAGTTGATATGTAATATTTATATTTGTCGTGTGTTTTTCTAGATACAGAAGTCCTTTATATGCAAACGTTTGTCATATGAAAAGCATTCTAAAATTCTTACATGTGCAGGGTTTATAATATTTGTTGCTTTATAGGGTTGGTTGTTGCATTTGTTTAGATGATTTTGTTACAATATTGTGGTCTCTGTAAAGTGAAATACATCAGTAGTTGCACTCCATTGTTTTCTTGCACGTCCCTGCAAATCTAATGCGAGGGGAGGAGCGTGAGTTGGCCACGAGGCTCCTGCTCTGCCTGTGCTGGGGGTGCCAGACAGAGCCTTTCTGCCAAAACAATCATCCCTGGTGCGTGGGAAGGGTGGGAAGGGCGTGGAGATGCTCAGGATGGAGCTCAGTGCTGTCAGAGCCAGGAGGATCCACCACCCAGCTGAGGCTGACCCGTGGCAGGGGTGGATTGGTGGGATCAGACAGACACATGGCCTGACCTCCAGGGCCATCATCAGCTCGGGAGCTCCAGAGGAGGAAAACCATCACGGAGCTCTGCCGGGAAAAATCCCATCAGAGCGGGGTCAGCTCCTGCTTCTGCTGTCACTCCCAGCTCAGCCGTGCCAGGCTGCTGGGGACAGCTGTCTCCTGGAAAACTTCACGTGTTTTAAGACATGCCCATCTACTTGTTTCTCTCACCAGCCTGAATGACATTCCATTAACTCCAGAGTTTTCCTTGTCCACAAGGAGCTGCTGAAAAGCAGAGCTTGTGTGAAGAGAGGGATGGAAGCAGCTCCTGAATGGATGCAGCTCCTGCTAGTGGGAATGTAGATGCTTTTATGACATCTGGTGGCCATAAAATCTCAACTCCTTCAAGTGAAAATGGCAGTTTAAAGCCTTATGGAGAAAATAACTCCTTGTAGGGCACACCTGTATAAGTATATATATATATATATATGCAGCTTTCATATAAACACACATATGTATTTGTTGTCTTGGACTTTAACGTTCCCCAACCTGTTGCTTTAGGCCTTTTGCATATTTATTATATGGAGGTAAAGATTATCACATTATTAAAAAAAAAAATCTCCAGAATATTTAAGATGGGGGGAAAGGAATATTTATTTGGCCAGGAAATTCAATGAATTTTGGTGTAAAATATGTCAGCATAAAGATGCCATTGGTTGGCCCATGCTCAACAACACTTGAAGTTACACCACCAATTTTGACCCAGAGCATTTGCTGCCTTCTGCCCAAAAGCCAGAACCACCTTGTTCCTGTGCCTTTGGATTTATTCTTTTCAGAGGTTTAAACCAACAGGGCATTTCTAAGAACTCTGCAGGCCCTGGGAGGGGCTATGGCAGGACTGAGTTGGTTTATTCTGGCCTCAGGAAATGCATATTTGCTGCTGCATGATGTGATGTCATGTAACACTGGTCTTGGGGACGGGGTGAATTAGCTGCTCTAATTAAAGAGAGACCTTGTGGGGCTCCATCCAGGCTAAAATAAATGGAAATACTCAGCTAATAATTGACTTTAGTGGCTTGGATTGGGCCGTTGTTCACTGTGCTTTTTACAAAATACCTACTACAAATCTAAGGACTTTGTAATACTCATCACAAGGGTTTTTTAGGCAAATGATATTGTTGGTTCTTGCCTGACCTAAATTATTATGATGGCAAGGAATGCAAAAACCCAAGTTAAATTACTCTTTAGCAGAAATTTCAGGGAATGGACACTTTTCCATGAATATTTCATGCAAAGCTATAAATAATTCTGTTGGATTTTGAAGATCAGAAAGTGACTACTTGGATGATGTAGGGCATTTATGTAAGGGCTTGTGAATGCTGTAAGAGACACATTCATTCATGGAATTCAAGTCGTATGTGGGCAAATTGGACATTTTCCCTGAAATTTCTTTTCAATTGCTCTTTGTTTCAGTTGTTAAGACTGGAATAGACAAACACAGCGCAGTCATTCGCCTCCAACACTACCTGAGAGCTGTGCAAACTGCACTGTTTTCACACAGCTTTGGCCTTTTAAGAATGTTTTATTCAAGGTTCTAATCCTAGTGCTGAATATATTGTGCTCGTGAAGTGCAAGTTTGTTAGAATACTGAAGTGTGGGTCCCTCTGAACCTTCATTCACATATCAAAATCATCTCCACTTGATGGAATTATCCTCCTCGTGAACCGGTTTGGAGGGGTTTCTCTGTAAACGCTGGTAATCTCTTCATATTAAGCAGGAGAAAAAAAAGATAAGGAATAGAATTGTTTTTTCTTTATGTCACTGGATGGATCTTCTGGCAAACAAGCAAAGAAATCATAAAATTATCTGAAGAGCTTCCTCCTTAAACCCCCCTGAAAACAACTGCAAGCTGAACATCAAAGAGCACAGAGGAAATATTGCCACATTAAGGTCTCCTGCACAATGGGAGCTCTTTGCTGTGTGCAGTGTGCTTCTTCTGCAAGTGCTGCAGCAGCTCCCAGGCAAGCAGCACAGTAACCCCTGCCTGGAGCACCTCCTCACACCGAGGGGAGCCACCAACACCACGGCTCGGGGGGCTGGGGGCCCTTCATGGCCCCACGGAGGTCCTGTGTGAGTGTCACCACTGCTCTCCCTGCGACAGCATTTGCTTTGGGATCCATTTCCCAGCTCATTTCCAGTGCTGAGAGTCCCAGTGATGGTGCCAAAAGTGAGGCTGGGAGCAGGAACAGCAGAGATTTTGGTGCCAGATTGAACACAAACCTACTTGGCTTTACCCTGGAGGGGAGGTCCCAGCGTGTCCCATGGCAAGGGTGAGTTGTGGGGGACAGCCCGCACCCCAGGGGGCTGCTGGGGCCTCGATGAACAGGGCAGAGACCTCGTGTCCCTCGGGTCAGTGGAGATACTCAGCAGGTTCTGCTTTTGGTCTTCATCAGCCCTGCATGGTACTGAAGGCATCTCAGCTTTTAATGCCTCCAGGGATGGGCCCTGCACCACTGCCCTGGGCAGCTGTGCCACAACCCTTTGGGGGAAGAACCGTGTGATCCTTCTCTTCTGCTTCTGGTACGTGTTGTGTGTTCCAGTCATGTCCTGCTTCTCTCTGCGTAACTTTTCAGGAATTGCAGTGGTCATGCAATTCACTTTTTTTTTTTCCTCCTCCCTCTGCTTAAATTTAAATTTTTGCCTGTATTTTCCCCGCAGTAAAACAAGGTTACTTTATAAAATTTCCAGGCTGTATTTCATTACCATTTTTCACCATCTACGAGATCTCCTTTGTAATGCCAAATGTGCTACTTGTACATGACAAATCTGTGCAGCAGCAAAGAACTTTTCTGTCTCTCATCTGTTTAGAGATGAACTTTGGGTAGGTCAGCACTTGCATATTGATTTGAGATACCACAGAACAGGCACAAAGGAAAAGGAGTTACAAAGCCAAGCAGTCAAAAAGATAGCTTGTATGAAACAGAAGTTCACGTAGGTGGGAAAATCATAGAGGTGCAATAAAATCTTGCATGAGATGTTTGGAGGAAACACTGAGTCAGATGGGAAGGATCCATCCACTGAGGTGAGAGCCCAGAGGAGTTACCACCAGCTTCTCCCAGGGTGGCAAGAAGAAAGCAGGAAGGCTGATGTGCTGGAAATACCATCCCCTTGGATGAAATTCATTTCAAATCACTGCTGTTGCCATTCATGCCTCCCCTCCAACCCTTTTGCAGCTGGGATGTAACTGCACTGCTTTGGAATTTGCCCAAATTTGATTTTTTTTGGAGTTTTTCTGTTTTATTTGGAGCTTTGCAAAGTGGTTCCTTTTACATGTGGATTTCTGAAATGATGATAATCCACATCATCAACAATGGTAGATCTTTCTGTCACTGAAAGGCACGAATAATGTTGGGACCAAACCAAGTGGACAGCATCTCCTGGACCCTATTTAGGGAACACAGAATGAGATAAATAAACCAGAGCTAAAAGGATTTTACCCAATTCATGATACAAAAGACTGGCTTTCTGTCTGCATATGAATAACTTGGATTAGCAAGATGTGCCATTGCTTACACCACAAAAATATCCACTCTCACATTATTTTAAGAGACTTTCAAGTAGAGTAGAATTACAATATTTGTTTTAAACTATCCAGGGAAAAGGTACTGGGCTTCTTGCACAATCTTTTTACTGCTTTTTATAGTCCTCCTCCCCCCTCAGCCATTTAGCAGCTCCATTTCCCAAAATACCAGTGGTAACTCTCTCTGCAGTGTGGATATTTGCTGTGATATCATTCCACTCCTCAAAACGAGAGCCTTCATCACTGTCCCACTCCTCTGGTACAAATGCAGCGTGAACTGTGTTTTTCAGACAGACTAGTAACTGGGAGGGTGGGCAGGCCCTGGCACAGGGTGCCCAGAGAAGCTGGGGCTGCCCCTGGATCCCTGGAAGTGTCCAAGGCCAGGTTGGACGGGGCTTGGAGCACCCTGGGCTGGTGGAAGGTGTCCCTGCTCATGGCACTGGATGGGCTTTAAGATCACTTTAAGGTCACAACCCAAACCATTCCATGATCACTTGCTGTGAGTTTTGCAGCCTGGGAGATTTAAATTTTCCCTGTTTCTTGTTCCACACCTTCCCTTTCGTGCCTTGACATTTCCCTGTTCTTGACCCCCGGCAGAAAAGACTTGGAGTGGCAGGAGAGACTTAATGAAGCACTTTCAGTGTCCCTCCCAGGGAGTGGGAGCAGATCTGATGCTGCTGCCCTGAATCTGGGCTTATTTCCATTCCCATCTTTCATAGCCAAGGGTAACGTGGCAATGTGTTCCGTTCTTGCTTTTATAAATTGAATATCCAGGTTTTTTCTGGCTTCCCTCAGGAACCTCTGAATGAAATTGTTTTCCTGTCCTGCAAAATACTTCAGAAACTTTCCATTCCCGAGTTGAGGTGAGTGGTTTTGCTTCTTTGTTGTTGCTTTTCCTGAAAGCAATGTGTTCCATTTGCTGGGCATTTCAAGGCACTTTGGTTCGTATCGAGTTTGAATTTTAACTTTTTCCTTTATATTTCTCAATCAAAAGTGTTTTTTGGCTTCATTTTCTGCCATTTTGGGATGGTTTTTATGTCTGTCTTTTCACACAAACAATATTAGTTTGAGTATATTGTATTTTTAAATGAAAATATTTGGTTGAAAGTAGCGCAGCTATTTTTTGCACTTTACCCTGATAGGTGAGGGGATATTTTCCTTTGAGTTTCAGAAATATGCTTATCTTTTAACAAAAGATGTATAAAAATTATATTTTCAGGCTGCTGCTTGGACTGTTTCCCACCTCTTTCTAACACAGGGGGCTCCATTAAGAGATTGGTAATCTCTTTGAACGGCTCACAGAAATGAGTGGTTTTCCCTGCTCTCAACCATCTCCCAATTCTCCCCCTTTGGAACAGTGCAGGATTTCTCCTCCCCCTGGCAGGCTCTGTGCAGTTAGTGCTGTCTCCCTGCACTCCCAGCTCCACATCCCTCCCTTCCCATCTCTCCACCACATCATTTCCTTTGCGCCTTTGAAGGAACTGATTTTTGTGTTTGTAAAAGGCAAAAAGAGTTCAAAGTGGTTTTCGTGCAACAGCAGCAACGTCAGCTGAAGGTTTGCTTGAAACCTGATGCAGCATTGCCTGGCAATGGATTGAAACTTTTCCCTTCCAGCTCTCCCTGGGAGACAGACCTGGGCTAGTGGGAAGTGTCTGTGCCCACGGCAGGGGTTGGAATGAGATGGGCTTAAA
Source organism: Margarornis squamiger (assembly GCA_035222235.1). NCBI lineage: Eukaryota > Metazoa > Chordata > Aves > Passeriformes > Furnariidae > Margarornis > Margarornis squamiger. The sequence continues at coordinate 5,415 of JAWWTY010000280.1, read as the reverse complement.
AATTCCACCCAAGCCAAACCCTCCTGGGATTCCAGGGTTCTAGACCCTGCTCTCCCGGAGGACACAGCTCACATTCCAGAGTATCTCGTGACTCGGGATAGAACGTGCAGGAGCTGAGCAAGGAGGGGTAACACTAATCCTCCTTTTCCCCCGTTGCTGTGCAATGACTGTCGGGCAGGGAGCTGCAGGCTGCAGTTGGTTTCAGCTTTATGCAGCTGAAAGAGATTTTCTTATATTTTTTATTTTTAAGAAGCCCATAAGAAATGAATGCTTGGTTTGAATTTTTTAATATGCATGTTAAAGATTTAGAGCAGAGAACCTGTTTCTTTATGACTGTTCCAGTGAAGAGCTACTTTGGCACTCAGGCTCCCCAAACCCCAAAGGTTCCTTGTTCATCCATGGCACTGCTGCTGAAGGCGGGGGGTGTCGCTCTGCTGGGGGATGGAGAAGGGAAATCTGTTGGCAAGAGCAGCCTTTTCCTTATGGTTTCTGGTTTCCCAATATGTTCTCTGAATACTTCCAAGTAAAACACTTCCTGACATGTCTGCCAGCAAGCAACAGAAAGGAAGTGTGGTTTCTATTTTATGTGACAATCTTGGATCATGGAGAGGGACACGACAAACCCCAAACCCAAAGTTAGAACTGGGAACTCAAGTAATAAATTTCCATTGAGAGTAGAGGAGTGTGGGGATGGCCCCAAGGCTGCCAGAGCTCCAGGAGGGTTTGGACAATGGGACAGGGAGGATTGTTGGGGTGTCTGTGCAGGGCCAGGGGTTGGACTGGGTGATCCTTGTGGGTCCCTCCCAGCTCAGGATATTCTGTGACTCTCTGAAAGGCTGGTTGCTGAACTTGCATCTCAATCCTCAGTATAATCTGATTGACTCAGCTGGAGACACCAGTTACCCTGGTGTCTCCTTATTCCTGGTTGTCCTAAACACATTTGAAACACTTGGGTCCTTAATTTGTTCTATTAATAAAAATAATTCTTGCTGATGTGAGCAAAAATAAGTCTAAAAGCAAATGTTGCCTTGTTCCTGCTCCATTGACTGGACTCCACACTGGATTAACTGTGAGGGTGCAGTAAAATCCCCCTTTCTGTCAGCACTAGGAATGGGAATTCTGTTCTCTGCACATTTACAGGTGTTGGATGACATTTGCAGTTCATGGGCTGTCACCACAGCCCTGACACAGCACAGTGACTGTCAGGGCTTCAGGGGAACAGCAGGTGCTGCAAAGCCTGAATTTACAAATGCATCTATTATTGTTATTATTGTTGTTATGGTTGCTCTTGGTTTGGGTTTGGGTATTATTATTATTAACTGTGAGGGTGGGCAGGCCCTGGCACAGGGTGCCCAGAGAAGCTGTGGCTGCCCCAGCCCTGGGAGTGTCCAAGGCCAGGTTGGACGGGGCTTGGAGCACCCTGGGCTGGTGGAAGGTGTCCCTGCCATGGCAGGGGGTGGGATGGATGGTTTTAAGGTCCCTTCCAAGCCAAACCAGTCTGGGATTCCATTATACAACTGTATTTTGCAAAGAAAAGGTTATTGATTCCCTTGCTGGGAAGAGGAGAATAAAGAAATCTGCCAGATATTTTTTTCTAAATTGTTTTCCATTGGTTCTGCTTTCCTGGAGAGCATTAGGAATAATCCTTTGTCAGGGTGCCAGGGAGCTGCTGCTCTAAATGCAGCATAATGAAGTGGGCAGTATCTGCAGAGGTGCACAGGCATTAAAACTGCTTAAATGAGAGCAAACTACAGAGTGAAATTTTGGAAGGGCACTGGGGAATTTTATTTTCTGCATGGCTGAAAGGACCAAGGCCTTGGACAGTAAATACTGGTGACAAGAGCTTGTAGGACAGGACATACAGTACTCCTTGAGTGCTTCTGCTCGACTCATATTGGGAACCCAGAGCCTTAAGGTTGTATCCAGGCCCAAGTTAATGCCAACTAGGACTAATAAAAGAGGAAACAAACAGGTTGGAGCTTAATGAGGAGGAAAGATGTAATTATAGGAAGAGCTTTAATTGATAGAGGTAACATCAAGGTAGCAGAAGCTCTGCTTCTCATCAATACAGTGTTCAGTATCATCTATCAGCTATAAACTGATTCCTGAGCTGCCTTTGTCAGGGCAGCCCTTTATTTGCTGGTGTTTTGCACTGTTGTGTTCGAATTTAACATACAAATATGGGTATAGATTAGCTGGGGTTTTTTTAGGGACTCTTACCCAATTGAAAAGCAACAGAGAACAAAGACCCATGTAAGCAAAAGGAGTAAGACTTTGGTCAGAGTCAAACTGTTGTGTTCTCAAAAAGCCCATCAGCTGATTAGTATTGATTAGGTCAAGGTGACCTATTCTAACAATACAGTTGTTAGGATCTCAAATTCAAAAGAGCTGTAGTAAATCAGATTAATAGAGCCCATTTGCTGCTGCCCAGTAACACTGTAGTACAGTTCATACAACTGGGTTCCCACTGGAGGGTAAATCACTGCCCAGTAAAACACAGCGGGAGCACAGACAGGAATTTCTGGAGCACTGTAAGGCTGGTGGGTCCTTTATTGAGGGGGAGTGTACAAACCACACTGTCACCTGATCCAAAGTGATGTGGATCTACAGTATTTAAAGAGGTGTCACAGACTTTTTGTCACAAAAGTTCAGTGTGTTCCAACTGCTGTTTTACTTTTGCTTTCTGCATTTTTCTCTCTGTTTGCCTTTGGTCAACTTCTGCACAAGGTGTGGGTGATCTAAATGTCCTTAAACCCACCAGATATAAAGTCCTTCTGTTAATTATTTGGAGAGAAGAAATAGATTGACAGGACAAGAGGAGAATGGCTTCAAACTGACAGACAGTAGTTTTAGATGGGATATTGGGAAGAAATCCTTCCCTGTGAGGGTGGGCAGGCCCTGGCACAGGGTGCCCAGAGAAGCTGGGGCTGCCCCAGCCCTGGAAGTGTCCAAGGCCAGGTTGGACGGGGCTTGGAGCACCCTGGGCTGGTGGAAGGTGTCCCTGCCCATGGCAGGGGGTGAAATGAGATGAGCTTTAAGGTCCTTTCAACCCAACCCATTCCATGATTCTATTCTGTGATAAGAAAGACAACATGGGAGGTTAATGGTGTGTTGTGTTGTATTTCCAGCATCTGAGAGATGAACGTAATGGGATAGATTTTCATTGTGGTTACTCTGAATAAGATACACACCTTATGGTGCTCTCATGCTTTAGTTGTTACTACAACTCCCTTTGGCAAAAAAAGGCACTCTCTATCTTCTTAGACCCCACCCAATATTTAATCTCGCGGGACTTGCTCTCATTTTCCCTCTGTTTTACACCTATTTCCTTCATTCTTCCAGATTTTGACACATTTATGGCCTCTGGAATCATGTCCACGTTTGCCAAGTCACACATTATGTTCTCTAGGAAAAAGAAAAAGAAGCTCCTTATGTCTCATTAACTTGAGCAGAGCATGTTGGACACTGGGGGAAGGGAGCCTGCTGTGTCCAGGGCCAGGCTGAGCCTCTCCCAAGGGCTGCTATTGATGAGCAAACACAGAGGGTCGGCCAAGGTGATGGTAAACAGTAAATCTCAGTGCATGCTCTGCTTGGGCAAACAAGGGATTAGCTGCTGAGTGTTCATCAGCTTAGCTGCAGACCATTAAAATTACCCTGGTATTTAAAACTACACATGCTGAGGGAAATGCATATTCATTTTTTCCCCCCGGGAAAGCCAGATCATATTGAATCAATATTTAATTTTAGGGGACAGCCTCCAGACACTGAGAAATGGTGTGTGAGGCTCTCTCTGTCTCCTGGAGGAAGAAGTCAGGGGGCTGGTTGAGGTGAGCTCAGCCTTGTCAGCCACGATGCTGTTTGCTCTCAATCACTTCCCGCTGTCCTTGCTGATGGAATCGTGAGCGCAGGGGCTGCTCCTCCAGCTCTGCTTGGCTGTGCCCAGCACAAGGGCTTAAGCTGTGCAAGGTACCATCAATAATGCAGAGCCAAGGAAGCTGCTGTGCCAACCCTCATGCTCATTCAAGCAAGACCTTTAGGCTTGGGTTTTGAGCTCCTGAAGCAGGGAAAGGATCCCTTTGTCGTGCAAAGCCTCTCCCTGTGATCGCTCTGAGTTGCAAAGAGGCACCAAAATGCTCTGAGAGTGCTTTTGCTTCCCCTCAAAACCACAGCTTTGCTTGTCCTTTCAGGCCTCTGTTCCCATCAGTTTAGGGGAGCTGTGGATGCTGAGGGAGGGACGTGCACAGCCCTGGCATGGGCAGGAGTTACTCTGCTGGGCAATCACACGCCGGGTACTTCTCTGAGCAGATCCTGCAGTTGGGTTCCGTGTTTAATCTGCTCGTTTGGGAGAGGTGCCAGGCAGCACAATGAAACTCCTCAGGAAATGGAGACATAGAAGTTTTAATAAAGGCAGGTTATGTAGAAGATATTACTTCATATTCACTTCAGGCATGTCAAGATGTTCCAGAGCTGAAAAGAATAAAAGGAATGCTGGGAATGTCAGGAGCATTGATAAATTAATTGTACACAGAGTTGAACCAAGTTCTTAAACAGATTTTATGCTGTAATTCGTGTCCTACCAGCACAGGAAGAATCATGATGGCTGCTGCTTGAGCCTGAAACAGCAATGGATTCTTCTGTAACAGCAAGTTTGTTACTGGATAGAATATCTCCTTTGCAGAAATAATCTGTTACGTTGCATTTTGCCCCAAAGTAGCTGCAAGCAAAGGCTGACGCCGGAATCTCACCCTGCAAAGGCTGCTGAGGACTAAATAACAACCCTGTGATTTAGGGCCCTGCGATGGGCTCGGGATGTCCAGAGTGCAACCAGAGTGAAAGTGCTTTGGGCACAGTAATTACCTCCTGTGCCCTGGTGAGCCGGGGCTGCTTTTGTATGGCTGCACTTAATAAATCATTGGCTGGGGGAGCGGCTCCGTGCTCCTCACACAGCATCATTACCAGCCCAACCTGCCACTGCAGCAGCCCTGCTGGAGGGAGGGAGGGAGAGGGCACTTCATTAAAAGCAGGATGATTCCAATGGCTCACAACTCTTCAGGTTCCCATTTCAAGCATTTGCATACTGCAAAGTTAATTTGGACTTTATAAACTGAAAGGCATCGGAGGATCATGAAGTCCCGTGTCCCGAGGCAGCAATGAGGGCTCTGCTTGGGCTTCCCCTGAATTTTGTATTTCTGAGCATAATGTTAAATCCTGATTCAGCCTGGCTGGGGAGAAAAGGACCTCTGCAAAAATTATGGATGGAGAACTGTATCGAGGCCTTGATGTCAGAGAATCCCTGAATGGTTTGGGTTGGAAGGACCTTAAAGCTCATCTGTTCCACCCCCTGCCATGGGCAGGGACACCTCCCACCAGCCCAGGGTGCTCCAAGCCCCGTCCAACCTGGCCTGGGACACTTCC
>JAWWTY010000279.1:0-14447 GCA_035222235.1 Margarornis squamiger | reverse complement strand
GCAGGGCGGCGTGCTGCCCAACATCCAGGCCGTGCTGCTGCCCAAGAAGACCGACAGCCACAAGGCTAAAGCCAAGTGAGCGCCGAACAGCGTCTGCCAACTATTAGCTCAAGAAACCCAAAGGCTCTTTTCAGAGCCACCTACAAATTCAGAAAAAGAGCCTGAATTTCATTAAAGTGGCAAAAGTGCTCTGGCTTGGAGTTGCCTCATTCCCCTTATGTGCCGGACACTAATCGTTCACAAACCACCCCGATCCCGCACTGCCTTTTTCCCCCAGCTCCCGGGGGTGGCTGTCTAGAGCCGCCTACTGGCACTACTAAATACATGTAGTATAACTTTCACTAATAATTCCCACACTACACCACCAATGACATCCTACCACCTCTCTCCCCCTCTAGCTGCGGAAAATCAAGTGTAACGCACGGGCTGTAAGGCCAGGGTACATCCTAAGCTTCCCTGAAGGTACACACAGAGGTAATGACTAGCACAGCATCAAAGGCCGCTCCTAAATGCGGCCGAACAACTTTCTCAGTCAGAAAAACACGCGTAATAAGCTTTCATATGGGGCAAACTATACCAAAATTTCCATGTAAACAAAAAACTTATTTCAGCTCTTTTTGAGACAATTTGGGTGGCTCTTAAAAGAGCCGTTGGGTTTAAGTGTGTAGAAAGGATTTTCCCACGCGTTTTATTTTTTCTTAGCGGCTGCTTTCTTCGCCTTGGCTGCTTTCGGCTTGGCCGCCTTGGGCTTGGCTGCTTTCGGCTTCACCGCTTTTGCCTTGGCCGGGCTCTTCACCGCTGCCATTTTTTTGGGTTTAGCAGCCTTTGTCGCCTTCTTGGGGCTCTTGGCTGCTTTCTTGGCCGCGCTGGCCGCCGGCTTCTTCGCCTTCTTGGGACTCTTGGCTGTCACCGCCTTCTTGGGCTTCTTGGCGGCGCTGGCGGGTTTCTTAGCAGCCGGCTTCTTGGGCTTCGCTGAAGCAGTTCTTTTTTTGGGAGCTTTTTCCTTCACTTCCCCAGGTTTCTTGCTGAGACGGAAAGACCCGGAGGCGCCGGTGCCCTTGGTCTGCACCAGGGTGCCTTTGCTGACGAGGCTCTTTAGTCCCAGCTTGATGCGGCTGTTGTTCTTCTCCACATCGTAGCCGCCGGCGGCCAGCGCCTTCTTGAGCGCGGCGAGGGAGAGCCCCTTGCGCTCCTTGGAGGCGGACACGGCCTTGGTGATGAGCTCGGTGACGCTGGGCCCCGCGGGCTTGCGGGCTTTGGGGCCGCCCGCCGCCTTCTTCGGCTTCTTGGCGGCGGCCTTGGCGGCGGGGGCCGGGGCGGCGGGTGCTGCCTCCGCGGCGGGGGCGGGCGCGGTCTCGGCCATGGCTGCGCTGCGGACACGGCAGTGGCTGCGGCCGCCCCGGCCGTGCCCTTTTATAGCCGGCGGAGGGCGCTGATTGGTGCCTGACGGAGCCCGCCCCGCCCCCCGCCCCGCTCCTGCCTCTCGGCTTGTGTTTCTTCCTTGCCAAAAAAGTGGATTTTTCGCAAAAAAGCCGTGACTGCGGCACCCCGTTTCCTATCGTTCTTGCTGGGGACAGAAAATATTTTTGTCTTGCGGCGTTTCTTTTAGCCGAGAGTTGAAATGAGTTTCAGGCAAGGCAATAATCCCCGAGTTTGGGGATTGCGCACAGAGCTGGACGGTGAGATTTTTATTCCTCCTTTTGAATTAAAACTTTACTTCTGACAGCACTACCACAGTGACAGCAGATACATGTTCCTGAGACGGTTTTTCATCAAGAAGGCTCAAAATGGGCATAATCTCGAGACTTTATGTTAGCATAAATTAGCTTTGAAAAGAAGCAAGTAACACAAGGTAGTTACTCGGCTCTGTATCTGGGTTATGAGTTGTTTTCCATAATACGGCTTCATCTCTTAAAAATAATGAAACCTTTCGACATAGTTTCCTATTTAGCCCTAGTCGGAGCTGATACAAAGTAAAACTAACACGTTTTTCACCAGAAACGTTAATGTGAAAAGCAGCTCTCTTAAATCGTCAGGTACCTTCAAAATCCCATAATAACATGTAGAAGTTATTTCTGTTTCCCTGAGTTTTCTGAGTCCCTGTATTAATATTTTAATTAACTATATTCCCATTTTTTTCTCCAAAATACTTCTTTTTGGGAAGCACAGTCTATAAACATATTCATTTTTATATTATAAAGATATACAACTATATAGTATAAAAGTAAGTAACTTAATTAAACTAAGTAAGCATTTTTGTGCTTACTTTTACACTATAGTTCAGGAATTTTGTCAGCCAGAATCAGCAATTTCACAAAAAGAAAAACAAAATAAAATCAAAATATTGTGTGCATGTTTTCATTATGAAAACAAAGGTAAGACTGCAGGGTTTTCTTTAATAAAATAATATAATTCAAGAGGCTTAATGAAGCAATTTTGTCCCCAGAACTGCTGAAAGAAGCAAGGGCATGGCTTTTTCCAACATGTGAGTTTTGTGATGTGGGATAAATTGAATATGATTTTTTCTTAGGATGAGTTGGATAGAGAAGTGTCATGTTTGGGCATTTGTAGTACACTGTGGGAAGGAATAGGAGACCCTGATGATTGTTTCATATGATTATAAATGCAATCATTTGTCTTCTTTCACTTTATCTTTTGTTAATGTAATATCACAGTCTCTCATGTGAAGTTTTGATATGTGGCGGGGGGGATCTTGCCAGACTTGCCAGTGGTATGGGATTATCATGACTGGGGTGCATCTAAAGTGTGAGAGACTGTCAAGAGATGTGTTTGCATTTGCAAGGCTTTTTTTTAGAGAAGAAGAAGAACAGAACAACATATGTGAGAGTATAAGAAAAGGCAATCACCTGGATTTGGATTTGTACTGATGCTATATCTCATGGTAGTTTCACCTGCTCAACCCACTGTGTATTTTGTGAAGTACTTTGTGAATCTGTTGGGAAGAACACATACCACCGGGGAGAAATTTCTGGATGATAGTTCCATGTTGATATTTCTGTAGCATGCATATTTCCTTCAGAATCTGTATCTTACTCCGTTCTATTCACTCATATCATAGATAGTCCACTAGTAGCTTTACCTTTAAACTCTTTTGATCCTTCGCAAATACATTTTCCTGGGTTTAGGCTAGGCCTCTATTCTTCTTCAAAACACCTGATGTAGCAGCATCGTCCTGGAACAGTCTATATTCTTTCCTAAAACTCCTTTTCATGGTCTTCCAAAATTTTGATTATCTACCTGGACTGTTTAGTTTTGTTTTCACAACCATAGACAGTTAGTTTTAGAATCAGCAAAGAAGGAAGTGCAAAGAGATCTTGCAAATGTTTTCAGGTGGAGAAGGGGAAAGAGAAATAGGTTTATTCCTCCACTTAAATGGTGAATGTATTAAAAAAAAGTTCATTGCTTCAAATATTATGGCCAAGAAAAAAGATCTTAACCTTTTTTTCCTGATATGAAGCTTCATACAATGATGTACTCAGTAAAATCAGGATTACTTCTGTCTCTTATTTTTCCTTCAAAAAAAGAAAAGTAGTCAAGCAAACAGAGCAATTATTAAATACCAATTGACCTTGGGATGATTGGTTGAAGGATCAGGAGCACAGGTAGAGATTTCCTTGATCCTTCCGCTAATAGAACATTTATTAAATACAGTAGACTGGGATATTTAAAATGATGTAGCAGGAGGAAGCTTCTTCCTCCTCCTGAAAATTTAACAAGTAGGACTGGCACCTTCTACAACAGGTATGAGGCTCTGGCACTAGAAGGCTGATGAAGCAGGCGAAGGTCCTCCTGGGACAGAGAGTCCTCCTAAACCAACACTATCTCAACCCTGCATCATGACCACCTCTGTCAAGAGGAAAAGAAGGATAATTGTAATAAAAGACTCCTTTCTAAGGGCAACAGAAGGCCTGATAAGCAGACTGGACCCAACTCACATGGAGGTCTGCTGTCTCCCAGGGACTTGGGTAAAGGACATTACTGGAAAACTCTCCAGTCTCATAAGGCACTCTGATTACTGTCTATTATTGGTTATTCAAGTTACCAGTGAAGCAATAACAAAGAGAAGTCCAAGGGCAATCAAAAGAGACTTCAGGGCTCTGTAAGATTTGTTGAAGAATCAGGATCACAGGCAGTGATTTTCTTGATCCTTCCAGTAACAAGGAATAACACTGATAGGAATAGGCATATCTGTCAGCTCAATGCATGGCTCTGAGGCCGGTAAGAAAAATTTTGGATTCTTTCATGATGGGATGATCTATTCAATACATGGTCTCCTGACACGTGGTGGGATGCACCTTTCTCAGAAGGGAAAAGAGTTCTAGCAGAGGAACTAGTGAGATTCATTGACAGAGCTTTAAACTAGCTTGGAAGGGGGAAAGGGAAAATACCAGGCTTGCCAGTGAAAAGCAATAGGATGGTGTGTCAAAACTCCAGGAAATAAACAGTGGGAATAAACAGTGGGATCCCTCAATCTTCTTCACAAGATGTCAGTTACAAAGTAGCACAGTTAAAAACGTTCCTACACTAATGCACATGAGGAACAAACAAAAGAATCTCAAAGCTTTGATCCAGTGTCAGAGATTTGACATCACTGGCATAAGTGAAACCTGGAGGGATGAGTCCTGTGTTTGGAGTGTCCTGTTGGAGGGTTACAGGCTCTGTAGGAGCTGTAGGCAGGACAGAAGAGGCAGGGGCATTGTATGTAATAGAAGGGTTAGAATGTATGAAGCTCGCAGTTGGCAATGACACAGTTGAAAGCTTCCAAGTAAGAATCAAGTGGCAAACAATGTGAAAGTCATAGTGGGAGTCTACTATAGACCTCCCAGCCAGGACAATGACACCAATGAATTATTTTTTGAGGAACTAAGGAACACTTCCGAGTAAACTGCCTTTGTCCTCATGAAGTACTTCAGCTTGCCAGAAATCAGCTGGAAGCATCACACAGCTTGTACAATCAGAAGATTCCTAAAAAGCCTGGATGACAACTTCATGGAACAGGTCCTAAGAGAGCTGACTCACAAGGATGCCTTGCTTGATTTGCTGCTTGTCAACAGAGTGGACCTCAAGAGCGAAGTAGAGATTGGCTGCTATCTTGGCCACAGTGACCATGAAGTGAATGAGTTTAAAATCTCTGTTGACAGGAGGAAAATCACCAGCAAAACCTCCACTTTGGACATGAGGAGAGCAGACTTCAGGCTGCTCAGGGAACTAGTAAGTAAAGTTCCCTGGGAAAATAGTAAAGTCCCCTGGGAAAATGTTTTGCAGGTGCTGGGGTCCATCAGTGCTGGTCACTTTTTAAACACTGCCTCCTAAGGGCACAGGAGCAGGCAATTCCTAAATGTCTGAAGTCAAGCATACAAGGCAGAAGGCCAGCTTAGCTGAACCGGGAAATAAGGTGAAAAAGGAAGGTGTATGCCCAGTGGAAGCAAGGTCAGCTGACATTGGTAGAATTCAGAGATGCTGCTTGCCAGTGTAGGGACAAATTTCATGCAGCCAAAGCTCAATCAGAGTTTCTGTCCAGAAATGTGGGGGATGGTAAAAAGAGTTTTTTCAAATGTATTAATGGCAGTAGGCAGTATAAAAATAATATCAGCCCATTACAGGATCAGGATGGTCACCTCACAAACAGGAAGAGAAACAAAGCAGAGGCATTTAATGCTTTCTTTGCCTCTGTCTTCAATATGAATGATGGATCAAGGTGGTCTCGGTGCCCTGAGCTGGAGGACCATAACTGTGAGAATGGTCAACTCCCAGCCGACCCTGAACTTGTGTGGGATCTGCTACTCCAGATGAATCCTTAAAAACCGATGCGGCCTGATGGGATTCATCAGGGAATCCTCAAATAGATAGCTGATGTCATCACACAACCTCTCTTGACAATTTTTGAGTGGTCTTGGGAATCCAGAGCAGTGTAGGCTGAGTGAAAGCTGATGAATGTTGTTCTGATTTTCAAGGAGGGTAGGAAGGAGGACCCCAGAAACGGGTCTGTCAATCTCATTTCAGTGCCCAATAAGATCATGGAAAAAATTATTCTGGGAAGTATTAAAAAAATTAAAATTATTATTAAAATTTAAATTATTATTAAAATTAAAAATGCAGTCATTAGTCACAGTCAGCATGGCTTCATGAAGGGAAAGTCCTGCTTGTCAAACCTGATTTCCTTCTACAACAGGGTAAGCCACCTATTTGATCTAGGAAAATCAGTAGATATAATCCTTTTGGATTTTAGCCAAGTTTTTGATAATGTCTCTCACAGGATCCTTCTGGACAAAATGTCCACCATACAGCTGAATAACTGTGTTATGTGATGGGTGAGCAACTGGCTCACAGGTAGGGTAGCCATCTAGTCTCTAGGGGGCTTCCACAGGGCTCCATCCTTGGCCCAGTTCTCTTCAACCTCTTCATTAATTACTTAGATGCAGAACTCCAAGGAACACTAAGTAAGTTTGCCAACAACACTAAGCTGGGAGAAGCTGTTGACTCCCTCAAGGGCAGAGAGGCCCTGCAGAGACCATGACAAATTAGAGATGAGCAATCACCAGCCATATGAAGTTGAACAAAGGCAAGTGCTGGATTCTGCACCTGGGACGGGGTAACCCTGGTTGTGTGTACACACCGGGGAATGAGATGTTGGAGAGCAGTGCTGTGGAAAGTGACCTGGGTGTCCTGGTTGATGGCAAGATGAGTATGACTCAGCAGTGCCCTGGCAGCCAGCGGGGCCAACTGTGTCCTGGGGGGCATCAGGCAAAACATCGCCAACTGGTTGAGGGTGATGATTGTCCAGCTCTGCTCTGCACTGGGGTGGCCTCACCTCGAGTACTCTGTACAGTTTTGTGCACAATATTAAAAAAATGTTAAGCTATTAGAGAGTGTCTAAAGGAGGGCAGCAAGAATGGTGAAGGGTCTAGAGGGGAAGCCATATGAGGAGTGGCTGAAGTCACTTGGTCTGTTCAACCTGGAGAAGAGGATACTGAGAAAATCATACCTCATATATGTTGTGCAGTTAAATTCATTCTGACTTATGGGTACTCCAGCTACATAAAAAATATAATTGAAGTCACGGAGTCACTTAAGACAACTCAAATGTGTCCTTGATGTAACTGCAGACTTTGGATGATTTGAAAGATATCTTTTGTCCAAGTATGATGGATTTATCATTATATTCTAAACTATAGCACATTGTTACAGAAGTAAGAAAATCTGATGTCTCAATAGATAAGGATATATAACTACATACTGTTCAGTCTCCAGCAAAGTGCTTTTCCCCATGATACAAGAATTTTATATTCTTACAGATTTCAAGTCCCCAGATAGAACAATAATCTCATAAAATAAGAAATCCATGACCAGAGGTATGGTAGTCAGCACGCAGAAAATTTTGGTATTACAAGGGGATCTATAGATACAGCAGATACAGCTTTTTTTTCTTTTTTTTTTTTTTTTTTAATTGACTCATTGAAAAAGTACTCAGACTTTTAAAATTTTTTATTTTGGTACAAGGCAAAAGAGAAATAATTCCTTGATCATTCTTGACCACAAAGTTTTTGATAACTTCTGAGTTTAGGGATAATTCCAAGAATCAGGTCAGATCAATAAATCAAGCAAGCAATCAATCCATCAAATTATTAAATTTCTTGTTTAATGTTTAAAGTTTCAATGTGATATAAATAGAATATATATGATAATGCTACTGTACTGTATTAATTTTTATGTGTATATTAGTGATTTAATTAAAAGTCACATGAATGCAACGTTTGCTTTGCCATTCCACACTTTAGGCATGTTACCTGGGATCTCCCAGTCCAGCATGTATGGACTGCTTTGCCCTATTCTTTAGGAAAGAGCTACTCCTTCCCATTGAATGTTCTTCTGGGGAAGGAGGCAGTGTTTTCTTTCCTAGGCCATTCAATCCACAAACAGCCTGAACAAAGGGTGACTGCAACACATGGCTGAGAATTCATTTGCATTTCAAGATGGTCAAAACAAAATTTTTGTTTTGACCTGTTCCTGGCTTCTACAGCAGTGTGGATGTGATTGTCAAGGTGAAGGAAAAAGTTACAGACGGTACACCTTTTTGCAGAACTGAACCGTCCTGTACCATCTCCTACAAACTGCAAGCAGTGCAGGGACAGACTGAGTGGCTGAGTCACTTCCCAGCTGCCTGGTGTCTTGGCTCATAAGACCTGCAACTGATGGTGGAAAGCAATACTCCAAGGATGGAAGAGGGAATTAACTGCAATACTTCAGGATGTGGAAGGCATTTGAGACACCCTTTCTCTTTGAAGGCTATGATAAATTAGTATGCGAGCATTGAAGCTGAGCACCGAGAAGAAAGCTGAGACACTGGAAAGTTTGTATTCATAACTCTTTCCCAGACGTTTTGAGGTTGGGAAGGCCTATACATTTCAGAAGGAGCTTGTGGTCCTCTCCTTCCAGGTAATACCCAGGAAGTCATAGCAGGATTTTTGCTCCCAGAAGCCACCACTCTGGTTGTTTGGTATAGCCTCTAACTGCTCTTTCCTTCTTTTTGCTCATCAATTAAAAAAAAATAAAACAAACAAACAAAAAAGAAAAACAAACAAAAAAAACAGAAACAAACAAAAAACCACCAACAAACCAAAAGCATTACAGGTCTTACAGATTATTCTGGAAGTGTCTCTGTATGCAGCCCAGTATTCACAGAATAGGCAAATTTCATTCACAGAATGAAATCAGCAAAATCAGTAGGATGTAACTATGACACATCTAATTTTTGATGATTCCTTTTCTTAATCTGTCTCATGAGTACCCTCGCTGTCCCACCTTTTGGTAGGATCACTGCAGATGAAAGCGTGGGCCAGCTACCAGCATCTACTTCCCTAGAGGATGCTGCCAACTATGACTTGGGCATGCAGGCACTTAAGGCAGGCAGTCAGTGTGGCTCAGCTGTGATACGCTGGTCCCCTGGGATACCTTTATCTCGTCAGGGTATAATGCATCACTATGTCACCTCTTCCACTACCTATCTCCTTTATCCATTTTCCCCAGACAACTGAAGCACAGTAGTGAGGGGGGTTACTATTCTCTATTTAGCTGGACAAAAATATAGCCTGTCTTCTCTGGTGCTTTAGAATACCCATCCTAAACTTCTATTTTCTGTCTAGGCTGACCACAGAGATGTCCAGCACAATTCTTGGCTGAGTTGCTACAGCTCAAAACCACATTTCAATGCCATAAATCAGGCATCTGGACATTTGATGTGGCAGGGAAGAGGTGGATGCTACATGTTCAGTAATGAGAGGCACTGCTTATGTGCTGTGAGGAAGAAATATTCCTTCTCTGTGAGGGTGAATGGGAATGAGAGATTGTGGGTATGTAGCAACTGTAGGGAACAACAAACAGGAGGCATCTTCATATGGGTGAGGTAAATAGGAAGAATGAGAGAAGAAGGAGAGGAAGAAAAGACAGAACAGACTGGCAGCCACTGTTGTTGACACCTATATTCATGGAAGCAGATGTACTGTTGAACTGCGTCAGCAATATGCCGTAGAATCACAGACTGGGAAAGGTTGAAAGGAACCACAGTGGGTCATGTGGTCCAATCTCCTTGCTCAAGCAGGGTCATCCTAGAGCACATGGTACAGGATTGAATCCAGACGGTTCTTGAATATCTCCAGTGAGGGAGGGTCTACAGTCTCACTTGGCAACCTGTTCCAGTGCATGATCACCCACACCGTAAAGAAATTCTTCCTCATATTCAGGTGGAACTTCCTGTGCAGCAGTTTCTGCCTCTCATCCTGCTGCTTGGCACCACTGAGAAGAGCCTGTCTCCATCCTTTTGACACCCTCTTCAGATACTTACATACATGGATAGGGTTCCCTATCAGTCCTCTTTATGAAACTCAAGGGGACCCTGCCCTGACATTTTCCCAGTACCAGGTATTTGAGAAAGTGATGACATGCTGAGCTAGAAAGTGTGATCTATGCAAGATCATACTGATGTCTCAAGCACTGCTTAGAAGCACCTGAATTTTTACTTCAATCCCCATATCTGTGCTATCATCAGTAATACACTAGATGAGGACAGATGTGTAAATGATGGCTGTTTTAAAGGGGAGAAGACTCCATATAAAATCCAATTTAATTTCATTAACTACATTCCTAAGTGAACAGATATGTTCAACGATGTTTGTGGAAAGTTGCAGGAGGTGGCTGTCCCACAAATGTGGATGAGCTGAGTGACAAGGGGTCAACACGGCAGGAAGGGCTGTAATGTGACCAAGAATGCAGCTCTGCAGCCCTTGCACATGGTGAGTGGGACAAGGATGGTCGCAGTGACTGGGGACAGTCACAGCCCTGTATCAGTGGGTAATTCTGCTGGAATGAAGTCAGGAGGAGTGGGAACTGGGAAAGTGGAGCTGGTGGAGTCAGAGATGCACTGGCACAACATGTAAGGTAAGGCCGGAGACTGAATGCAACCCTAAAGTCAAGGGCTTAAAACCAGCGGGTGGAGGGCAAGACCTTGAGAAATCCCCACACAAGTTAGCTTCAAGTCTGGCAAAGGGAAAGGCAGAAGAAATGTCCAAACCACAAGAAGTATGTTTTCCTTATGGGAACAGTCCTATTCAATGCAGAAGTGCAAGAAGAACGTCAATGAAATCTGCCTATACACAGTTAATGTGATGAACAAATTTTTGCTCTGCATTGCAGGCCCAGGGTAGGATTTTCCATCTTGTGAAACTGACAATGGAAACTGATTCTCCTTCCAAATATTCTGTGTTCAGGGAATCAGTTCTTCCATAAATCTGAAAGCACAGAAAAAGTTAAGGGAGAGACAGGCTGGTCAAATATCTCTGTGAGCTCTTCCTGTGGGAAAGACAATGTTTTACAAGAAGAAAAGGGTATTAAAATCCCTGTCTTTAGACATGCAAATCTTTTTCTTTGTCTTTGCCATCCCCATTTCCTTTGATATTGGGTTAGTAGATCCACCCTGAGCAGTGAGTTCAGTTTACTCATTTACAGCTCTTCATACAATTTTTGTCTAGAAAGACATCAAATTGATCTTTGTGGCTTGTATGCTTTTGCTCCTTACAGATGCACTTTGCTAAGCAACTCTTAAAGGAAAACTGTTTTATACTGCCTAGGTCCATTTGGGATTGGATTTTTTGGTGGGTGCTTTTCTGTTGCTGTTGGGGGTTTTTTTGGGGGGAGCTGGTTTTTTTTTTTGGTTTTTTTACTGTTGATTCCAGCGGTTTCCCACCATCTCTTTTCATGGTACTTAGATTTTATCCTTAGGAAACATACCATACCCACCAGAGCCTGCTAGGGAGAAGATTTTGACAGGTAGGTGACCAGTGGCAGAGAGCTGTAAAAATCTAATGAGAAAAGGGTTGTAATTTAGATTTTCTTCATCTCAATTAAAAAAAATACATTCTTGGAGCCATGCAACTTTTCTAGATCATATACAAGCAAAAGTGTTAAATTGTTCGGTAAAATAGATGACAGTTGTCATAATTTTGAGGAGAGAAGGCACTTCATCCCATCACTGAGAAGAGGAACTTTATTCCCACCTCATGCCAAGATATTTTCACCTGAAAGGACCATATGAATCTGTTCTTGGAAAGCAAAGGATAATACAGAAGATTAGTTAGTGATAACTAGTGTGTAGCTCTTGATTAAGCAAAATGTGACTTCACTGCCAAATCAGTGCATGTGTGTGTTACTGATGGAAGGCGATGCTGGGGTGTATGCTCCTCCAGGATACTCTGCCCATTTTGTAGGCTGGGAGGAGGGTTTGCTCTGCTGAAGGGAACAGGGCTGAGCTGCCTTGTCACTGCCTACACAGACTCCTCTGTGCCAGAGCAGAGGGACACGAACTCTGTGTTGCCCTTTTGCTGCGGGTTCTGCTGGCCGTATTTGTGCACAGGACTCAAAGTTGTAGTTACAGCTGTCATGGAGAGGCGATGGAATGTGCCATCCTAAAGATTTGGGAAACTGTGGGCAAACCAGCATGGGAAAATGCAGACAGTGGAGGCCGGTGTTGCAGACCAGCAGTCAGGATCCTACTGTGACTCAGCCCTAAGTCACAGGCTCCCCTATCCAATTTCTTGATTTATGTCTGTTTCCGCTATGAGTGTGACTCGCTGCAGGTCTCTGCAAGAGCAAATGGAGAGACAGGGAGTACGGGCAGTCTGAGGAGGAGTTCACAAGCTAAGACACAGAATTTATTTCAGCAGTTCCCACACTTAGAAAACTTTTACACACAACTGCTTTTCCCTCAACACCCAGCCAAGACAAAGCCTCAGTACTGAGAGGAGAAGCAGGGCAGGATTACTGCCAGCCCCATGATGGTTCACTCTGGACAGGACAGGTGACCTAGGGTGCTGCACTCTAAGCCTCAATGATACACACATAACTCAGTGCCCCACCACACACATTGCACACGTAAGACACAGCCATCATTCTATGCCTCCCAAAACACACATCACTCCTTCCCTAGACACACATTGCTTCTCACCAAAGGAAGCACACAATGCTCAGCACCCTATAGGGCACACATCTCTCTGCTCCTCATCTACACACACATCACTGCATTCATGGATGCCTACTTCTCTCCAGTCTTTGAGGACACTCCCTTCATCCTGCATCATCTAACGCACCATCCTATGCCAACAGACATGTATCGCTCATCTCCCTGCTACACAGACAGTCACCTGCACACAACATAGTCATCATTCTGCTTCCCCTTGAAACATGCTAAGCATCCCCCAAACTACATAACCTTTACATACTGAAACACACAACATCTGTATCTCCTGAAACACACCGCTCTGCTTCCCCCAGGGTACGCTATGCACTGAGACAAAAGACATATTAAATGACACTGCCATTGTTCCATGCCCACCAAAACACACAAATCTGCATGTTGCCCCACCCAACACATCATTTGTGCCCCTCAAACCACATTATTCTTACAACCTGACACACACAGTGTGCTGCAATTCCCGTAACGCTCTTCACTCTGAACTTCAAGGACAGGCACATCATTCCTCAACACTGACATCATCATGCACCACCCTTACATATGCATTGCTCCACACCAAAGGAAACACACATTGCTCTACACCAGCTAACACACACCTTGATTAGTGCCCAATGGCACACATATCGCTCCTATCCCAATGACACACACATAACTCTGCTCTTCAAAGGATAAACACATCACTCTTTTCTTCCCTGACACACATGAATTCCTCCGCACCGATGGACACACACCGCTTCACTCCCCAAAGTCATTCTCACCACTCTGCAAGGAATGATGCACATAGCTCCATGCACCATGACATCAAAATCCCCTGCACCACACAAAAAATACATTCCTTTACACCCATTATATGTACACCATGCATATGATCCTGCAGCAATGGAAAGAGACAACCACGACTGCATCAATCCAAGTATTCACAAAACACAGGTCATCCTGTGCACCAAGGACACACAAATCAAACTGCATCCTGCATCTCATACATCACTCTACACCTTCAGAAACACAAGTCACTCTTCATCTCCCCTGAAATACATAGTTCTGCCACCCACCCCAAACCTTGTCATCCTTATGCCACAACAGGAATATTGCTCTATGCCTCCCCAAAACATATCATTCTGAGGGAAATGAGACATATTGCTGCATGTGACAACAAACACACACATCGTTCTGCATGTAATAACTAACATCGATCCGCTCCTCCCCTACACACACATTTCTGGGTCGATGGATGTCAGTCATGCTCTGGTCTCTGAAGACACTTGCTCTCCACTGCTACACTACTGATCACTCCCCATCCACGTAGTAGCTGCCTCTTGGTGCCGTGGGGAAAATGCATCCCAAATAGGAAAAACTAGCTTGAAGAATGAAATTGATCGTTACATCTTGTTACATACTTGTAACAACCTGTTACAGCTACAAACTTCCATTATTGGGTTGATTGATCACCTCTTTTGAGGTAACAGCGGATTTTTTTTGTGGTTTGGGGATAACGCACCCGTTAATGTTCAAAAAGCGTGATTGCCTTCCTCGGTTACTAATCCGTCAGGAGGCTGGCGGAGCGGGAGAGCAGGAGAAGCAGGAGGGGTAGGGCTGTGTCCGAAATCGCCGCCCCGCTCCCGCCCGGCACTCGCAGCGCGGGAGGGGCGGCCCGAGCGGGGCCGGCGGAGACCCCTGGGCTGGGCCGGCCGGATCGACACGGCAGCCAATCAGACCGCGCCTGCAGGGCGCCAATCAGAGACGAGACGGACAGATAAATAGGGGCACTGCGGGGCCGCTGGCACTCAGTTCCCGTCCTTTTCGGGAGAGTGTGCTGTTTGTGGGGCGATGGCGCGCACGAAGCAGACAGCGCGTAAGTCGACGGGCGGGAAGGCGCCCCGCAAGCAGCTGGCCACCAAGGCGG
>JAWWTY010000278.1:0-14487 GCA_035222235.1 Margarornis squamiger | reverse complement strand
CTGTAAAATTTGCTGCCGCTTGCTAACTAATTAAACAAATTCTAATTGGATCTTCGTGTCGTGATCAATTTATAACACCCCCGGTGCCCGAGGGCTCAGCGGACCCGGCTGGGCTCATCCCCCGATGTCCCCCCGGTGCCCAAAAGCTGAGCGGACCCGGCTGGGATCGCCCCCCGATGTCCCCCCGGTGCCCGAGGGCTCAGCGGACCCGGCTGGGATCGCCCCCCGATGTCCCCCCGGTGCCCGAGGGCTGAGCGGACCCGGCTGGGCTCACCCCCCGATGTCCCCCCGGTGCCCGAGGGCTCAGCGGACCCGGCTGGGATCGCCGCTCTCGTCTCCGCCGCTGGAGCCGCTTCCCCGGCTCCGGCTGCCGCCGCTCGGCCCCGGCCGGTCCCGCGAGGCGTCGCCGCTTCTCACGCAGGTGGAGGGGTCGGTCGCCCCGCCCGTCCCTCTGGGCAGCTCTTTCAGGAGGCCGGCAGGGACCCCCTCGGTGCTGCTCATCATCCTCTCACACGCCTTGGGGCAGCTCTTAGAGATACGGCGCGGCGGGAGCACCTCGGTTCAGCCTTTTGCTCCATTTATTTTATTCTCTATATCTTATTCGCACCTCTCCCGTCCCTCGGTGCAGCTCTTTCGATGACACGGGGTGGCGGGGAGCCCTCAGTACCGATTTTTATTTTATTTACTTTATTTTCTATTTTGTAGTCACACTCCGCCCGTCCCGCGGTGCAGGTCCTTTAAGTCCATCTCGCCAACGGTGAAGCTGTTTTAGTGCGACAAGGTGGCGGGAACCCCTCAGCACAGTTCTTTATTTTATTTATTTTACTCAATTTCATTATATTCCCTATATTTTATTCACACCTCGCAGGTCCCGCCGTGCGGCTCCGTCAGTGACATGGGGCGGCGGGAACCCCTCAGTGCAGTTCTTTATTCTGTTCATTTTATTCAGTTGATTTTATTCTATTCGCTATATTTTATTCTACTCACACCTCGCAGGTCCTTCTGTGCAGCTCCTTCAGTAACACGGGGCGGCTGAGACCTCTTGGTGCCTTCTCGCCAGTCCCTCGAGTCGACTGCTTTAGGTAGGAGACGGTGGAGACTCCCCGGTGCGGCTTTTATGGTATTTTATCCTCTATATTTTGTTTAATTCACAGCTTGTCCCCCTCCCTCGGCGCAGCCGTTCTAGAGACACCCGACAGCCCCGGTCCCTCGGTGAAGCTCTTTCAGTGACACGGGGCTGCGGGGACCCCTCGTTGCAGCTTTTCATTCTATTCATTTGACTCTATTCTCTGTATTTTATTCTATTCCCACACCGCCCTTCCCTCGAGACAGCTCTTTCTGTGACAGGAGGCGGCGAAGACACCCCGGTGCTCTTCTTTTATTGTATTTTATTCTCTGTATTTTATTCCATTCACAGCTCCCGTCCCTCGGTGCCGCCCTTTTGCCGTCGCTCGGTAGCATGACTTTTTCAGGGACACCGAACGTCGTCCGGCCTCCACAGTACCTCCCCTCCCTCCAGTCCCTCGGTGGAGCCCCTTTTAGATACGGAGCGGCGGAGACCCCCTTGGTGCGGCTTTTTATTCTATTTATCTTATCCTTTATATTTAATTTTATCACACCTCGCTCTCCCCTCGGTGCAGCCTATTGACAATACCCGACAGCGGGTCCCCCGGTGCAGCTCTTTCGGTGGCTCGGGGCGGCTCTTTTAGTGTTTTTTATTCTATTCTCTCTCTTATATTCCATTCACGCCTCCCGCGCCACACGCAGGGCGACCATTTCACCGGCGCCACTCCTCGCTCGTCCCGCGATGCGACTTTTTTAGATACGGGGAGCCGGAGACTCTCCCAGCACGGCTATTTTGTTTTACTATGTTTTGTTATCTGTATTTTATTCTAATCATACCTCACTCCCACGTTACGGCGACGTCCGACAGGGCCCGTTCCGCGGCGGTGCGGCTCGTCAATGACACGGGACCCATCAGTGCCGATTTCTATTACACTTACTTTATTCTCTATTTTGTATTCACACTCCGCCCGTTCCGCGGTGCGGCTCTTTAGTGAGACGGGTGAGCGGAGACCCCTCGGTGCAGCTTTTTATTCTCTTTATTTTACACTGTTCTCTGTAATTTATTCCATTTCCAGCCCGCCCGCCCCTCAGTGCAGCTCTTTCAGATGCGAGCGGAGGAGACCATCCGGTGCTGCTTTTTTATTGTATTTTTCTCTGTTCTCTGTGTTTTATTCCTTTCGCACCCCTCCCATTCCGCGGGACGGCTCATTTAGTGACACGGCCCGTTGGGGACCCCTCGGGGCGGCTCGCCCAGGGCCCCGCACGCCGCCGCCGCTCCGCGGGGCGCTCCCCGCTCCCTGCTGGGGCTCGGACACCGCGGGCGGCCCCGATCCCTTTTCCTTCCCGACGGATTCCCTCCTCCCGCTCCTCCCCGGCACGACGCGGCGGTGCCACTGCCAGAGCTGGAGCGCAGCTGCGATGCGACTTCCTCGCGCCCCAGGGCCGGGGCCCTTCCCAGTGCTCCCAGTTTGCCCAGCCATCCTCGAGCGCGCCGGGGAGGACTTCAGGTGGGGAGGGCACGGAAGTGTTTCTTGGTGGTCTCATCTCAGTTCCCTTTCGTTTGTTCTTCCTAAGCTGAGCAAAACTGATTGTTGGAGTTTTCTGGCAGAAATCTGTCCCCTTCTCCGCTTGGCCAGAGGGATTTGGGGCTGTTTTCCCTTTTGGGGACAAATAAAAGCTACGTGTTTAGGCCTGGCAGGATGCAGCAACACTGCAACCTGAGAAGCCAGTGCTGGCTTATGCCTGGCAGAGGAACAGAGAAGCTCAAGAACTAATAAATATGTGGTTAATTACCCTAATATATTGCTTCTAATTAGGGAACAGGAGAAGTGAGGCTCCAGGGCTTCAGCTGAGCTAGTGCCTGCCCATGCACACAGCTGGGAAAGCTGGGCCATGAGCTCTACAAAACTCTGTGTCTATTTTCAGGGACTCCCAGATTGGTGGGGGAGAGAAACTCGAGGGGGGTGATAATGGGGGTGGGGTGATGCCACCCATTGGGCCCCCAAGAGCTGCTCAGGGTGGGGAAAGTGAGGCACGGACTGAGGGAGGAGGGGCTGGGGGGGTGGCTTTTCTCGAGGCTCTGGTTGGCTGCTGTCCCACTCCCCAAGCTGAGACCCCCAAAAGAGGAGCAGAGGAGTTTTTGGAGACACACAGCACCTCCTGCTCCAGTGCAGGGGGTCTGCAGGGGTTTGAGGGGGGTGTCCTGGTGCTTTGCCCCAGGACACCCTGCCTTGGGCTCTGTGGAAGTGGGGGGTTAACAGGTGCTCCTAAGTCCCCCTTTTTTCCTTACCCCTTCCCCAACTGCAGGATCTGGCATTCCAGAGTCCCGGGGATCCTCAATGCAGCCACTTCACTGTCCCTGCTGCCTCCTTGGGGCCCTGATGGCTGCCCTGGTGCTGTCCCTCATGCTGGGTGGTGAGTTGCCCCCACGAACTTTTTTGGGGAGTAGTGGAGGGGTGCGGGTGCCCCTTCCCACCCCATCCCTGGTGTTCCTGATTGGGTTTGGGATCCCCCTCTTCCAGTGTGCTGGTGGGTGGCAGAGAAGGGACAGTCCACTTGTCTCAGCCTGAATGGCATTTCCAGGGAGCTGCAGAGCATCCTGTGCCCCTGCCAGATCAACCAGCCCTCCGAGGTTCCCTCAAGGCAGGGACAGGGTTTGACAGTCAGGGGCCGAGCTCAGGGTCACACGAAACCCGGATAAAATGGGGCTGGGACAGATGCTCAGGCAGGATATGGTGAATGTGGGAACTGGTGCTGCCATCACTGTGCAACAACCACCTGGACAGATGAACGAGGCCATTTCCCGGCTCTGCTCTATGGTTTGTTCAAACACATGATTAACAGTGAGCAAAACCCCCAAATCAGGTTCCCCCAGCTGCAAAGCTCGGCAGGGCTGTCCCACGGTACTGCACCGCCCCTGTAACCTGTCTGAACTGGGTGTATGAGGGTGGATGGAGTGGGAGCACTCGGAGGCTCCACTTGCAGCACCCATGACAACCTCCTTCCCACCGCAGCCCTCACCAGGAGAGCCATGAAGTTTCTTCACCCACCACCCACCTTGGGTTTGCCCCACAGCTGCTTCCGCGGCTCCTGTAGCAGCACCTTTGGGGAGGTCAGCATGGGGGGGGGGAGGTGAGTCCCCTCAATACTGCCCCAGGTGAGCAAAGCCACCCTGAGCAGACACAGGTGTGAGAGGCAGCCCCTCCCCTCCGCCCCTGTCTCAGCACCACCTCTGCCCTCCCCAGCTCTGCCTCCTCCTGCCCCTTCTTCTGCACTTAGGAGAGGAAAAATCTGCATTGCCCTCCTGCTCCGAGCCCAGAAATGGTTTTGGAGCTCCAGCCGCTGCTCAGCACCCAGAGCTGGGGCTGGTTTGGGACTGGTTTTATTTAACCTCTTGTTCTGAAAGAGAGATGGAGCCTTTCCCTGGAACAGAGGCCTTGCCTAGGGATAGGAAATGGTTCTGTATGGGGAAGGCTGGTGGGTTGCATCCCCCCTGATCCACCAGTGGCACTTGTGGCTCGTGGGATCCTTAGGAGCGGGTTTTTGAGCTGCTGTCTCCCCACTCAGAAGAATTTCCTGAAGAAGCTGCTTTGATCCAAAACAGGCCTGTGAGTGGGTGGGAGTCAAGACATCTGGGAGAGAGGAATGAGGTAAAAAGCCTTGAGGGAGAGAGATTTCTGTGCCTCCATCCCCTTTTCCCACTTCTTCCTCCCTGACCTGTTTTTCACCCCAGATATCCCAAGCTGTGGCCTGGAGCAGCAAGAATTTAGGGGTTGGGGAAAATAACAAAACACTGCATCAATTAAGCCTTATTAACAATTCAAGCATTTGGAAAGGAAAAAACATCCTTTGAGGTCTTCCCTTTGCAAACACAAGCAGGGGATTCTCACCTGGAAAATATTTACCTTGGGGAAGTGCCAGGTGCAGTGGCTGGTAATAATTTTATTTACAGCAGTGATGACAAGAACACCTGCTGGGCATTGATGGGGTGGGGGTGGGGAGAAGGTAGTTATTTAGTTTTGGTAAGAATAGAAACCCTTTGCAGTTGCTGGTGACTCAACAGCAGTGTCTACAGGTATTTCTAGTCTGTGTTAGTCTTGTTCTGGTTTTTTGATTTTTTTTCCTTGTAAATATTACACAAATCACTCCTATGGGACTACTTTTGCTTTGCTGAGGAGAACTGTGAATGTTCAGGGCCTTAGGGGGATTATCAGCTTTTTGAGTTTTATTTTAGGAGCACAGGACATCCTGGCAAAGCCCCTGGGGTGGAGCAGTAGCTGTCCAGGCCCTGGGAGCTCGGGGTGCTGTCCCAGATCAGCTCGTGGTAGGAGGAGCTGAGGGTGCACCTGTCCCCTCTGTGCCACCCCAGGGGTGGCAGAAGCCCCTTGGGAGGCAGGTCCAGAGGGACCATCCCCTGTCCCAGGGGCTCCATGAGCTGCCCTGTATGGGGTGGGGAGATGGGGGATGGGTTCAGGCAGGTCTGAAGGGCTGTCCAGCACCTTGTGCAGTGACCTGGGGGAATTGGGGCTGAAAACACTTCACAGTTGTACAAGTCCTTGAGACAACATCTTTCCAGGTGTGGTGGTGTATCCTCACCCTTCCCCAGGCCTCACTATGATCTGAGAAATGCTTGTTAAGCCTTGGCCTTGATGAACAGCCCCTGGGCTGAGCTGCCCTTGAGCTCATCAGAAACATTCTCTGCTCCCAGAGAACTGGTGCTGTCCCACACACTCCTGGCTTTTTAACCAACAGTCTTGGAAACCTACTTTTCTTGCCTGAAGAACAACCCAAGTGAATAACTATTTTTGTTCTCAAACTTTCAAAGAAAGTCACCCAGCTGAATTAGGGCCAGGATGGACAATTCCTGTGACTAAAGCCCCCTCTGTGTGGTCCCCACAACCAGCGGTGCTGAGGGAGACCCTTTGAGCTCTGCGGGGCTGCAGCAGCTGCAGGGACTCTGCTCCAGCACAGGCTTCCCACGGGCTCACATCCTTCTTTTCAGGCATCCCCTGTCCCAGTGTGGGCTCCTCCTTGGGCTGCAGGGCAATCTCAGCTCTGGTGCCTGGAGCAGCTCCTGCCCCTCCTCCTGCACTGCCTTGGGGCCTGCAGAGCTGTTCCTCTCCCATGTTCTCCCTCTGCTCTTCTCTGCACCCAATTCCATCTGCACAAGGACTTTTTCCTCCTTCAATACATTCTCCCTGAGGTGTCACTGGGAGATGTCACTGAGGCATCACTCCCTCTGCTGGGCTCGGTCTTGGCCAGTGGCAGATCTGTCCTGGAGTTGGCTGGAATTGGTTCTGCTGGACCCGGGGGAAGGTTCTGGCAGCTGCTCCCCCGCTACCAAAACCTGGCCATGTAAACCCAGGACACTGCCCGGCATGGACCACTTGAAACGTGGATCACCAGGTCTCTGTCCAGCATGGATCACCTGGAATGTGGGTCACCAGGTCTCTCCCCAACATTGTCAGACTGAAATAGTTAATGCTTTAAACATTGTAAGGTCACCCAAAAAAGCCCACCCCTCCCTGAATTTTCCTCCTAATTTGGACTGTGAAAGGACCCTGAGATAAGAGTGCTGTTGTCCAGCTATCCCAGGTGCAGAAGGATCTGCATAGCTGAAGCTACTAACTCGATTTCCAGATGAGGGAGGAGGCTGATAAGAGGCAAATCCTTGGAGGTAGGATAATCCTTCTTATCATGCTCTTACCAGATGACTCCACTGTGAAAATTTATCCTGGGAGCATCGAAGACACATGGCCTGACTCATTCATCTCAACTGATGGACCTTAATGGCTTATGATTGATTCAACTACACTGACACAATAGGCAGCTATACAACAGCTCCTGACATGTCCTGTGATCCAGTACTACATCATCCACTGTGTGCTGGTTTAAAGGTAAACTGGCAGGAGAAAAGAACCCAACTCAGAAAGGGGTTACAAGTCAGAATTACAATTTAATAAAAAGATCACAATAAGTACAATGACGCAGAGAAAAAATACGTTTGACCTACAAAAACAGATGTACAATGCAGCACCATGGGGCATGAACAGAACAAAGCTCACAAGCCCCTGTGCTGAGCACCATATGGTCCCCCTGAGTACAAAGTAAAAGGAAAGAAGAAACCTGTTGGTGAGGATGATGGTCACAGTCTGGTTGAGAGTGGCAGTCCTGTTGAGGTTCTGGTCCTCTTCTGGTCCTCCCCCAGGGCAAGGAGTTTCACAATGGATGATTTACTCTGTGAGACATGGCATATTTTTGGAATCCTTGATGGCCCATGAGCAGATGTGACCCATCAGGCAGGGTGTTAAGGTGCTAATGACTCCCCGGAGGGGAGGTTTATCACACCTGAGTCATTGGTGTGAAGCAGGAAACTTTCCTATCTCGCAGAGTTCTTAAGCACCCAGCTTGTAGCCTGAGGCGCCAGGTGTGCCCTGGGCAGCTGCTGCAAATGATCCATTATTAACAGTTCATGAGAAATGATATAGAGGGTGTAGAATACACAGCCCTGGCCACACCCACACATTGACAAAACTGGTCCCAGCCATTATAACTAGAATACACTGTAAAACTCCCTGCCTCAGGGGAGGTACTAAGCCTTCCTACCTGAACCTGAGTGTATATAACCCATGAAATCTTTGAGTTTTGTGGACTTCCCCCACCCCTGAGAGATCAAGACCATCACTTTGACAGGACTGCAACCACCACTTGAACCAACAGACATTGAAGCTGCAACTACCAATTTCATCTCTTGATCTAACAGGTGGAGACTATGTATCTTTCTACTTTTATCCTTTCTTTCTCTTCCTTATGAATTTTCTTAAGCATTATTTTTATGGTTTTATATAAATATTTTATATTTATATTGCTATGTTACTATAGATGATAACAACCAAAATGGCTAAATATCTGTTTTCCATTGAAACCAAATAGTTCTACAGATATATAGTTAAAAATACTAATAATTCAGTGTTGTTTCACTGTAATCAGCCCTAAGGGACCTATTAATAAGAACTTGGGTTACCCTCACATTCTGGGGTGGGTCATAACAAACATGGATCCCCTGGAATGTGGGTCACCATGAACACAAGTCACCAGGTGTGTGCCGAGCCTGGGACATTATGGATCATCCAACATGGGTCCTCCAATGGGTGATGCAGTTGTAAGAGCAGATGAAACTCTTCCTGCAGTCAGGGCACTCGCAGGGCTTCCCCTACTGGTGGGTCTGTTGGTGTTTGGTCAAAGCAGAGCTCATGGAAAAGCTCCTCTCACACTCCCCACATTTGTAGGGCCTCTCCCTGGTGTGGATGCGCTGGTGGATGATGAGGTGGGAGCTGTGTTTGAAGCCCTTCCCGCAGTTGGTGCAGCAGAAGGGCCTCTCCCCTGT
Source organism: Margarornis squamiger (assembly GCA_035222235.1). NCBI lineage: Eukaryota > Metazoa > Chordata > Aves > Passeriformes > Furnariidae > Margarornis > Margarornis squamiger. Next base: position 6,035 of record JAWWTY010000278.1, on the reverse strand, counting down.
GTGAATCTGCTGATGCTCCATGAGATGGGAGGTGATCCAAAATCTCTTCCCACATTCCAAGCACTCATAGGGCCGTTCCTCACTGTGGGTCTTCTGGTGGCAGATCAGGTGGGATCTGACACTGAACCACTTCCCACACTTGTAGCGCTGTTCCCCAGTGTGGACAAGCTGGTGGGTGAGGAGGTGGGAGCTGCAGCTGAAGCCCTTCCCACATTCATTACACGTGTAGGGCTGTTCCCCTGTGTGCAACCACTGGTGGGTGAGGAGATTGGAAATATTGAAACACTTCCCACATTCCAAGCACTTGTAGGGCTGTTTCCTGGTGTGGATCTTCTGGTGGTGGTTCAGGTGGCATTTCTGCCTGAAACTCTTCCCGCATTCCAAGCATGTGTAGGGCTTCTCCCCACTGTGAAGCTGCTCATGGACCACCAGGTCAGAGCTCTGGCTCAAGCTCCAGCCGCCTTCCTGGCACAGGGTGCGTCAGTAGCTGGGCTGTCCTGCAGCTGGGGGTGATGTTTGGCTGGAAGATGCAGCACAAGACAGGGGCAAAGAGGCACTGACTTCCTCCTCACCTGCCTGGGGGTCCCGTGGCATCTTCCTCTTCCTTCCAGACTCCTCCTCCATCCAGCCAAGCTTTGGGAAGGAGAAATCCTGGTTTGGGGGGAAAAACAAGGTGTAAGCACATTGGGTTGGGGGTTCCTCTTGCCCAGGTCCATCTCTAGAAGTCACTATGGGCATCCTGTGTCCATAAAAGCCTCCAAAACACCACGATTCAGCTCAGAAAAAATGCATAATGCCAAGATTCAGGCAAAAAACCTGTCAGAAATGACAAGATTAACCCCCCAAAGCTGCAAAAGATCATGTTTCAGTGAAAAAATACTCCCAAATATGAAGATTTAGCAAAAAAATCCCTTCTGGGAGTTCCCCTTCCCGGAGACCTGTCTGGTCTCTCCACTCTGGGGGTCTCCCCTGTCTGGGATGCTGGGGATCCTGCTGAGGTATGCCGGCGGGGTTGGGGGCCCCAGAGGTCCTTTCTCCCCTGGCCCTCTGCTTCAGGGTGCCAGGTTCCAAGAGAATTCCCCTCTCCTGGTTCTCCAATTTATTGTCGTGGGTATCCCTGTCCAGGCTCCCCTTTCTCCAGGCCTCCCTTTTCAGGGTCACGGGGGTCCTGGGGCTCTCCCTTTTCTGTGCTCTGCCCCTCCAGGCTGCCGAGGGTCCTCCAGCTCTGGTGTTGCCCCGCTCTCCCCACCCCGGGGGTCCCGGGGGTCCCCAGCCCCGCCGTGTCCCCCCCGCCGCTCCCGGGATGGCGATGGAGCCGGCGGTGCCGACCCGGGACCACCAACCCCACCCGGGGGGGACCCGCATCCCCCCGCCCCCCGCAGCCCAACAGGGACCCCCCAAAAACCACCTCACTAGGAACCCGCGATATCCCCCCAAGGGGCATTTGCGGCTCAGCTTTGGAGTCCGGCAAGATCCTCCCACTACCCAGAAAAAAAAAAAAAGAAACGAAGCCCAACCAAAATATCTGGGACAAGTTCCTCCGTCCCTGTCACCGGCGGGATGGTGGGGGGTGGGCGAACCTTTCCTATCGCTGTTGCTGCTCCGCATCTCTCCCACCCGCTCCTCTCCCCGCTCCTTGCTCTGTGCCGTCCCTTTCGGCCGCGGAGCTCTCCGGTGGGTGTGGGGGACACGACGGGAAAGGGGAGAGGTGGGGGAAGAGGAGGCTTGTCACCCCCAAACGGAGCTGGGGTTTGGGGGGAGAGGGGACATAAAGGGAGGTGGGACTGCGGGAGGGGAGTTCCCATGGGAGTCCCTCCGTGTCCCCCATCATTTGATCCCTGGCGGTGGGGGGACCCCAGGGATCCCCGTCAGCCCAGAGTTGCGGGAGCCCCGGGACCCTGAAACGGGGTACCCGGAGAGGGAGGAGCATGGAGGGGGGGGACCCTGGGACCCTGTCTCGACCGGCCGGTCGGGGCCGTGATGTTCGTTCTAAATTCCCATCAGGCTGAAGAAAGACCCCGCACACGTGTCAGGAGCTCTCGTTTTATTGGCCCCAACACTTCAGGAGTTCCCAGCTCCCCCCAAACTCCTCCCGGGCGCTGGCTCACAAGGCCCAGCACAGCTCCACAATTCCCCCGCTCCCCCTGATGTCGGGGTTTAGAGATGCAACAACAACTGATAGTATTTACAACATGGAAATTACAGGTAGCTGAGCTCAGTGATTTAAAGAAACAGTGAGGAGGGGAACTGAGGCAGCCAGCAAGGTGACACCCAGTTACTTTTAACCATTGTGCATTGTCTTGAAGAAGTTTACAAAGTGGTCACTCAGCACTTGGGAGCTGGGCTTCAGACAGAGAAGACCACCGAGGATGACCCTCAGAGACCTTATAAGGATATGCATATATGCTAGTAAATCTTGGGGGAAGTCATGAATATGTAACACAAATGCAGGGAACGAAAAATGAATAATCATGTAGCACTGACATATAAGCTGTAGTGAAGATACCTCTGTGTGCATGTTGGCAAAATGATCACCAATGCACCTGGTGCCGATTAAAGAATGCTTGATTTCTAAAACTCACAAACTGAGTCTTAGAGGTTTTTTTTAAGTGCCACTTTCAGGCAATGCCCACACAAAATTCCATGCAGGGTATGGGATAGAACAGAAGAGCTGGGCTGGGCCCAGGGAAAGCAAGGGAAAGGAACAAAGAATGTCCCCAGTTCTTGGATCCCATGTGAGTGCTGCCACGGGACTGGGCCAGAACTGGAAAGAGGAGAGAACAGAAAGAGAAAGAGAGGAGAGAGAGAAGCAAGAGAGGCAGAGAAAAAATAGAGTGAAGGGGCCCATTCCGCTCCCTTTTCTCATTCCCCTGGTGCAGCCCCTTGTGTAAACCAGACCTTTGGGGTGTTTAGTTCCCTTGGGCACAGCCAGCCCTGCTCCAGGGAGTGAGTCAGGGGAGCTGAGCACGAGTCTCAAGGCAGAGCAGGGAGTTCAGAGAACCAGAGAATGGGCTGAGTTGGGAGGGACCCATCAGGATCATCAAGTGGAACTCCCAGCCCTGCTCAGGGCACCCCAAAAATCCCACCCTGGGCCTGGAAGTGTTGTCCAAATGCTTCACTGAGCTCACACAGACCTGGTGGTGTGACCTCTTCCTTGACGAGCCGGTTCCAGTGTCCAACCACCCTCTGGGGGAAAAACCTTTTCCTGATATCCAATCTAAACCTACCCCACCTCAGCTCTGGCAGGTTCCTTGAGTCCTGTCACTGGTCCTGAGAGTGAAGAGATCAGTACCGGCCCCTGCATTTCCCCCTGGGAGAATGTTGAAGACCCAGTGAGATCTGACCTCAGTCTCCTCCAGGCTGAATCCCTGACAGCCTGGAGAGGGAGAAGCCTTGAGAGGCAGAGCGTGAACAGTGGGCACCCTGGGACTCCTGGAATGCTGAACTGAAGAACCCAGAGAAGGAGTACCCTGGGACCCCAGCACCCTAAAGTAGAGAGTCAGGAGAGAAGGAACCCCTCAGACCCCTGAAACCCCTGACATCCTTAAGCAGGATTCCAGAGACGAGGAAACCCTCAAGGCCCACAGGACCCTGTTACAATCTGCTTAAATATTGCAGAAAGAACTTCAGATTCAAATATTTCCCCCAACAAAATTAAAACTGAAACCAAGTTATCCATTGATCTCAAAAACTGATTTTTTATTAATTAATTGCTAAGAGATGCAGAGAGAGAGAGAAGAAAGAAAGATTGGAAAAGTACTAAGATTAATTTTTAGAAGCAGAGAGAAAAAATACCACCACAAAACTAACCTTTTTACCACGATATCAGTGTATGCGTATGTGTGGGGGTGAAAAGAGCCATTTTAGCCTGTTTTTTTTTTCTCCTGTTTCTGTTGTTTTCTTCGATGTTATCTCTTAGCAGCAGGGGGTCTTAGCTCTCTGGAATGCAGGAATCCGTGCAGAGCTGGACCTTCCTGGCCTTCAGAAATATGGAAAGTCAGAGACATGAGGTAAACTCACGCAACGCAGTGGGTCTCAGTTCTTTCCAGGCTGGCACAATCTTAGTCTCCACTGGCAGTCAGGCAGCATGCGGTGGCAAAGAGAAGAGGTGAGGAGAGGCTGGGGAGTGATTCCCAGCTGAAGTAGCCAGTTCTCTTTCCCCCTTCCTTGCTCTTAATTTCCCCAAAATTTGTCTTCAGTTTTTATACTATTCAAAAGAGGGTTATGCGTGGTTCCTTGGCACGTAGCCTTGTTCAGATGTTTGAAAAGATAAGATATTCAATACAATGACAGGATTTTCTGGCAGGATGTTTTCTTTGTAGGACTGCTTTAGCTAGAAGTTTTGTTTGTGAGAATCTTCAGAAACAGGATGTTTTTTTGTAGAGCTTTGCTGACACAGTTCATTATGACATTTTTTAACAGGGACTGAATGTTGGGTAATGGAGGAATATTATTTATTACCTTTTTGTGAGTTATCTTTATACAACAGCACCCAGTATGTGTTGTAATTAAATTTTCCTGGTCATTATATTTCTTTTGTTTCACAGATATTTGCCATTTTTCTAAATTTAATAAAAGAGATTTTTCTCCCATCGGCATCTCTCTGAAAGGTAAGTCCAGGTCTATGACAAGGAGAGGGGATAAGAGCCAGGTACTGTCTTGGGAATTGCCGTGAGGGTTTCAAAAGGAGCGCAGGGGAAAGGGATTTCTCATAACAGGTTCCATAGGATACATATGTTTGTAAAAACAAGTATTGAGAAAATAAAAAGAGGAGGAAATGACAAGAACAAGATGAATGTGTCTTTATAAACAAGCTGTGTAAGCAACTATTTGTGGGTAGAGAGATGTTGGTGGTGAGAAAAGAAATAATAGTTTGTAGATGAGGATATGGCTATTTGTGGGTAAAGAATAAAAATAGCTGTTTTGAGTGAAAGATCCAGTATTAACTTACAGAAGAATAGTGAGAAGGGAAAGAGCTGTTTAAGAATAGTGAGAAATGACTGCTTGTGTGTCATAGGCATTTTTGGGAGGTCTGTACCTTCTGACTACTTTAGCCAGTGAGGAAAGGGGGCATTATATGGCCAGGAGAAATTAGAAAAAAAGGAGGCTGCATCCTCCAGTTATTCAAGAGGTTTTCACTGGGCATGCTTGGTAAACTCTCCCTTTGTACATGAATAAAGTTGCTCTGGCAGAACTCCTCTGTCTCCTTTGTGGACACCAATTTCTGGTGAGGAGAATTTTCCACAGCAAAGGAAAAGGGATGCAAGACCCAAGTGGCTGATGAGGGACATGATGGAATTGGGGAGGTGTTCAGCAAAGTGTTCCACACTGTGTCAGACCTCAAAGCACAGCTTCTCCAACCAGTCTAGATCTCCTTAGGAGAGGCCCTGGGTCAATATTCATCAGAAAATGCCGCAATTACCTCTTCTCTAGAGAGAAAAGTAATTAACTGCACCCTTTATAATAGGAATATATAGTTATTAGAAGTTCTTTGAAAGAGCCATGGTTTATTTGGACTTACTTTAAGTTAATGAGCCCCATGATGCATTTTGTGCTGAGCCCTCAGACCTCCTGAGAGGGGATTGTACAAAGCTTTCCCTAAGTCAGTCAGAAGAAAAACCCAAAGTATCTCAAAGCATTAATGGGTCCCACTGAGGGCCATTCCCAATACAGACTCCTCATGGACTCACTGGAGGACATAATTGGAGGTCATGATTGCACAAACCTCCCAAAGACTTGGTGTCAAAAGGAAAAACCAAAGTACAATAAAAAAATCTGAAATATCTTGAAGCATTAATGAGCCCCACTGAGTGTCACTACTGACAAAGAATCTCAAGGGACTTCTTAGAGCAGATCATTGGAGGCCATGACGATAAAAACCTCTCAGAGATTCCAAGTCAAAAGCAAACCCAAAGGACTTTGAAAAACCTACAGCCCCTTGAAGCTTTAAGGAGCCCTCCAAGGGCCATCCCTGCCAAAGCCTCCCCAGGGACTGGTCCCAGCAGAGCCCTGGAGGCCACGATTGCAGGGAGGCA
>JAWWTY010000276.1:0-14546 GCA_035222235.1 Margarornis squamiger | reverse complement strand
ACAGCCCCAAGGCTGCCAGAGCTGCAGGAGGGTTTGGATGATGCTCTGGGGAACAGGGTTGGATTGTTGGGGATGGTTCTGTGCAGGGCTGAGGGTTGGACTGGATGGTCCTTGTGGTCCCTTCCAGCTCAGCATATTCTGTGGTTCTGTGACCCTGTGAAAAGCTGGGATGATCCCGTGTCCGTGGGTTTGGGGGGAGCTCAAGGCCTTACCATTCCTGGAGAAATATGCAAGGTCTGGGGACTGCTCGAGAAGGGAGCCAGGGAAAGGCTCTGCCATGGCTGCAGCTCCTCCTGCCCGACCTACTCTCCTCCTCCTCTCCATCTCACCATGGTCCCACCCTGGAGCACCAGCTCCCAGGAGCAGCTCCCCAGCTCAGCCTGGATCACAGTGGGTGTTGGGGAGTTGCCAAGTGGGGCAGAATGTCCCACTGTGACCTCAGTGTGTGTCACCAAGGGGCTGTGGGGGGACACACGCACAGACCCCGCTCTTCCCCCCCAGGAACCTGACAGGCTTCACCCAATAAGGGCAAGGAGGCTGCACTTGCCATTGTCATTGTCACTGTCATTGCGAGGGGCTGCCCCACACCTCAGTGCCCTCTCCAAAGGGTCACCCACAACCATGGCTGGCCCTCCTCTGAGGAGCCCCGGACACGGTGACACTCCGGCCACAGAAATGACTTTAGAAAACTTGCAGAGTGGAAAAATATTATTGGGAAAAACCCCTGCCCCCAACTATGGTAATGGAAATGTGAGGAGTCCCCAATCCCCAGTGGCACCACCAGAGAATGTCAAGAACTGTGGAATGTTAAAATGTGCTGAGCTGGAAGGGACCCAGAGGATCATCAGGCCCAGCTCCTGGCCCTGCACAGACACCCCGAGGATCCCACCATGGAGCTCCCACCCCCAAAGGATAGATGTTGCACTCAGCATTTATTTACAGGCAGTGCTGGGGGTGCAGAGGGGACTCAAAGCCAAAAAAAACCCAAAGAGGGCTCCCAAAACACTCTGGGTGGGGTGACTCCCCACTGGGGTTGGGTCCCCAAAACTGCAGCCCCCCCAAAAGACTTGGGGTGCTCCTCCATGATTTTTGGGGTGCAGGGATGTCCCCCCTCAAACCTCCCCTCACCAGGCACTGGAGGGCAGTGCAGGAATTTTCAGGGGTCCTGAGGGGTGTAGGAAACAACAGAACTTTTTAATAATTTTAGTTAATGGTTTTAATTAACTTTTAATTAATTGTTTCAACTAACCATAACCAATATACATATTAATTACAAATAGTGTGTTGTTCTTAAATTGCCCTTAGGCAACCTTTAGCAAAGTTGTCATAACCTACTTTTGTGGGAAGAGTTTGGGAAAATTACTGAAACCTCAAGTTTTGATTAAGCAGCTCGGTCGAGCTTCAATGACCAAAGCCTGGGAGGAAAGATGGATTGTTGAAACTGGACATCTGGAATGCAGAATTTATGGAGCACAAGGACACCTTGCAGAAAGCAGAAAATAAAGACTCAGTATATGTGATGAAAAGGCCCAATCAGAGGAAAAAGATCCTAAAAAGACTAAAAAAACTATGCACTATTTAACATAAACAGCGAGAAATTAATAACCACTAGAGGACAGAATATTAATTATGAGAATTACATTATTTAAAATAAATGACCATTAATTTCTCTGTTTGCTAACAATGTGTAAACAAGTGGACAGGTTTTGTGTCAGTGCTTTTTGGGGACTGGGGTTTGGTCGGTCACACAGACACCTCCTGGCCCAGGGAAAGCAATGCCTGACCCGTTGGCACCAAAATGCAGCATGAGAGGTTTCATTTACCCTGCGGATTTCGCAGGATTTGGCAGCAGGGGGAGCATCTCCCCTGTGTCTTTGTGCTGTGCCCTTGCAAGGAAGTCTTACAGGAGAAAAAAGAATTGTTGTTTTAAAACATTATTACGGAAATCACACAGACCCCAGGGTGGGGGGGAAGGCTCTGCAGGGATTGGGACAGGCTGGAGTGATGGGCCAAGGCCAGTTCTGCACTCCCACTGGATGCCACCCTGGATGGAGCAGGAACATCTCATCTGGCAGCTGCTCCATGGTTTATCAGCTCCGTGGTGCCACCACAATTCCCAACCCACAGTGCCTCCAGCACACCTGTGGGATCTCCACACCATTCCATCCCATTCTGCTTCCCTTGGAACCAGAATACCTGTGGGATCTCCACACCATTCCATCCCATTCTGCTTCCCTTGGAACCAGAATACCTGTGGGATCTCCACACCATTCCATCCCATTCTGCTTCCCTTGGAACCAGAATACCTGTGGGGTCTCCACACCATTCCATCCCATTCTGCTTCCCTTGGAACCAGCACAGCTGGGCTGCCACACCCCAGGTTACAGGCTGTGTTGTTTGGGGAGATATTGGGGAAGAGATTCCTTACATGCCAACAGCATTCCATCCTGGAAACTTAACATAACAACTCCTCTTAGGATGCAAATGGAACTTCAGTCTCAATAATTCTCCCACAGAAATTCTTCCACACCAGTGGGAAAGGGCCTGGGGGTGCTGGTTGGCAGCAGCTGAACAGAGAACCATGGACTGGATTGGGTTGGAAGGGACATTAAAGCTCAGCTTGTTCCATCCCTGGCAGCGACACCTTCTGCTGGCCCAGGTTGCTCCAAGCCCTGTCCAATCTGGCCTTGGACACTTCCAGGGATGGGGCAGCCACAGCTTCTCTGCCCAACCTGTGCCAGGGCCTGCCCACCTTCATCATAAAAAAGTTCTTCCTTATTTCCACTCTAAATCTCCTCTTTTTCTGTTTAAAACTGTTGCCTCTGTCGTGTCACTGCAGGCTCTGCTCACTCCCAGGACCATTCCTGATGGGCAAGAGTGAAGATCTACCACTGCTGGGCTCCCTGCACAGTCCCCCAGTTCATCCCAGCACCCCGGAGCACTGGAGGAGACGCTGCTTGTGGTGACTAGAAGTGCTGTGCTGGAGGTGCCCAGTGACCTGCACCTCATCTCCTCCATCCCTCTGGAGAAGGGACCGTCCCTGTGGAGCGGAGGGATGGAGGGATTTCCCTGGAACAGCGGGATGCTCCGAGACTTCTGCTGCCATCTACGGCCAAGACTAAATAGTGCACAACAGGTACAGAGCTGGCTCCGGCTCCACAGGGATGCTCCGGCTCCACAGGGATGCTCCTCCTCCGCAGGGGCCACGGCTGGAGGCAGGGATGGGTGCAAAGGGCCCGTAAATACTTCAGAGAAACCCTTTCCCAGCACAGCCATGCCATGGAAAGCTTCTGTCCCGGGATCCACAGGATCCTGCCAGAGGGACTCAGAGCCCACCGACATCGGCTATAAAGTGCAGAGCCAAGGGAGAGGAGCTCCCTGTGACAGCCCGGGGTGGCAATGATGCTGCAGGTGACACACAGACAGACACTTGAAAGGCTTTGGAAGCCATCTCTGCCCCTTCCTCCTGGGGTAGTTTCTCTCTCTTGTCCCTTTTCCCCGGTGTCTCCAGAGCAGATTCCTGGAGAACAGCCAGTTCTGCATCTGCCCTTTCAGCAGCATCCCCCAAACCTCAGAGAGTTATTTAGGGAGTGCAGGAAGGGCTGGAAGGTGGTGATTTTGTCCTGGCAGCCTTGGCAGCAGCTCGTAGATCATCTCTACAGCCTCTCTGGATTGCCACCAGAGCAGCTGCAGCCACTGCAGCAGCACCGCCCTGCCTGCTGCTCTGGCTGCAGGAACGCAGGGCCTTGATCTGCCTTGGCTTTTTTGGGATGTCACACACAGAGTTTTAATTATCCTGGGCTAATTAAATGGCTGGTTGCTCAATTCTTGCACCTTTGTAGAAGCCAGTGAGCCAGTGTAATTCTTTTTCTCCTTCAGCTTTTAACCCTATCTGTTATTCCACACCCTTCTCCCTTTGACCTGTGCAACAGAAATGAGAGCAAAAAGCAGGTCCTTGATGGTTTTCTCCACCATGGTGGGGACAACCAGGCACTGGGGAATGGGATGTCACAGACTGGGGACACTGGGGGTCTGGATCTTTCAGCAAAGCCCCTCTGGACTCCAGGCTGTGTATTGCAAATGGAAGCATGGAGTTTTGTACCCTCCCAGCCCAGGTACAGCTGGCTGGAGAATGGGTGTCTGCTGAAATCCAGGGAACGAGTGATCCTGGTAATGCTGCGGATCCACTCAGGATCCTACAAGCAGCTTGGGATAAAGCTGGACAGAAGAAGAGCCTCCCTATTGCCCTCATAACCAGGAACCCCCCCTTTCTGAAGTGCAAGATGAAGTGGGGTCCTGAGCCCACCACCCCTGTCCTGCTGAGAAAGCCTCTCTGCAGTCTGTGTTCCAGGGGATACAAAACCTGCCAGGTCTCCTGTGCATTTCCCACCAGCTCATGGGACCTGGGAGTCACCATGTCACATTTCAGCCAGGGCTGGGGCTTGGTGGCCACCAGGACCTTCCTCCCTGGACAACCCTTTCCCTAAACAACCCCACTGCATAAATCCCTCCGTGACAATTCCCCCATCCCTCACATGCCAGGGATCTGCTTCAGAGCTGAACAGGAGCCCTCCGTGTCTGGGCACGAGGAGTCACCTGAAGGTGGGGAAGATGAGTCATGGAATCAGTTCAGGTTGGAAAAGACCTCCAAGGTCATCAAGTCCAGCTTTTGACTGAATACCCCCCAGGCCACTAAACCACATTAAGAAATGCCACGTCCACTCACTTTTTCTGTCTGTTCCAGGGACCAAGAGCCCACAGGGAGTCACCACTGGTGACACCATGAGGCCACGTCCTTTCACCACTGCAGAAGTGTGGAAATGTTAATCCACCCTGCTAATGGAAAACCCAGAGAGGGACAAAGCCTGTGTTGCATCACAGACCTTGCAGGGAGCCCTTCACCCTTTGGGCTGGTGGAGGACAAGGATGACACATGCCAACAGCACAGGAGAGACACTCACTGGGTGGGATTGTCACCAGACTAACTGGGGACATCCAGTCTTTTAGGACAGGATTCCTTTAACCTGCTTGACACATCTCCTTCCCTCATGGTGGGCCTTGTGTACAGACAATGTTTCCATATGTGGGTGTTCCAGCACGGGACAGGGGTTGTCTGTAGGGTTGCCAACAACTCCTCCAAGCTGCTCTACCAGCAAACGCAGCACAACTCTGAACTTCCACCTCAGAGCACACAGGGTCACTTCTGTGACCAGAGACAGACCTTCCATGTGCCATGAGGGCTCTTCTTCAGTCCCTGAAGAGCCCAGACAGCGCACCTGACTTTCCAAGGGGATGGTCCTCTCCTTGACTGCACCCCTCCAACAAAACCATGTAGAGCTGATCAACGTACCCAGTGGAAAACACAAACTCAGCTGAGGCCACAGAGGAGGGGCTGGTGAGACCTCAACACTGTCACTCCAGGGCTGTGCCACCACCACCACCTGGCCTTCACAGAGGACATGCCTCCCACCCCCAGGTCCTCTTGGAGTGGCAACAGTTCCCTGACAGAGAGAAACCTGAAGCCTCATGCTCATGGCCTCCATCCTCTTCCCATCCTTCTTGTCCAAGAGCCATTGGATGGAGTAACAACAGCCCAGCTTAACGGGAAGAGATTTCTGCTCTCAGGGCTGTTTGCCTGTCACTGCTGCATCCCTGGGACAGGATTGTTCCCAAGATCCCATTCCAGGGATCCTCTGACTTAGGAGCACTGAGGACTTGGGAACAATCCTGTCCCAGGGATCCTCTGACTTAGGAGCACTAAGGATTTGGGAACAGGGTGTGAGGTAGAGGACTGACACAGCCCTTAAGGTCAGAGCATCCCTAGGATCCCTAGGACAGCTCAACTCATGGAATCCTGGGTCGGGATTTAGGGATTGTGAGATTTAGGGATGGTGGGATTTAGGCATGGTGGGAGGTCCCTCCAGAAGACACCCCCATCCCCAGTGCAGCCAATATGGTGCAGTTCTTCCCAACAGCTGGAAATCCTTCTCCATCAGGAACCTGCTTTCCACACACCGGGGACTTTGCAGAGCTCTGAGCTTTCCCAAGAAGGTCTCAGGGGCCTGTTTAGTCTGTGCCTGAGTGTCTGGACATCCATCCACCCATCCATCCATCCATCCATCCATCCATCCATCCATCCATCCATCCATCCATCCATCCCTACATCCCCCCATTCCTGACACAGATTCCGGGGGCAAGCGCTGCCGTGCACAGGAGAATTTGGGAGCGTGCGGTGCCTCCCTCCCTCCCTCCCTGCCTTCCTCGCCGCTTCCTGGCGAGGCAGGAGAAAGCATTCCCGGTGTGGATGGCCCCGGCCATGGCCCAGGAGTGCTCAATGCAGCTGTTTGTTCTGGCAGGGCGCACCGAGGTCCCGAGGCAGTTGAACCGCATCGACTTCCCTGGCCGGGCTCGGGTTTCGGAGCGCTGCGCTCGGGGATGCCCCGCGGGCGGTGCCGCCGCCTCCAGCCCCGGGCCGAGCCTGCCACGGCTCCTGCGGGACGGGAACCTCCGCCTTTGCGAGGCGGGCAGCACAGGGAGCCCGCCAGGAGAGTGATTTACAGCCCGGCTCCCCCCAGCCCACGAGGCAACAGTGCCGCTATTGTGACAGCCCGCCCGGCGACAGCGGAGCAGCCCCGGGCCAGCCCCTCTGGCTGCCCTCCGTGCCCACAGCCAGGGCCCCGTGACCCTCTGGCACCTGGGACACTCGTGGGGCAAACACGGAGCAGCTCCGGGCTCTGGCGGGGCCGTGTCTGGTGTGGGACTGTTCTATTTCACTATTCCATATTCTATTTCACTATTCCATGTTCTATTTCACTATTCCATATTCTATTTCACTATTCCATGTTCTATTTCACTATTCCATGTTCTATTTCACTATTCCATATTCTATTCAACTATTCCATATTCTATTTCACTATTCTCTGTTCTATTCCACTATTGCATATTCTATTTAACTATTCTGTATTGTGTTTAATTTATTTGACTCTGTTCAGGCTGGGGTGGCAGCATGACCTCCACAGCCCCACGGAAACATCCTGGCCTTCCAGCTCAGCTGAGCCCATCCCAGGGGGAATTCTGGATCAGGAATGTAAATGGAAGGGAGGGATGGGCGTCTCCAAGCCTCTTGGAGCATCCCATGGCAGGGAGTCCCACACCTCCTCACCTGCTGGGTGACTTTCTGCATGGCCAGCTTCAAACCATCTCTGTGGGGCAGGACACTGGTGTCCACCCATGTCCCTGACCTTAGAGGAGCCCCAGGATGGTTGGTTGGTGCCCTCTCCCAGTGTACCCAGGTGGGCAATTCAGCTCAATCACCTTCTTTGCTCCAGGGGAACAGAATTTGGGCTGTTTAGTTCAGGAGGTCAAGTGGAGCTCAGTGACAGATCTGGCACAGCAGGGAAGTGTCACAGCTCTGAGGGATCATCTCCTCTTGCCCACCAGGATGTCTCCAGGGGCCATGTGTGACCATGAAGATGCCTTGGGGAGAAGAAGTGGGTGCCCAAGACCCCCCCATCAATACATCTGTGGTAAATCCAGCTACAGAAATGAGCTTCCTCCACCTTCTCCCTCCAGCCTGACTTGATGATCACCATGAATTCGGGGAAAGTTGGGAAATTTTTTGATGCAAAACATTGTGGATGTGAAATTTTAAGGGAGGGCTGGACAGATTAATAAACAAACAAACAAACACAGCCACTCAGGTCCTGCACGTCCATGGGAAAGGATTCTTGTTCAGGAAGTCCCTGACCTTTGGGTGGTTGGGTCTCCAGAGGAAGCATTGCGTTATTGTTGACCTGAGAGATGTTTCCAAAGCCATTTGCTCTTGGCCACCTACAGAGAGGAGTTTTCCCTCTCTGGAGACCTGTGCAGGAAATGGTTGTGTTATCTGGAAGTCCTGGAATTGCTGCCCCTGGAAGTGTTCAATAAATGTGTGGCACTTGGGGACATGGTTCGGTGGTGGCCTTGGCAGTGACTGGACTTGATGATCTCAGAGGACTTTTCCAGCCTTAATGATTCTGTGGGCACAGCGAGGACCTAAAGAATGTTTCCTCCAACCTATTCAGGTAATGAAAGTTTTAGTCTGAGCTGCCCTCGGAGCCAGTGGAGAGAAACTGGTGCTGGATGAGCACGACTCAGCTTAGGAGAGCTCTGACAGCTGGATGTTCCCTTCACAGAATCACAGAATTGCTGGGGGACTGATTTCCCTGATTTTCCTGAATTCCACGTGAGCTGAGCATGGATAACAGGCTGGTGGGGGGTGTGTGGGACAGGAACACAATAATTCTTGTAGCAGACCTGCTTTACACGGGGCTAAATTGCCCCTCAAGATGTTGTGAAGGACTAAGAAAACCCAGGGGTGGGTGGGTGATCATTGGATTTTGGCTCTCTGGGACAGCATTTGCCTCTCTCCTCCCTTCATCTGCCAGAAACCACAGGGAGAGCTGGTGTGGGTCTGAACTTTAAAGAGTGTAGCATAAAAATATCACCAATTTCTTTTACCAACCCCATGATTTTCCAAGAAAATTATACTGTCTTTTCCTGCAAGGTTGACAGAAATATCCAGTGTCAGCCCTGCCTTTATTTCCCACCCTTGTGGGAATTGGAAATCCCATCTCCCACTTTCCAGCCTTCTGCCTCTTTTAGGTGCTTTACACTATTAGATAAACCCACGGCAGGAGGAAAGGAAATGGAATTAAAAATTGATCTGCTCTGCCTCCTGAGAGCTCTAGGAAAGGCAGCATCCCGACATTTCCTGGCTACAACAGCAGGAAGGAGGAATAAGGACACTGAAAAGGAGGAAAAGAGCAGAGGGAGCATTAATTGGAGTGAAAAGATGCCCTGGTTGCACTGTCTGTGTGCTTATGGAGGAGATCAGCAGGGAGAGGGTGCATGGAACTGCCCTGATCCATAATGGCCATATTCCCAAAAAGTCCTGGGGACTCAGGGAGCACAACTGGCACCAGTTTAGAAGGGACTAGTCCTCCCTCTGGAAGTTCACACACTGGGAATATGGATTCAAACACAGGGGATATGGATTCAAACATTAGGGATATAGAATCAAACACAGGGGATATGGATTCATATAGAGGGGATCTGGATTCAGACACAGGGGATATGGATTCAGACACAGGGGATATGGATTCACACACTAGATATGGGTTCAAACAGGGGATCTGGATTCAAACACAGGGGAAATGGATTCACACACTGCATATGGATTCAAACACAGGGGATCTGGATTCAGACACAGGGGATCTGGATTCAGACACAGGGGATATGGATTCAGACACAGGGGATATGGATTCAGACACAGGGGATCTGGATTCAGACACAGGGGATATGGATTCACACACAGGGGATATGGATTCAGACACAGGGGATATGGATTCAGACACAGGGGATCTGGATTCACACACTAGATATGGATTCAAACACAGGGGATATGGTTTCAAACAGGGGATAACAGCCCAGAGTTATCAGAAAATATCCAATGTGTTTGGAGGTCTGAACCTGCAGCCCTTTTAGAGAGCTCAAGTCTACAAATTCCCATGTGTGTCTGGAGAATATGGATCAAGAGCCTGGAAATCAGGGCCAGGACCAGAGGACACAAATTCCTTCCTGGATCACCCGCCCTGAACACAAACAGGGGCTAGTTCAGGTCTCTGCTGTGTCCATGCCCCCCATTCCCACCTGCTGAGCTCTGCTGTGACATTATAGAATCCCAGAATCATTTCTGTTGGAAAGGACCTTGGAGATCATTGAGTCCAGCACTGCCAAGGCCACCACTGACCACGTCCCCAAGTGCCACATCCACAGGGCTTTGAAACCCCTCCAGGGATGGGGATCCACCCCTGCCCTGGGCAGCTGTGCCAGGGCTGGACAGCCCTTTCCAGGAGGAATTTTCCCAATATCCAATCTCAACCTCTTCTGGCACAGCCTGAGGCCGTTTCCTCTCATCCTACCCCTTGTTCCTTGGGAGAAGATCCCGACTGTGCCAACCCAGCAAGTGAGGATGTGAAGGCGATCCAAAGGCTCCGGAAACCCCCGGCAGGCCAGTGAACACAGGGAATATTCCCGGGAGAGCCTTGGCTGGCCTGCATTAGCTCTTTGCAGCATTCCAGTGATGCAAAGCAGCTGTCAGCTCGGGCATTCCCATGAAAACCAGCCCGTGCTAGCCCGGCCCTGCACGTGGCTCTGGGAATACTTGGGAATCTGCTCCCTCCATACACACACCCTCTTGGGTGTCTGCGAGACCTTGGCACGCCGTGCAAGTGCCTGGCAGCCGAGGGATGCGGATTTGAGATCCCTTGGAATGCAGCCAGCTCTGGAGAATGTCACTCCCCAGTTCCAAACTGGGAGAGCACTGCCAGTTACATAAGAAAGGGAAGCCAGGCTGGCTGGAGGGAAGGGCTTTTGTTCTGCTTGAGGAGGGGAGGTTTTATTGAGAGCCCAGAGATCTGCTTCCATAAGGAGCACTTGGGAAAAGCCTGACTCTGTTAGATGGATCTACCCAGGCTGATGGGCTTCCCTGTCTGGGACTGGGACATTGACTCATCCTCCATCATCACCTTCCTCTGCAAAGAAAGGTGGTGACCCCATGAGGAAAGGCTGTTTGCTTCCTCCTCCCCTCCCCTGGCAGGGAACTGTGTGCAGAGGGGACTGTCCTGGGGTCTCTGGAAGATCCTGATCACTTGGTTTTAGAATCCCAGAATGATTTGGGTTGGAAAAGCCCTCTAAGCTCAGAGTCCGACCATTCCCAGCACTGCCAAGGCCACCACTGACCATGTCCCCAAGTGCCACATCCACAGGGCTTTTAAACCCCTTCAGGGATGGGGACTTCACTTGTGCCAGGGCTGGACAGCTCTTTCCAGGAGGAATTTTTCCCAATATCCAACCTAAACTTCCCTGGCACAACCTGAGGCTGTTTCCTCTTCTTTTACCACTTATTACCTGGGAGAAGTGACCCCACCTGGCTCCAACCACTTTCAGGGGGTTAAGAAAGCAGGAATGTCCCCCCTTGAGTCTCCTTTTCTCCAGGAAAATCTTTAACCCATCCTCCTCTAGGAAGTTTCCTTAGAGAAGGAAAGGTCAAGGGAAGGGAGTGAGCTGGGTGGTCTTTGGGATAACCATGTCTGGAGGAAGGACTGGGTGCATTCCTTAACCCAGAACAAGCCCTGGTGAGATGCTGGAGCTGTTGGAGACACTGCCAGAGACAACCAGTCCCTCCCTTCCCCAGACAATCTGCTCTCCTGCCCCTCTGTGCTCTTGGAAAGCTCCTCCTGACATTTAATCCAATTTCCTTCCCACTAATGTAAGGTCATTACCCCCAATCCCTGAGGGACTTGAGGAAGGTTTTTTCCCCCCTCTTCCTTCCTCTGGGCAGAAGCCTTTCATGTGCTGGAAGGCAGGGATCATGTGTCCCCTTGATCTTCTCTAGACCAGACATCTTCTCTCCTCGGCCCCACAGTCATGAGTTCTCTGCTGCTCCTGGGCCACCTCAGGACACAGCCGGGTGACCTTTGCACTTGCCAGGAGGAATTTTATGGCAGCCAAAGAATGCTGTCATTATCAATGCATGCTGCCCATGTTAAAGGCTCCTCTGATGCTCTGCATGGAGCCTTCAGAAGGAAGGAGGCAAGGGCTCAGCTCTGAATCCAGGCAGGCAGCATAAAAAACAGAGGATCTGTGATTTTGCAGCCTTTGATGGAAGATCCTTCCCTGGTCAAGCCTTGCCGTGGTCATGGGGCCTCCTGCAGGTACTGGAGGGGCTCCTCCTCCACCACACTCAAATCCTTCTCCACCTCTAGTCATAAAGCAAAGAGATCCCCAGATGAAATGGCCATTTGCACGTTAAAAATGAGCCGGAGGGGGGGATATTTTCCCCAAAGGGCTGCCCCTCCTAAAGATTCACAAGTGTCACAGGCCTTGCCATGAGGAAGAATCCCAGAATATGAGCCCCACAAAGGGCAGCCAGTCCATCTGGTGGCCCTGAGAAGAAGAGCCAGGAGACAGTGGAGGAGCAGCCAAGCTGCTACCCTGGCCAGGAGCGTGAAATGTGATCCAGAAACCCTCGGGGCAGGGAGAGGCAAAGTGGCTATTTCAGAGTGGCTGGGGAAAGCACGGCACGGAACGATTCCCCAGTCCATTCACTGGGAGCTCTTTATTCCCCCCCCTCCCTGCCATCCTGGGCTCATTTGCAGCACAGAGCAGGGGGAAGCAGAAAGCTCCCCTGGCCAGGCTCCATCCTCCTGGGGCAGCCCTTCTCTCAAGGCAACACCAGCCCCATCCGTGTTTTTCCCTCGGCTCTCCTGCTGTGCGACCCCTGGGAGTGTCTCAGATCCCACCCCTCTGGATCTGCTCCTCCTGCTCAGGATCCTTCACCATTGAAAACCTTTCTTCCCCTGAAACGAGACACTAAATCCGCCCCATATGGACGGGGAGGGCAGGACATGTTGGGTTTGGGCAGGTGCCCAAAGAGCCACCACTCCAAAGACAATGTCTCTGTATGAGTGACTCCTGTAGGAGGCACAGCCTGGAGATTTCCAGCAGGATTTGTAGGATAGATTTGTAGCCCAGAAACTGGGCTGGAAAGTCCTTTGGGTGAATCCTCCCTCAGGTTTCCGGGGGTACCTGGGGGCTTCCCAAGCCAAGCCCAAAGAGCACGTTGGATAGAGGAGCCAAAAAAGGGAAGGGGCTTCTCCAAGCCAAGCCCAAAGAGCACGTTGGATAGAGGAGCCAAAAAAGGGAAGGGGCTTCTCCAAGTCAGCCCAGGGGGATTGGAAGAGCCTGAAATAACACCCAGGTTATTTTGGCGTGGAGTCACCTCCATCCTCAGCCACGGAAAGCTTAAATATCCACCCCAGTGTGTTGATCAGGGCTCTTCCCATGGACCTCAAAGAAAAGCAGGTACAACCAGCAGAGGATCCAAACTTTCTCACACGGGATGAGAGGTCTGACTGAAGAAAAAACCTCAATAAAGAGTTTTTAAAGGGCTGGATAAAGTGAGATTAATGCCACTCTGCACTTCAGCTTAGGCTGGTGTCCACATGATCCACAACAGCCTGTGGCTGACAAGGTCTTGGCAACTGACCCCAAATTTCTCTCCAGAACCAGGGCCATCACCGGGATTTTTAACTCTCAGAGGCTTCAAATCCTGCTGGTGGGAGGGAAATCTTGGTGTTGAACAGTTCCCCTGACCACAGAAAGGTGGGAACTATTGACTGAGGGGTGGCTTTCAACTTTCCCCATCGTCTGTGACCCTTCACCATTTCCTGGGACCTTGTCTCGTAACTCCAGGTCTGTTAATGACAGATTTGGGGATTTTTATCCATCTTCCTCAGAT
This sequence comes from Margarornis squamiger, assembly GCA_035222235.1. Lineage (NCBI taxonomy): Eukaryota > Metazoa > Chordata > Aves > Passeriformes > Furnariidae > Margarornis > Margarornis squamiger. The sequence continues at coordinate 1,204 of JAWWTY010000276.1, read as the reverse complement.
CTCCTGGTGTCCATCTCTGCAGACCCACAACCAAGGGGGTCCAGCCTGAAATGGCAGGTTTGATTTGTGGCTCCAGATGTTTCTGAGGGGGATGATGGAACTGAACCAGCCACGCTTCAGCATCACATGAAAATGCCAAGAAATGGCAGGGACAAGGGCTTGGAATTAATTTCCCAAAAGTCTTTGCTCAAGTGGATGTTTTCCTTCTGGTCTTTGAAATGAGCAGTTTAATTCACAACCAGATAAATGACTCTTTTCTGGATTTATTTTTTTTTTTTTTCCCTCCACAAAAGTGATTTTGACATTTTGCCTCAGGGTTGGACACTTTATGGTGGACATTTTACCTTAAGGTTGGAAAAGGCACCATTAAATCTGAAGCCCAGTATTCTGGAGAGAAAGGAAGGATAAAATTCCCAGCCTTGCTGCAGTCCTGGAGGGGATTTTGATTGGAAACAACCCCTTGCATCGCTGCAGGCTTTGATCAGGAGCTGGAACTGCCCAGGAATGCCATGGGCCAAGTTCCACCACATGTACCTGCCCCAGGGTAGGTGCCTCCAGCTCAGCCAGCACAGACAGACTCTGCTTGTGCAGGGAATGTGCCCTTCCCACTGCCTGTCCTGCTCCCCTGACCACAGGGAGGAAAATCCCGACTCCCGCCTTTCCAGAGCCTGTCAGAGCTGAGGTGTCGAGTGCTACCTGATGGATGGAGCCTCCAGCTCCTGCCCCATGGCTTCCTGCTGGGCCTGGGCCACGTCTGCCTTCCCTTGCAAGGGCTCTTGGACACCCCGGGGGCCTCCAGGTGACCACAGGGAGGCAAATGAATTGAGGCTTCATTGCCTACGTGGAGGGAAGGGGATCCCTCCCCAGGCTCATCCCTGGAGCTCCATGGACAAGCCCAGACCACAAAATCCCAGTGTCCACCTGGACATCTCAGAGCAGACAAGAGGAGTCTCCTTGCCAGGATGTCCAAGGGAAGCGGGGATGAGCCTGGACCAGACTCTGCCCCTGAAACCTTCCAGCTCCAACAGAGCCATGAGCAAACAGGAGCACATGGAGGAGAAAGCAGCTTCCCAAGTGTCCCCTGGGAGATGCTCCCACAGCTGCTTGGAATTCCCGTGCTCACTGAGTCCGGGACAGTCCCTGCATTCCCCAGAGATCTCTGGAACAGGACAGGGATATTGGGAAGGAATTGCTGGCTGGGAGG
>JAWWTY010000275.1:0-14577 GCA_035222235.1 Margarornis squamiger | reverse complement strand
CTGCTGCAAATGGTCCATTGTTCTTGGGAAATGAATAGAGGGTGGTAGAATACATAGCTTTGATCATCCCCACACAGTGATAACTGGTCCCACCTGCTGAACTAGGACAGTAGCCAGGGCAGTAATTGTCCTCTTGTACTTGGCACTGGTGAGGCTGCACCTTGAGTACTGTGTCCAGTTCTGGGCTCCTCAGTTCAGGAAGGATGTTGAGTTTCTGGAGCAAGTCCAGAGAAGGACAATGGAGCTGGTGAAGGATCTGGAGTATAAGTCCTTTGAGGAGTGCCTGAGGGAACTGATGGTGTTTATCCTGGAAAAAATGAGGCTCAGGGGAGATCTTATCACTCTGTACAACTACCTGAAAAGAGGTTGTAGCCAGGAGGGGGTCAGTCTCTTCTCTCAAGCAATGAGTGATAGAAGAGGACATAGCCTCAGCCTGGACCAGGGGAGCTTCAGGTTTGACTTCATGAGCAATTTCTTCACAGAAAGGGTTTTAAAACACTGTAACAGACTATCCAAGGAAGTGTTGAAGTCACCATCCCTGGAAGTGTTCAAGAAATGAGTGGACATGGCACTTAGTGCTGTGGTCCAGTTTACAGGGTGGTGTTCAATCAAAGGTTGGACGTGGTGATCTTAGAGGTCTTTTTCAACCTAAATGATTCTGTGATTCTGTCAGTCACATTTGAGATAACTATAATTTTTCTATTTTCTTGCCAATGAATCTGACCAACCAGTCCCGGTTTATAGGCTAAAAGCACTTTAGGAAGCAAACATAGAAATCTATCTTCCTGTGTATCTTGCTTCTAATAAGACTTCTGTTTTATCTAACAAAATAAGCATTCAGTTAGCCAACAGTTCTCAGTAGAAGAATGTGTGACTCAGCACATCTTTTGAAGGTTAAAACTCCTGTCAAAAGTGAACCTTTCTATCCTCTTTCATCTGATGGCTTTCCTGCATTTATTTTGCTCCTGCATATTGAACTACTCTGAATTTTGAAGATGTTGCCCAAGTAACTTTCAACTTGCAAACTGTCTTCATTTCCTTTATTTTTGTCTGGCAGTTCTTGGCTGAAATTTCTTACTTTTTTTGAAAAAGGCTTTTCTCATGCTTTTATGATTCATTATGGCACAAAGGAAAAAATGCAGTAGCAAAACTCTCATTCTTGGCATGAAGCATTGTATTCACCATTTTTACCCTTGAAACTTTAGGACCATGAAGGAATTTACAGTCAAGTAAGTCTCTTACTTGTGCTAATATCAAGGATTCTTCTATTGTTCTCTTTACTTTCTACATCACCAACGCTTTGTTTTTTTCCTCTTTTAGGATCTTAGTCACTGGACGTTACTGTTAAAACACTATTTTTGTTCCAAAAAAATAGACTGAAAATACAGAGTATATTTTGGTTTCAAATTATTCTTGACTGAGTATATTTTTCAGAGTTTGCTTCTTAGACTGTGCTTTTCTACAATTAGGACATCATTTTTGAAGACTTTATTTACTTTGATAGAGATTCTTTCAGTATTTCCATACTGAAATGTATGGAGTGTGTCTTAGAAGTACAGTTTTCCTAGTCATTGTTCAAAAAGAATTGGAATGAGATACCTGTAACAATAACTGTAATATTGCAGTAGATTAAGGAGAAGCATAAACGAAAGCTCTAGGAACAAGAGAGACAAGCTCTTGTATTTCTGTATTCATGGTGTTAAAAAGTGGTTAAAGCTGTATTCCAAATCTCATAAAAAGCAATACTTAAACAAGATCCATGGAATGGGGTTAACAGCATAAGCTAGAGATGTGTTTGGTGGGGGTTTTGTTGTTGTTGTTGTTTGTTTGTTTGTTTTTGTTGCTGTTTTAGGTTTTGTTGGTTGGTTGGTTTGGTTTGGGTGGTTTTTTTGTGGTCTTTTTTTTGTTTATTTGTTTGTTTATTTGGGTTTTAGGATTTTTTGGGGGGTTAATTTTGTTGGTTTTTTTTTTTTTTTTGTTTGGTTTGTTTGTTTGTTTTACAAAAAGCATCCCATTCCTGGTAATCACTAGCAAATGATCAAAGACAAAAATGCACATCAGATTTACTTCTATTTTTCAGGACAGCTTTAGCTATATTCTTACAGAAAAAAGTAGTCAGTGCCTGGTAGTAGCCAGAAATGTGGTGTTCATCCTTCCTGACTTCAAATTGTTCACTACAGCTCCAAAAATTAAGAGCAGGCCTGCCCGATCCATTTTCTGTAGGAAGGAGTCTGCTTTCTAGGACGAAAAGTGGCATCTGGAAATGCTTTCTAGTCCTTGTGGGCTGTGAGTGGTGGTTAGGACAAACTGAATTGAGGTGTAGAAGGGAAAAGCTAGTTTTTGATTGAGATGGATCTATGCAAATGATAAAACAGAGATGGTTATTCATATTATCTGTCAATAATGTGAGCCATAGTGCATTTACTTCATGTAGACTGAGAGCCAGTGATGTTTCCTAAGTAGGGAACCATGACACAGGATATATTTCAGCTAGAGAAAGGCTGTCTGAAATGTATTCCTTGAAGGCTACACAGACCAGAACTTCAGGATACAGAAGGACTGCAAAATGGCAATACATTCTCAGATTTTTTTCTTTTGTTTATGTATTTGTTTTGTTTTTTTTTTTTATTTTTTGGTTATGAAATTAGTTTCATATTTGAAACATATCATTTTTCATTTTTTTCATCTTTTTCTTTTTCTTTTTTTTTTTTTTTTTTTTTTTCCATCATGGAAATCACTTTAAATTACATCACTGATTTTATGTGGATAATAATGAATTCCATGTCTCCAAATACAGTTCTGTATAGTAACTGCAAGTCATTCACTTTCCCTGATTTAGGTTGTTACAAATATAAGAAATAAATAATACATTACTTTTGATCACTTCTTTGTATTGACTCATATATATATCTGAATGTTCCTTTTGTCACAACATAGGATACCAACTGTATGTTTATTGTCTGGCATGTTTATAAATAAAATTGGCTGAAAGTACATGGTCAAATAGCTCAGCTGAACATAAGCTGTTTTTTAGTCAGCACACTACCTCACTGTCTACTGGGAACTTTGTATAAATAACAAGTCTACATGAACACTACAGCCTGTATAAAACACATCAATACATGTTAATATGTTTCAAGCACTGATGTGATTCTTTTTGATAGTTCTTATTACGTGTGCCTACTTCAGTGCTATAATCCTTCGACTGCATTAGTGAGAGGAACAGTTCTTGTTGCCTTACCTCATTAGTGTGTGTTTATTATGTGTTTTCCATGTAATTACTGTCCCAGAACAGTACAAATGACATTAGATATTAGAATTCTAAAAGGTATCAAGATAAAAACTACAGCTTATTTGTATTCTTCCACACTAGTTGACATTTTGATTGCCTGTCATCTGGATCTGATGGATAAGTAGGAATTACAAGGCTTGTTATGGTATGGCCAAATGATTTTTCAAGATCTAAAAAAGAGAAAAAATATCTTTCCCCATTCCATGTATTTCTCAGATTTCTTTGCCTTGTATATATAAATTCTGACCACGTGTGTTTACAGAGAAATAAATTTCACCTTCAAAATTCTCAAATTTTTGTATGATTTTTGTTAAAGTACAGCTTGAATTGGTGTTTGAATGTCTGCTTTTGCACCAAAGGTAGGCATTTGAGTTTGAATCTTACAGATTTACTGGGGAGTATAACCCTGCAAACATTTGAAAAAATCCACAAGTGTTGATCTAATTTTTGGGGTGGGAAGGTTGTTGTACAGTTATGTTCTGATATAGTTGCTTTATAATATCATAGTTGTATAACCATAATAAAATGATAATAAAAAGTGAGAACCCTTTTTTTTTTTCTTTTTTTTTTTTCTTTTTTTTTTTTTTTTCCCTGAGAATTGAAAATTGTGCCCAAAGGCAATGGAGGGAATCTAAATTATGGTAAGTTATATTTGAAATCATATCTAATCAGGAAGGCAATGAAGAATTTAAGAGTTAATTGTTCTAAGAACAAAAATAAGTCATAAAAATGTTTTCAAATATATCAGAAACTGGAAGCCTGCACTTGAGTCCACAGGGCTGATAGATGACTAGTATATAAAATGGAGTATTCAAATTAATAGCAATAAAATCAAAATGTTTTCTTTATATTTGTGGTCATTATTCTTAAATAGGCATATCACTGGAAAACATTTTAGAGCAAAATATAAGAGTAATGAATTATCAGAAGGAAAAGTTTCACCCAAGAGGTCTAGAGTGGATTGTTACCAACTATATGATATAAAACCTGTTGCTTGAATCCAGAAGAGAGTAAGGAAGCAAATGAGAACAAGTTTTCAAAAAGGACTTCAAAAGGTATCTGGGGATCTACAGGCCATTACATCTTACTTCTATATCAGTCATACTGGCAGAAACTACAAGAAAGAATAGAGTTAGTTAGCCAACTGGGAAATAAGTGCGGCAGGTCACGTCTTGCATTCCTGCTTGTGTGTTGTAAGTCATGCCAGCAAACACAGTTGAAGGCAGCTGGCTGACAGAACATTGGTTTTGCAGAAAATGGTGATTAATTACAGAGTTAAAATAAGGAAACCAGTGGTAAGTTTTCACTATGAATGCACACTGCCAGTGGTATTCCTTGATTGCCTCTGCAGGCAACAATCCCAGTTGAGGATTATCTTCAGAAAACATCTAGAAATGGGGTGAAAAATGAGATGACAAGGCTTTAACATTAGAAAACTACTCAAGGCAAGAAAGAGTTGCAGAAGGTTGTCAATAAACAAGTGAGTAATGAAGTGCCAGCTACTATTTAATATCAACAAATATGAAGCAATGCAGATGCAAAGGCAGTCTTTAACTGTAGACAAAATAATTGGTTTGAAATCAGTGCTGCCTCATTCCTGAATCAGTATTTGAAGTCATTGTGAGAAGCCCTCTGAAACATTCATCTCAGTCCTTAACAGCAATGAAAAAAGGTAAATAAGATCACAGAATCACAGAATAAATTAGGTTGTAAAAGACCTCTGTGATGATTGAGTCCAACCTTTGACTCAATACCACCTTATCAACTAGACCATGGCACCAAGTGTCACATCCAGTCTTAACTGCAGGGACGATGACTCCACCACCTACCTGGGCAGCCCATTCCAATGCCCAATCAGTCTCTGTAAAAAGCTTCCCAATGTCCAACCTAAATCTCTCTTGGCACAGCTTAAGACTGTGCCCTCTTGTCCTACTGCTGGTTGCTTAGGAGAAGAGACCAACACACACCTGGCTACAACCTCCTTTCAGGCGGTTGTAGAGAGCAATAAGGTCTACCTTGAGCCTCCTCCTTTCCAGGCTGAACAACCCCAGCTCCCTCAGTCACTCCTCACAAGACTTGTGCTCCAGACCCTTCACCAGCCTCATTGTCCTTCTCTGGACACACTCCAGCACCTCAACATCCTTCCTAAATTGAGAGGCCCAGAACTGGATACAGTACTCGAGGTGCAACCTCATCAGTGCTGAGTACAGGGGAAGGATCACTTCCTTGGTCCTGCTGGCCGCACTATTCCTGGAACAGGCCAGGATGCCAGGATGTTATTCAGTGGAACAGGAATGAAGAACAAAACATTATGGCATCACACAACTAGCATATAATCTACAGACATTTTAAAATGAGCATAGTACAAGAAATTCCATCTTAAAAAGACAGTTCTTAGCAGAACTAGCAACAGCAGAGAAGGAAATGGTAATGACCGAAGACAGTTACTCTACAGAGGAGAGAAAATAGTCTGTCTTCTCATTGTAGAAAAGAGGTGGCTGAAGGTCATTCTGATACACGTCCATGTAATAACAAATTGTACAATCAGAGTGAACAAGCAGTTATTGTTCATTGTTTTTCACATTACAACACCTATGCAACATCCAGTTACTCTGCGTACAATAAAAAAAATAAACTAAAATCAACCTTATTAAAAAAAAAAGTAACAAAAAAATTAAGTGCTAAACAAAGGCATATAACAGAATCTAAAAAGTCACTAGCAAATATTCTGAAAGAAAGTTCCATTCAAAGGATTTAAACTGACTGGTCTGGATGGATACAATCTGTAGCTGATATTTCAAAAAGAAGTGAAGAGGATATGGTCAGCATAAGATAAATATCACCTACATTTCCCCTCATATGTTTTTATTTACTGCAGTTATTATAAGAGACAAATGAAATTACTATATTTAGTATTTCAAAACAATAATACTAATAATAGTGATAGTAATAGTATTATTATTATTAATACTACTATTATTACTACTACTAAAATTGTTGTTACAACAAGCTATCAAATGCCTTGAGACTAAGTAGAGCAAGTTTCAGAAAATTATTAGTTCAAGCCCCATGTAATAAATATACTCTTTATCTCCATGTTGAATAGTCAAAAAACACAATTCAGAGTTGCTGGCGTCCTCATATGTTGCAGACTTATTACTCTATAAACATTCAATGAAGTCATGAAGTCTCTGAAACTTTCTCATGAAGCTTGTTAAATGCTATTCAATATTGTATCATGGTAAGACTCCTTTAAGTGTGAGGAAGTTGTATTTCTCTTTTTCCATGTTCCTCCTTGGGAACAGTCTTGTTCTACTTTTGAAGAGATTTTTGTGTGTGTGTGTGTGTGTGTGTGTGTAATCTGAGGTTTGTAGATCTTTGGTTGGGACTAACACTATATGCTGAACTTTAATGTAAATAATTCCCACCACTCCAATTTGCTGTAGATGACTGGATTTTTGAACACTGAATTATATATATTCCAAAATACCTTTGTGATATCATATTAAAAGAAATAAAATTCTAGGTATATCAATTAACATTTTCAACATCATTAAAGTTAGACTATTAAAATTATTCTAGAGCCATAATGACTTTTTTAAAAAATAAATTAGTAACAAAGAAACTGTCCCTTATTTTTAGCATCACTACTAACAATATGTTATTATAAATGAAATGCATTCTTAAAGCAGGAGAAAATATGGGTTTGAAGAGAACATTTTTCAGATGAATGGAAAAAATAGTTCCTGCTCTTATGTCAGTCAGGATGCTTTGCCTAAGTGGGGGTAAAACAGCTTGAACTTTACCCTATTCACAAAAGCTATTGGTTAGAGTAGCTGCCAGATGGAGAAGGGGGGTTTATTCTGCTTTTGGTGTTTGGAGGATGGTGAGACCAGTCTGACTCTTCAATCCCAAAATTATGCATTTTGACAAAGTGAGGAACAATATTTCCTGACAGGTTCTGGCATATATGGCAGACAAAGTACCTGATAAAGGAACCATCTAGTGATGGTACTGATAACTTGTCTAAAGTGGCTGAGATAAAGACTACTGAGCTGACACAGCTGGCCTAGAAACACCTGAGTGACAGTCAATCACTTTACAATATAAAAGCCCAGTCATGCAGGATTTTCTAACACAACTCTTCTAGAAGCATGTGTGGAGATCCCTCCTGTGAAAAGACACCCACATAGAGGTTTCTCCTTGAGGCTGAGCAAGAGAGATTTTCCCATGGTCATTGGTATGGGTCAATTTCTACTCTCATCTATCTCAATAATTATTTTGCTACTTATGATATGGTTGTTTCAACATTGCTTACAAAAATCGTGTGCTCAGGTACACCTACGTATAATCTTTTAGACAAACCATTGACCAAGTCTGGGACTAGGATTGGATCCAGCTGCACCTTGACTCCTCTCTGAGAAGTTTACAGAGCAAGGGGGTCCTCTGATCCAACAGGAGCATCTACCTGATAAAACTTTTCCAAATCTTCCATTCTGCAACAAGCCACTTGTAGAAAACAATGTAGACAATGTAGGAAAAGGATGCTCTTTTAAGTTTATGCTGAAAATGCACTAGCAATATGACATTTTCACAGTAAAGGCTTACGTCTATATATTTCTATGTCTGCTTTGATGACTTGCTTTCTGTTCAGTTTTTGCATATGCCATATATTTGTATCATAGAGACAAGATGTACCTGTACTACCACTCCATGAGTCAGTAAAAGCAATCATCTGTTGCCCATGGTGTGGAGTGTGACTGATGCTCTCAAACTCTTATCCAAATGAAAAATGCTTGGTACAGGCTTCAAAGGAGGTAAAGATCTACACAGTTACAGGAGGAAAATGAGAGAAACAAAATTTGAAAACATAGATGGAGATGATGGTCATGCAGGCTCCGTACCTGCCTGAGCTCATGCAAATTAGGAAATTAATAGTGTCCTCAGAGGGCTAGGATGGTGATATTTGGGTTGATCCTAATGAGTATGATGTAGGAAATGATAACCTCTTGTGTTCCCTCATATTCCTCGTTAAAGAAGAATGAATTCTGATTCCAGCTGGTCACCAATGACAAGTGATAAAATTTCTAACAGACAGAGGAATACAATGTTCAAAGACCAACACAACACACCAAGAAAGTGGTTGTGTGACCCAGACATCAGAGAGTTAAAGTCACCAGAGTAAATGGAGCATGTGTTATTTACCAAACCATAGAAGTTAATTTATGGCCCCAGGGGGAGAAGCACATGCTGTCTATTTGCTTTGCAATTAAAGAACATAATGAAAATATTTTGGGTTTTGATGTTTTGACTGGATGAAATTGGCACTTGCCAGATGGCAGTATGTGGTTCTTCAGTACAAGTACCAACCCCAGCCCTGGCAGAAACTCTGAGGTTACAGTGCCTGTTCTCCAAACCATCCATGCACTGCCCAGTTCAAAAATTTTCAGTGTTCCACAGGCTTTGATTTCTGCCATTCCTGCTGTAGAAAAAAAATGGATTTTCTGAGGTACTAGCAGACTTGGGAAAATGGCATGTTATTTCCAGAACCTACTTCCCATACCTTTCATGGCCAGTCCAAAAGTCAGATGGGAGACATCTCCTAACAATTGGTTATCAGTGCCTAAATGCCAATACAGCTCTACTAATGACTTTCAGTACTCAATATTGCAACTTAGAGCCACGCTACATAAGCTGCACATTCATGGTAGGCAGTGCTAGATGTTAGAGATACCCTGTTATGGTCCCCATATAGGAGAAGGATAAGCTGAAATGTGTTTTTACTTGGAAAGATAAAAAATAGATATTTAATAGACAGCCACAGGGCTATAAACCTGGCCTTGAACACTTTCATAGATGGAACAACCACAGCTTCTTTGGGCAACCTGTTGCAGTGACTCTTCACCTTCACATTAAGCAATTTCATCCTAGTATTGAATTTAAACCTATCCTCTTTAAGTTTGAAGCCATTACCCCTTGTCCTCTCACTGCATGTCCCTGTAGAAGTACCTCACTGGCTTCCATGTACTCTTTAGGTACTGGAAAGTGCTATAAAGTCTCTCTGGAGACTTCTCTTTCACAGACTGCCTTACTTTCTCAGGATGTAGGTGTTACAGATACAGATGATATTCTATAACCAGAGTTATAGAAGAGTTCAGTTCCCTGAAAAAGTGGGGGAAGTTAACAGCCATGGTGGGAACAGCTCCTCCATGTCCACAAGCCTCTCGGTCCGCAGGGGATGGCAAAATCCCCACGTGGGCAAGACCAAAGTGATGCAGACAGCCCTACATCGAGGGCTCGTAGAAAAGCATTTAATTACACGTGCAAAGGGGTTTTCAGCCCTTCGGGGTGGGCTTTGGGATGTAGGATATGACTGGGTAAGCGTTCAGGGGGAGTGGTTTTGGGGGCACAGGGACCAATAAGGGAACAGGAGTAGCAAAACCCAGTGGGAACCCAGGAATGGGGAGCGACAGGTGAGACATCCAATAAGGTCGGGAGCGCGGCGGGTCTGGATACCCAGGAAGTAGGGAACACCTCTCTGCCTAGAAACTCACCTGTGTGCTGGAGGTTCTACAGATTACAATCTAAACAGGAGGAGACCCATACATTAAAAGGTGCAGGTAATGTTGAATTCTAAAGTCTCTGGTCCTTTGGAAGTTGTCACAGTGCTGGTCTTGTTTCTAGGGGTTTCTTTTTCCACGATGTGTAGTCCGGATGATCCTCTGTCTCCCACTTGCTGTAGCAAAGAAGATATGTACCAGGCTTTCCTATCATTGATGGTAACTGTACTCACTTTCATGAAAGGGAAAACCATGGAGATGGAACCCAGAAAGTGAAGAGGCAGTCAAAACTCTAAAATGGTAATTAAAAATGTATTCTCTATTATAACAGAGTGGGATTTGCTGAACATGGTTGTTTTTGTAACCTATTCCAGACTGGCCCTGATAGACCAAAGACCAAGTTGTTACTCAGTTTGACTGCGCTTAATGAGAGAGAACAGAAGTATTCTAAGTGGGAAAAGGAACTTCTGTCTTTCATCCAAGCAGTAAAACAAACTGAGAAAATATACTAGAAATAGCCTCTGCAAAACAGAGAACCAGTTAATTTTCTAGAAGTTTTTCTAAAGAGGATTGATGAGCCAGGAGTTACACAGAAACCTGTGGTCAGAAAACTGTGTGCCTCCTTGACAGGAATTGCAAGGGAAATAAAATGAGCTGAAGAACATACCAGAGTTTCCAGTTACAGATGCCTATAAATACAGTTCTATTAGCATTGCAACAACCTTTTAAACCCTCACCAATTTGGAATGCACCTCGTCTCACCAAGGAAACACCAAAACAAGACATTTAATTCACTGATGCCTCAACAAAATGGCAATATATGGCTGCTGCATTAAATGTTGGCACTAGCAAAAGAAATAGAATGTGGTGAATGTAACAGATAAGTAGGAATATAAGAACAGTTGTTTTAGCAGCACAGAATGGAGCAAAAAATTATATATGTAGACTCGTGCTGTGTGGGTTGGCACCACAAAATGGCTCTGTCAATGGGAATCACTGAGCTGAGAAGGAAAGTGATCTCCAGTTTGGAGAACTCAGGACTGCACCAAGCAAAATGATATGGATGAAACCTCATGTGAAGGACAATAAATAAGCCTAAAACTGGTGCCAAAATGTGGGTGAATTGACTAAAATTAGAACAATAAAAATAAGAACTCCTTAAATCCCAAGTGGTATTGGCTAGGAGAATGGCCACATCAAAAGTTAGGTCACAAAGGTAAAAAAAGCACTTTATTTTTTGCTGCACAGAGGAAAGGTTCTCTCATAGACAGAAAAACTTGTGAAGGTATTATCACAGAGAATCCTCAATGTAAACTAAAATTACAAACAAATCACTCTGCCAAAACATGATCCCTATACATCAAACAAGGAAAAACTTTGTGATCTGCATGGCAAATTGATTACATGGGGCCATTCAAACCCTCTGTGGAATATTGATACATCTTCACAGGAGCAAAAGTATTTCCAGCTTTCTTACAATGACAAAATGCCAAAAGTCTGATGGATGAAATACAGTTCAAGGGCTCTCTTCTTGGTTCTCAAGTCTACCTACTCCTGATACCATCCAAAATGATAATAGCCTGCACTTCTTGTGCAAGGAGGAGCAAGAATGGGCAAAAAAAGAAGTAATTAAATGAGTATTCCACACCCCATAGTACCCCAAATCAAACAGGGTGGTAGAAACATCTAGCAGCATATTTAAAAATACCCTTTAACTACAAAAGGTTCAGTAGGATACTCAACTCTCCAAAGTCCTTCATCAATTAAATGATCAGTATGGGTCCACTGGGAACCTTGCAAGCTGAACAATCTTTGCAAAAACGTAGCCTTATGCTCCATATTCTGATGAAGGAAAATTTCCAATAGAATTACAGCCATGACAACCTGTTATGGTACATTTAGCACCAGTTGAGACTGTGTCTATCTGTTTAACTAAACCTCATGGCACATTTTTCTGGAAATATACTGGTTGCAGTGGTACAAAACACAGTTAGTGCATAGTGTATTTTTCCTTCCTTCTAAAAAAGTGACCTGTTAGGACTCTGCCCAACAAAAGAAGTCTTTATTTCCCTTCACAGCACTCTACAGGATGGCAGGTGAAAATATTGTATTCCTGTTAGTCCAAATCCTGACAATGCCACTCCTCCAAACCTGTGATCAAAGAGCTCTTGAGTGGTCATGGTCTAAAGCTCATATTAGGTGCACCAAAAGTATTAGAACACACTCTGAGTAGAAGAAGTTTAAATCTTTCCACCATGGTCATGCATGAAAGTGAAGCAAACATAGAGAATAAATGGAGTTGGAACAAAGATGAAGCCCATGGCAAAGCTCCCCAACTTCAGAAAGAGGCAGTGAAAGAAATGAAAATAGGATGCCTAATGATCTGTTGGTCTACCCAGGAGAAGGGACTTGATTTCTGCACATGACGCTACATCAAACACATTGGAAATGGAAGTGTTTGTATGAGAATCTTTAATGATTCTATATTTACAGATAGCACCACTGTAGAAACCTATAGTCTATCTAACACTCAAATACCCACAGTTGTAATCTTAATGAACTGTGGGATTCAACTTTAACTATTGAGATGCTGTGACAATCTACCAATTGCCCCAGTCTAACTATAGATTGTATCAAAAGTTACTGCCTACACCCATTGGAATGAAACTTATATTGGTAAGAAAACTGTGGCAGCCTGATGACCTGAGTCAATTACTAAAAATAATCCAGAAAAGCAAAATACCCTGATTACCATTTATCCCAACACACAGAAGATACACCGTGTTCTAGAAAGAGTTGAAAAGGATGGAGAATATAATTGGTGGGACACCATAAGCAACAGGAATTTTGAATCTAATGTTTCATCCAATTGTGATTTTGTTAGCTGTAACATTATACTTCTTACTTAGAATAGTTTTATGTGCAAATGTTTGGTAAATAATGAAGTAAATGTTCCTTATTCATCATGAGGAATTCTGCTATAATATAACTAATAGGTATATTTTATACAAAGAGCTATTTGCTTACTTTGAATCTGCAAGTGTGCCAATATAGTCTGTAATTATTATTAACTTTGAGACTTAAAACTAAACACTTTATCAAATAATTGGACTCTTACCACTGATCTGACACATATTTATGACACAAAGGCAAGAGGTAACTGTGCTATGACTTTATGAATCGATAAAGTGGATTTACTGTATTTGTGGGGTGGAGTGTGACTGATGCGCTCCACTCCTTAACCAAACTCACAACAGCTGGTACAGGCATCAAAGTAAGTACAGTCCTGAGTTGCATTTGGACCAAGAATTCCTCCAGGAAACCAGAAAAGGAGTTCAGTGACTCCGTGAACATCAATGCATAAGAGCTTGGAACAACCTGATTAGCAGGTGGTTTTTCCAAGACTCCTTTATCAAGAAACAGAGGAATTTGTGGTTACAAGGAGTTTTATGCACAACCTTCCCATTGTATGCAATTTGGCAATTAGCCAAATACTTTATTCTACAAATACAACAGCCTAAGTGAGCCTTCTTTGAGTGGTCCTTGCCGGCAGTGTGGCTGCATGACGGTGATCTCACTGGAGCTGCAGTGCAGTTAAGGTTGCTCTTCAGAGCAGAGAGACCTTTTGTCAATGACAGCTTTGTAGATAAATCCAATCTGAGTTCTCCCCAAGCTGCAACTGGACTGGATGCCAGATGGCTCTCCTCTTGAAAAGGGATGCCTCAGCACGATAGAGATGAGGAAGGGGAAATACATTTCGTGGTGTGTCTTGTCTGTTGTCAGTGGGTGAGTGAATAACACTGGCCTGCAAGAGAACAGACATCTTCAGTAGTTTGGGGATTTTTTTCAGCTTTTTTTTTTTTTTTTCCTGGCTGAAAACCATCCTAGAATTTTGTAACATGAGTCAGGTAACAAAATACTCAATGAAACTGAACTCTGAAATCATAGACTCTTCGGCAACTGTGAAATCTAGTAACAAATTGAAATGTCTTGGAAATAACTCTTAGAACTGAACAGAAGGTTATAATTTCACTTTACAGCTGCACACATGAGTGAGTGAGCAGTTAATTTAGATCAATAGCATGCCAATGAATTTAAGGGCAGTACTGCAAAACAGCAGTCTATAGGAGTCAAGTATCATGTTTTTTAACAGGTTACCTCATTAAGTTTATTTAACAGGCGTATGGGGAACATACCTTAAAAACCTTAAACAAGTGAGATATTTGTTTTGCCCTCAGAATGAGATTACTTTCATGCTTTTGGCTATACATTAGCATCATCTGCCACTGTGCTGCATGCAGTATGAAAAAAATCACTTTACAAGCTCCACAGGATTTTGCAATGTAGACCTATATGATTCCTTTTTATATTCCCATTTACATGAATCCTTGTTTGTTCTTTTGAAGTCATATGAAGTATTGCCTCAGGTTTATCGCTATCATGATCTTCAAATAACAAGTTCCTTTGCACGAACAATAAATAGTACAACACCCTGAAAACAAAATTGCACCACTTTTTTTCTTGTGCTTGATTATGATAACAAAAATGACTTGTCTGTGTTAAGAGTGTGCATGTTCCGGGCAAAGAAGCAAAAAATATGGTTGATTTGAGTATTTCCTAAGTCCCTGGAAAAAGTCCCAATGACAAAAATGTAATGCCTTTTTTTTTTATCACACCCCTCCCCCCACCACAAGAGGATATAAGATATTTACTTCCTACTCTTCC
>JAWWTY010000274.1:0-14604 GCA_035222235.1 Margarornis squamiger | reverse complement strand
GACTGGCCGTGGCACTCAGAGCTCTGGGCTGGGGGACAAGGTGGGCATCGGGCACAGGGTGGGCTCCGTGGGCTTGGGAGGGCTTTTCCAACCTCCAGGATTCCGGGATTGTGGGATTCCTTAAAGCAGCTCCCTGAGCTCAGCAGGTGCCTCCAGCCGCACTAGTGAAGATGTTGATGATCCAGCAGGGGAATTGGTGGCCACGTCTGTGCTGGCAAACACCTCGGGCTGATTGAGGCAGAGCACAGGAAGTGCCCATAACCTTAATTACTAATTAGAACTGTCCTAGAGAAGGTTTTGGCTGCCTGGCCCTGACCCCAGGCAGGGTCAGGAGTTACCACAGCCTTGGGTCCCAGGGAGCAGATTTGGGATTGCCCATCCAATCCGTTCCATTAGATGGGTGTGATGCTTCCCAGGCTGCTTGGCTTCCAAACCCCAATCCCTGGAAGTGTCCAAGGCCGGGTTGGACAGGGCTTGGAGCACCCTGGAATAGTGGAAGGTGTCCCTGCCCACGGCAGGGCATGGGATGGGATGGTATTTATGGCCCCTTCCCACCCAAACCATTTCAGGAGTTCAGCTCCCATCCCTGGAGATGCTGAAGCACAATTTGGTTGCTGATCTGACCCCCCTGGGGGAAGAATCTGGACTGAAACCCTCTTGGAAGCCCCTTTCCCTGTAACTCTGTGCCTTCCCAGCTTGTTTCCATCGTCTGTGTGGCCCCAGGCAGGGGCTTTGGTCCAAAAGAAGGCAGTGGGAAGCTCTCCCTGGATTTCCACAGGTTTTCTGGCAGTGCCATCCCCATCAGGAAGCTGTTCCTCTCCTCCCCTGGCTCATTAGGGATGTTGTTTTGTTCAGCTGATCCCCTTTCCTGAGGGAACGCAGAGGGAGGGAAACAAACAGACCTTGGAGTGGGAAAAGCAGCAGCCACAAAAAGGAATGTATAAATACATAATTATATAAATACAGGAATAGTGCCAAGCCCTTCCCAGCTGATTCCTGCAGCCTCACAGAGCTGGAAAACTGGGAATTATATCAGAGTTACTTGGAGTTGGGATTGTTCCCTGTGCTGTCAGGAGAAGACACACCTTGGAGGGAGACACTTTGCTCCAGTAAATCCTCCATGCCCAGAACGACTTCAGTTCAGGGAAGGTGTTTGCAAAAGGGGAATTTTCCTGGGTTTTGGGCAAAATCCTGGCTGAGGGAATGGGATGGGGGGGCACAACTTGGTATGGAGAGAATAAATGGTCCAAATGGATCTTGGTGTTCTCCACAACCCCCTGCCAGGAGGGGGGAGCCAGGGTGGGGTCGGGCTCTGCTCCCAGGGAACAGGGACAGGAGGAGAGGGAACGGCCTCAGGCTGGGCCAGGGCAGGGGCAGAGGGGATATTGGGAACAATTCCTGCATGGGAAGGGCTCTCCAGCCCTGGCACAGCTGCCCAGGGCACTGGTGGAGTTCCCATCCCTGGAGGGATTAAAAATCCATGTGGATGTGGCCTGTGGGGACCTGGGCACTGGTGGCCTTGGCAGTGCTGGGGGATGGTTGGACTGGATGGTCTTAAATGTCCTTTCCAACCTAAATTACTCTGTAATTCCATGATTTGGGCACAGGGTTGGCTGTCAGGCCTGGCTGGGTCCTGCTGCCCTGCCCTGCCCTCTGCCACCCCCTTGGGCTATGGTCACTGATGTCCATCCAGGAGAGCTGGGACAAGGGATGAGGGACAGGACAAGGGGAATGGCTTCCCAGTGCCAGAGGGCAGGGAGAGATGGGATATTGGGAAGGAATTCTTGGCTGGGAGGGTGAGAGGGGCTGGCACAGGTTGGCCAGAGAAGCTGTGGCTGCCCCTGGATCCCTGAAAGTGTCCAAGGCCAGGTTGGACAGGGCTTGGAGCACCCTGGGCTAGTGGGAGGTGTCCCTGCCCATGGCAGGGGGTGGGATGGGATGAGCTCCCTCCTGCCTGAAGGAGCCTCTGGAAAGCAATCCTGCAGCTTTCCAAGGGATGGGAAGACCTTCCATCACTTGGATGATGGGAGGGCTTTCCAAGGGAAAAACAGCTGGGAAATTCATCTCTCCTCCTTCCCGGCCCAGGGTGCAGCCCCCACCCAAGCCCACTCTTTCCTCTTCTTTTTGAGCACATTCATCCCAGGCAGAAGGCAGGGACAGGAGAAGGAGGTCGGGGTGGAGGGGACCAGTTCAGTTCCACCCTTGTGTGGGGCTCCAACACCCCCCAAACCCCAGTGTGGGTCCTGCAGGGACCCTGTGGACACAGCTGGAAGTGCCCTGGGAGGGCCATCGCAGTGCAGGGCGGGTTCCCAGCCGTGCATGGAGTGCTGTGGTGTGTCGGTGTGTCCTGAAGTCCCTCCCGATGGATGCAGATCTTCCTGGTTTAGAAGACACTGGCACAAGGGCAGAGCCCTCTATGTCCGTGTCACAGTGGGGTTTTCTCCTCTCTCCCTGTAAATTCCCAAGCCTTGGAGATGAAGCAGAAGAAGACCAGCACACCAGGTAAATCCCCCTCCCAGCCCCCAAATCCTGCTCTGTGGTGCTGGTACACCCTGACAGTCCTGCTTCCCAGAGGCCAATACCTTAAATTCAGGCATAAGCACCAAAACTTGAAGGCCCAGATCTGTTAAATCCCATTTATGTGGCTCACTGGGGCTGCCAAACTTGGAACCTGCTCATCCAGCACAGCAATCATGGAGGAGGGAACAGGGACAGGGCAGAACCTTCCCATCTGTCAGGTCACTGTGTGGTCCCTGGAATGGCTTTGGCTCAGGATCTGCTGGGAATGGTTTATGATAGACCAGGAGTCACCCCAAAATAAGCATGGAAGGAGTTTGTGGGGGGAAGGGACTTCACCTGTCACAGCCAGAGGATGAGCCTTGGCCATTGGGAGCTCTGCCAAATTCATGTCACCTGTCAAAAAAGCACAGAAAAAAGTCTAGAATGGGTGAAAAAAAAAGCTAAAAATAGCTAAGAAAAGGAAACATGGCTAAATTCCCAGGATATGGGGGGCCAGCAGAAGGAAGGTGGTGTCCTTTGAAAGGCTGGAATTGTGTTTCATTTAGGAAACCAGAAAAGAATTTGAACAATTAGACACTGGGGAGGATTTCTTCGCTGGGAGGGTGGGGAGAGGCTGGGATGGAATTCCCAGAGAAGCTGTGGCTGCCCCTGGATCCGTCCCTGGCAGTGTCCAAGGCCAGGCTGGACAGGGCTTGGAGCAACCCGGGCTAGTGGGAGGTGTCCCTGCCCATGGCAGGGGGTGGAATTAAATGATCTTTAAGGTCCCTCCCCACCCAAACCATTCCAAAATTTGGTGATTCCACGATTTACTCACCCATACAGATTCACCCTCAGATCCCCAGCCAGTGCAGGGAGACAGACACTTCCAGAGGTGACTTAGGGACACCGAGCACCCCAGGCTGCCAAATTTCGGGGGAGCTTGGGCTGTGCCCGCCCTGGCTCCGTGCAAATGAGATCCCAGGAAGCAGCACCCGATCGCTGCTGCCCTTGAAATATTGATGGGCAGGACAGAGCTCTGCGGCCCCAGGAACCTGCTCCTGCTCAATTATTCACGGGGCTTTTCTTCCCTGTCCGACAATGCCTGTCGCTAATTGTCCCCACGGGTCACCCGCTCCAAAGCTGGGGTCGTTGCCAAGCACTGGAGTTGAACCTGGGCATGGAAATAACCAGAGGCTGCCCAGGGCAGGGGTGGAGCCCCCATTCCTGGAGGGGTGGAACAGCCCCGTGGATGTGGCACTTGGGGACACGGTGGTGGCCCTGGCAGTGCAGGGGGTGGTTGGGCTGGGTGGGCTGAGATGGTTCACAGCCAGTGGATAGTCCATAATTTCCACGTCCAAGTGGAAAAGGAGGGTCTGAAATTCCCATCTCCACGTGGGATTTGGGGACAGATCTCAGGGGTGTCACACACCAGACCAGTGGCCCCATCAGCGTGAACGGGCAAGTCTGGGGTCCTTCTCATCCTGGGAAAAACAAAAGAGAAGGGAAAGTCCCTGCCAAGCTTTTGCAACCCCTTTTTCAACCCTTCCATTAAATTTAATTAAATTACATTAAACATTAAATTGCTTGCGGAAAAAAAAAAAAGCACCCAGAAGACCCTAAAAAAGAGGAAAAGGTTTCAAATCAATGGGAAAAACACACCCAGAGGACCCTGAGGAGCAGGAAAAGGTTTGTTCAGATCAGTGGGGGGAAAAATGCACCCTGAGGAGCCTGAAAAGCAGGGAAATGTTTGTTCCAATCAGTGGGAAAAATGCACCCCGAGGACCCTGAAAAGCAGGGAAAGGTGTTGCATCCAGCGAGCAGCTGCTGCTGGGAGTGCCAGGGCAGAGCCTGCAGCAGCTGGAGACTTTTCCTGGATGCTCTTGGCACCTGGGATCTCCACTGACCCCCAAATGTCCTGGCGTGGGAGCTCTCCCAGGTCCAGCAGGAGCTGTGGGAGGTGGTGGCAGTGCCAGGGGGTGGTGGTGGCTCCTGTGCCCGGTTCCAGGAGGGCTGATCCTGCCCCCAGGTGGGTTTTCCATGGGGATGGGCTGAGTGGAACAGCCCGGGCTGGGGGCACACGGCTGAAATTCCCACCCCTCGGTTCTCCTGGAGCACCCCAACCCTCCTGGGAAGGGCTGTCCCTGCTCCCTCCCTGCTGGGGGCACCTTCAGGAGCTGGCACTGGAATTTTAATGGCTTCTCTCTCTTTCTCTCTGGTGCCTCTCCCAGGAATAAGTTTAACGATGGATACAAGGCAGTAGCAAGGTACCAGAATGTCCTGGCTGGAGGCATCTTGGCTTTGGGGGGGTTTTCTCCCATCCCAGTCACTCCAAGTCCCATAAATACGTGGCTCTCCAGGTGTAAATACCCCCAGGATTTGGGATACAGGCCAGGCTAGTCCCTGTGCTCTCAGTGCAGCCACATCCCCCAGGATGTAATGATGGTCAGGAACTGGAGGGGCAGCACACAGGGAATGGCTTCCCATTGCCAGAGGGCAGGGATAGATCTGATATTGGGAAGAAATACTTAGCTGGGAGGGTGGAAAGGGGCTGGGATGGAACTCCCAGAGAAACTGTGGCTGCCCCATCCCTGGAAGTGTCCAAGGCCAGGTTGGACAGGGCTTGGAGCTCCCTGGGATAGTGGAAGGAGTCCCTGCCCATGGCAGAGGTGGGAATGGATGGGCTTTGAGGTCCCTTCCAACCCAGACCATGCTGGAATTCAGTGATCAGCACCTCCCCCTGTCCTGGCCAGCTCCCGTGGGCCATGGGAGGGTCTGCGTGGGTGGGTGGGTGGGTTTGTCTCCTCCTCACATTCACCCTCCTGGTTGTGTCTCTTCCAAACAGTGAAGACCCTGAAGATCCCAGGTATGGGACGTGGCGTCCCTGCTTCCCTCAGGCCTTTGGGAATGGTGTGAGCACATGTGTGAGCTGTGTGTGGTGTCCCAGCCCCTGCATGGTGTTTGGGTCCAGGGACACGTCCTGGCTGCTCCCTGGCCTCTTCCTAATGGGGGCAGGGCTTCCTTGGATCCTCCACCCCCTCCTTCCCTATTCCATCTGTCCTCTCATAGTCCCGGCAAGGACACATCTCCTGCTCCTCAGGGACCTTCCAGAGGAGCTTTGAGGGTAATCGTTGTCTCTATGCTTAGCTGTCCACTTATCCTTCATCCATCCCAGTGCCACTAGCACCATCCACCCATCTGTCCATCAATCCATCTCAATACAATTCTCTCCATGTCAGTGAATTTATTTCCGTCCATTGCTGCAATTCTCTCCATCCACCCACTCATTCAGTCATGATTCCAATCCACTCATTGACCCCTCCATCCCTCCCTCCCTCCCTCCCTCCCTCCATCCATCCCTCCCTCCATTCCATCCATCCATCCCTCCCTCCATTCCATCCATCCATCCCTCCCTCCCTCCCTCCCTCCATTCCATCCATCCATTCCATCCATCCCAGTACAGAATGGTCTGTCTGTCTGTCCATCCATGCCAATACCATTCCATCCATCCATCCTGTTGTGACACTCTGTCTCCATCCATCCACACACATCACCACCCCTCCCATTCCCATGGATTTATCCATCCACACACATCACCACCCCTCCCATTCCCATGGATTTATCCATCCACACTCATCACCACCCCTCCCATTCCCATGGATTTATCCATCCACACTCTTTCCTGTCAGTTCTCTCTTCATTCCCTCTCTCCCCTCTCCTCATTCCAGCACCACCAGCGCTGTCCAGTCCCTGTACCCAGTTCCCTGGATGCCGGTGGGATCCTTGGGAAGTCCCCGAACCCTCCCTCTGGCTTGTGGGTTGGGTTTGGTGGATGGTTTGGAGCATGTGGATGGGGCTGGAGGGCAGGGTTTGGAGGGCAGGGTGTGTCCATGGATCACGTCCCAGTGAATTGCTCTTTGTGATTGCAGAGCTAAGGCTAAAGAGAAAGAGAAAAAACACCTTGTGATGCCGTTCAGGTACCCTGACTCCCCCCATCCCTGCTTCCCCCATCCCTGATTCACCCATCCCTGCTTCCCAGGGTCCTCTCCAGCTCCAGCCCTTTGCTCCTGGGACGGCTGCAGGGCAGGAACACGAGGGGAAGTTCTCAAAACCAGGTTGCTCAAAGGCATAAGATGAGAATTCCCTGGTGGTGCCCTTAATGGGTCCCTGAGCCCATTCCAGGCTCCTGGAGCCCAGGATGTGGCTCTTTGTGGGCACCTCTGGCACTGAGGGGTGGGGTGGGAGGGCCGGGGGAAGGAGGAATCTGGTGTTTGCTGCTCAGCCAGGGGATCCCAGATCCTGCAGGTGGTGGAATCCCCTCGCTCATCCAGGCATGGTGATCCCAGGGCCCAGGACTGGAGCTGATGGGGGAGCCAGGGGACCAGGGAGGTGCAGGAGGAGGGACACACTTGGAACACGCCGTGTTCTTGCATCCTTCACCCAGACCACGTCCCAGTGCAAGGAATGGGGAAAGGAGGCAGGATCAGCACTGCCAGTTCCCCCACCCAAGGCTGGGTCACCACCCTGGCTCAGGGGACATCCCAGACACTCTGCCCACCCAGGGAAGTTGGGATGGGAGAGTTTCCCAGCTGGATTTGGGAAGGAAGGGTCTCATATCAGGGAGTTCAGAGGGATCCTGGTCCCCACCTTCAGTCCCAACCTACCCATCCAGGTGGGATGTGACCAGCCAGGGCTTTGCAGGGAGCTGGGACCACATCCCTGAGCTGTGGGAGGAAGGTGGGAGGGATTTAAATCCTCTCCTGGCACTGGACACGGGCACCAGGACAGCTTTTCCAGAGCAGATGAACCAGCTGAGCTGCTGGCAGGGCGTTTGTTGCTCCCAGGATAAACTCAGCTGGCACAGGAATAAGTTCTCCTGGTTTGGGAATCATTTCTCCTGGATTGCTCTCAGACCAAGTGTCAGGGCAGGGAGAGAGCAGGAATGTTTGGCTCAGAGCAGCTTCTGGCTGTTTTCCATGCTGGGACAGGAGGATCCCACTGTTCCAGTCTGCCACCAGCACTGGCTGCTGCCCCATCCTGTGCTGGAGCTGCTGTCCTGGGCTTCACTCCTCCCAAAACCCACCCAGGAACACACCAAACCATTTCTTTCCCTGGATGGTTTTCCAGCAGCTCAGGGTACAAAGAGCAGGAATTTCATACCTCAAAGCCTCCCCAGCACAGTGGAGTAACGAGCTGTAATTAAAACCAGCCTCCTAATTACTTTCCAGAGCTGGTTAATTGTTTTCTCCTCCCCACTTTGCTGCTGCACAATGAGGAGGATGAGCCAGGGGAGGAAAACAGGGAGGCAGAACCCAGAGAAAAATGCGGGAGAGAAGGAAAACAAGTTTGGAAAACCAGAGAGTGGATCAGGGGTCAGCAAAGGGAAAGAGGGAGTGAGTTTCCTGCAGGGGGATTCAGGGTCAGCCTGGGCAGGGATGAGGAATCTCAGATCCATCCATCTCCTTCACCCTCTGGAGGGAGGGTGTGGATTCCCCTCTGTGGGAGGATAAGGAAGCCCATTCCCCTCTACCAGAAGGAGAAGCCTTGTCCCCTGCCCCAGTAAGCTCCCAATGAACCCACTCCCACGTGTCCTGCATTCCTGGCCCCATTCCCTCATCCAGGGAATGCCCATCACCTCCAGCTCCGGTGCTGGGGGTCGTGGTCTCCTGAGCCCCTCCAGCCTGTCACAGGGTCATGCAGAGAGAGGAGGGTTAGGTGGGATATTGGGAAGGAATTCTTGGCTGGGAGGGTGTGAAGAGGCTGGGCTGGAATTCCCAGAGAAGCTGTGGCTGCCCCTGGATCCATCCCTGGGAGTGTCCCAGGCCAGGTTGGACAGGGCTTGGAGCAACCTGGGCTAGTGGGAGGTGTCCCTGCCCATGGCAGGAGGTGGCACTGGGTGGGATTTGAGGTCCCTTCCCGCCCAAACCATTCCATGATTGTCCAAGTGACTGAAGCTCCTTTGCCTTTTGTCCCCTCAATGCTCCGTCTCCAGCAAAGGCAAAGAGAAGACCAAGGAGCACAAGTAGGTTTTGCTGTCCCTGCTGCTTCTCCTCCTTCCCACCTTTCCCAGCTGATCCCCTCTCCTTTTCTCCAAAGCTGAGCCTGCAGCCCTGGAGGGACTTGGGTCTCTTGGATGTGTGGCTTTGAAGCCTGCAGGGAATATTTATCTGGCAAAAGCCAGGTGTTAAAGACATTGGAGGGTTCCTGGAGGCTTGGAGCAGCCCCTGGAAGCTCTGGAAGGGACTAAGAGGTCTTGAGGGAAGCCTGGATCCCCTCAGGGTTGGATGGGAGGTGGCTGGAGGGAGAGTTTCCCTGCCTGGTCTGAGTGCAGGTAATGAGCCAGTGGGATTTAGGATCAGCTTTCCTTTGGAAATTAGGGAAAGATCCTTCCCCCAGAGGGTGACTGGGCACTGATCAGGCTCCCCAGGGAATCTTCACAGCTCCAAGGCTGCCAGAGCTCCAGGAATGTTTGGATGCTGGGATTGTTGGGGTGTCCTGTGCAGGGCCAGGAGTTGGACTCAATCCTTGTGGGTCCTTCCAGCTCAGGATGTTCCACAATTCCATGATATTACAGCTCCTGTCACATCATCCGTGTAGCCAAGTTTCTTCAGCTCCTGCCTCCCTTGCATTCCCAGCTGCTTTCCTGGATACCAGAGCAGGTTGTTCTCCCAGCAGCAGAGTCCTCCAGCTCTGGCTTAGCAGAATTTAAGCTGAAATTTAAGCTCAGCTCCAGGGAATGATCCTGGAACCACCCCAGGGCTCTTCCCCTGCAGTGGGGTCTCTCCTGGCACACCTTTATTGCTCAGTGGTTCGAGGACCAGTTCATGGATTAGGATGGAGTGGAGCCTCCTAATTAATGGTGTAAAGGGAGGAGGAGATGGGGAGGAAAAGAAACAAATGTCCTCAAACAGTCAAAAAGGAGAAGGCAGAGCCAGGAAAAATGGGAAGAGCTCTCCCTGCAGGGGTCCCTGCTGGTTCCCCTGCCCTGGGAAGGGAAGAGGCTCAAAGGGTCTGGGGGTGGAATTTTCCCAAAGGTGGTGCATGTGGGATGAGCCCTTAGGGCCGGCACTGGGATCTGATCCCAGGACAAGTGGGGGAATGGGAAAACTTGTTGGATGGGGAGGCAGCTCCCGCCTGACAGGAGTAATTCCTGCAAGGAAATGAGCCGTGGAAACCCTGCTCCCAACTCCCCAGTAAAAAGCAATGATTAAAATGTCCTTTCAAGCCATGAATAATTAACCTGTAATGGGATCTTTAGGAGCTGCTCAGGAGTGAGGCTGCTCCCACCTCCCTGCTGTATCTCCAGGATCCCCGGGTCCCTCCATGTTCTCCTTCTGGAGATCCACACGGGTGAAACCCTAAGGGACAAAGCCAGGAGCTCCTGAGGAGCAGTGAACTGAATTTCGGGAGGGTTTGTGTTTCACCATCCCCTGGGGAGAATCCACCTGCTCAATCCCACCTTAGACCCAAGAAAATCCATGGGAAGAGCACTGCTGGGGCTGGGTGGGGTTTCTGGTGTCCAATAGAGCCTCCTTGGAGGCTTATCCCGACTTGGGATCAGCATTAAGGTGTTTGTCCTCCACCTCCAAATCTGCTGGAGCCCAGGTGGCCAAAGTGGGATGCGATGGAGCCTCCTAATTAATGGTGTAAAGGGAGGAGGAGGGAGGTGGGAAAGGAGAAAGATGCTCTCAAATGGTCAACAGGGAGAGGGCAGAGCCAGGAAAAATGGGAAGAGCTTTCCCTGCACTGGTCCTGGCTGGTTCCCCTGCTCTGGGAAGGGAGACCAATGTCCTAAAACAGTCAACAAGGAGAGGGCAGAGCCAGGAAAAACGGGAATTGATGTCCCTGCGCTGGTCCTTTCTGGTTCTCCTCCTCTGGGAAGGGAGAGAAATGTTCGAAGTCAAAAAGGAGAGGGCAGAGCCAAGGAAAACGGGAATAGGTGTCCCTGCTCTGGGAAGGGAGAGAAATGTCCGAAGTCAAAAAGGAGAGGGCAGAGCCAAGGCAAACGGGAATAGGTGTCCCTGCGCTGGTCCTGGCTGGTTCTCCCGCTCTGGGCAGGGCTGGGCTGGCCGGGCTGCTCGTGGCGCTTGGGAAGGAGCAGCAGCTCCTCTCGGGAGCCCCGATCTTTGGGAATGCGGGAAGGGAGGCAGGTGCTGGCAGCGGAGGGCTCTGCGTGCGCGGCATCTCAGGTTCGCGGGGCTCATGGAATATTCATGCGGGGCCGGTGTCGGCTCCCCGGCAGCGCCCGATTCCCGGCGGGAGCGGCGCAGGGGTCGGGACGGCCGCGGAGCCCCCGCGGTGCCTCGGTTGGGGTCCCTGTCCCTGTTTGGGGACACCGCGATGGGTGTCCCCCCCTAGAGTGGCCGCGGTCCCTTCCCGAGCTCTTCAGCACCTTCTCCCGCGGACAGCCAGCCCCGGAGCGGCGGGTGAAGGTACAGCCGGGGATGGGGATGGGGAAGGGGAAGGGGAAGGGAGGTGTTTGGGATGTGCCGGTGCCCGCCGGGCTGGGAAATGGGATTGGGAGGGATTGGGAAGGGGCTGGGAGCGGGGTGAGCCCTTGGGATGCTGCTCCGGAGCGTCCGGGACGGCTCCTTCCTCAGCCCCGGCTGCCTCTTCCTCCTCCTCAGCACCCGCCGAGCAGCGGCAAGAACCCTCTGTGGGAAATTCAGTTCTCGTCTCTTCATTTCCTCGTTTATTTTATTTCTCCCCTGGGTTTTGCCCTATTTATTTTGTTTGTTTGTTTGCTTCCTGTTTGGTTTTTACCCGCGTTTTTTTCCCTGATCTTTTTTATTTTTTCCTTTGTCTTTTCCTGGTTTTTTTTTCCCTGTTTCTTTGGAGGTTTTCTGTATTTTTACCCGTATTTTTCTTTTTTCCTTTTTTTCCACCTCTTTTTTCCTTCCTTCCCTTTTCCCCCTTTTTCTTTTCTCGTATTCTTTTTCATTTTTTCTTTCTGTTATTTCAGTTTTTCTTCTCTTTTTCTTTTTTCTTTTATCTCTTTACCCCCTTTTCCCTCCTCTTTTCCTCTTCCCCTTTATTTCCGTTTCCCCTTTTTTTCTTTTTCCTTTGTTACTTTTTTTTTTACATTTTTCTTTATTTCCTCTCTTCCCTCCTTTTCCCCCCTTTTTATCGCCTTCTTTATTTCCTCTTCTTCCCTTCCCTCAGCTGGGAGTGAGGGATCACCCCGGATCCCACGTGGAACCCTCTGGAAGGGGCTGGGTTGGGCTGGTGGTGCTGGGATGGGTCTCAGTGCAATTTCCTTGGATCAAGTGCTTCATCCCAGGTTTGTTCCACGTGGCCCCAAACCCACCATCGTTTCCCTGATGGGAACTCAAAGGGATCCAAAGCATCCTCAGTGTCCATGGGGCGATTTGGCTCCTGCTTTCCCTGCAGATTCCATCACCAGGAGCTCCTCTCTTTGGTTTTCCTTCCCAAGGAACCTCTGGAATTCCCAGAGCAGGTTTTATCCCCAACCATCTGTGAGCAAATTGCAGCTTTGGAGCTGGTGGGGGTTTTTTAAGCTCCATTTTGAAGAATTTCATGGAAAGGGAAGGAGTGGAATGTGACGAGCCCTGGAGGTGTGTTGGCTCCGTGTCTGCTGGATATTCCAGGCTGGAAGGAATCTCCAGGACTCGGGGCAGTTTCACACCCTGAGCTGTGATTACAGGATTTGCTCATTAAACAAATGAGTTTGCAAACAGCTCAGAAGTGTCACAGCCCCCCAAGGAAGTTGGTTCCTGGCTTGGTTAGAGCCATGAAAGCCTCACCCTCATCCTTCCTCCTTCTTTCCATCCAGAACCTGCCCTTCTGGGAGCATCCCAGGAATTAATCACAGCTCCCAGAGGCCACCTCGAGGCCTGAGCTTTGCTTTAGTCCCAGCTGTAAATAGTTCCTGTGTCTTGCTCTGTCCTTCTGGGCTCCCCTTCCCTCAGTGTCCTTAATTTTCCTCCCATTTCCCCTGGCTCTGTCAGAATTCCAGGGGTTATTTAAGACGAGCATGCATCGGGCTGGCTGCAATTCCAGGGCTTCTTTGGTTCCCAAAATGGGTAAAGCCTCATCCTTTGGTCCCAGCCACGTGTGGTCAGAGGTGGCACTGGGGGATCCCAAGGTCACTTGGCTTGTGGCACATCCCAATCCTGTGGCATCCAGGGCTGGAGCTGAGCCCTGGATCTCCTAGTGGGGGGTGAGGTTCAGTCTGGAGGTGAGGACCAGCTTGGAGAGGAGGGGAGGTCCAGGGTGGAGGTGATGTCAAGACTGGAAGTTAGGTCCAGGCTGGAGGTGATGTCAGGACTGGAAGTTAGATCCAGGCTGGAGGTGATGTCAGGACTGGAAGTTAGATCCAGGCTGGAGGTGAGGTCCAGCCTGGAGAGGTTCATCTTGGAGGTGAGGTCCAGGCTGGAAGTAATGTATGGTCCAGGCTGGAGGTTTGGTTGAGGTTGGAGATTAGATCTGGACTGGAGGTGAGGTCCAAGCAGAAGGTGAGGTCCAGGAAGGAAGCAAGGAAAGATCCAGCTGAAGGTTGGATCTGGGCTTCGGGTGAGATCCCAACTGGATGTGAGGTCCAGGCTGGAAGTGATATCAAGGCTGGAAGTGAGGTGAGGTCCAGCTTGGAGGCGAGATCCAGGGTGGAGATAATGTTCATCCTGGAGATGAGGTCCAGCCTGGGGGTATAGTGAGGTCCTGACTGGAGCTTTGGTCCAGCCTGAAGCTGAGGTTCCCCCTTGCTTCCAAGCTGGCCCAGGAGCATCTCCATCAAATCCATGAGGTTTCTTTGGACACTTTCTGGCGATGGGAGTTTTCCAGTTAAAACTATTCCCCTGTGGCTCTGGCACCTCCTGCTGTGGGGACAGTCACCCCATGGCCTTCAAACCCCTCTCCAGCTGCTTGCTCTGATACACTAGGACAGGGCTGTCCCAGGGTCTGCCCTGTGCCTCCTGCTGGATCACTTCTAGGGATATTGTGGATGTTTTTACCTACTCAGGCTTTCAGCTGCATCTTCAGGCTAAAAATCCATGTTAGATCCAGACTCTGTAGGCTGGAGAGGGACTTGGGAAAAGGGTTGGAGGGACAGGACATAGGGAATGGTTTCCCACTGCCAGAGGGCAGGGATGGATGGGATATTGGGAAGGAATTGTTGGCTGGAGGGTGGGGAAGGTCAAGGATGGAATTCCCAGAGAAGCCGTGGCTGCCCCTGGATCCCTGGAAGTGTTCCAGGCCAGGCTGGAGCAGCCTGGGATAGTGGAAGGTGTCCCTGCCCATGGCAGGGGGTGGCACTGGATGACCTCTAATGTCCCTTCCCACCCAAACCACTCTGTGATTTCATGACCTTATACTGGTGTTCACCACCCTGGAAGGGGACAAATCTTGTTGCTGGAACTGGCTGTGGAAAACCCTCAGGATCTGCACAGGTCTGTTGCTGCTCCAGCCAAAGAGAGCCCTGATTTTACACAGCGAGGTGGGGGGGAAGTGTTGGGGTGGTTTATTTTGTGGGTGTTTCCTTGGGGAGCCGTTCCAGGACCAGGTCACGGGAGACAAGGAGTGGGGACACAGCAGGGACACTGGTCACGGGGAGGGTTTGCTGGCAGCTAAGGCTGTGTCCCAGCCTTGTGTTTCATCCCAAATGGAGACATTCCTAGAGAGCAAACCAAGACCCAGGACTCCAGGGTCGTGTGTTTCCCTGTGATCTGCACTCTGCCCTGTGGCCTCTTTGCTGCAGCCCCTGCTCCGTCTCTCAGCTGATATTTCCTCTCTCACTTCTGAGCCAGGAAAGGCTCCTGCTCTTCCCTCTCCCAAGGCCTGGAAAACACTAAAATACAGTAATTTATGGATTGTTTTTTTATTTCCTCTCTTCTTCCAGGGCTGGGAAAGGAGTTTTTTCAGCCATGAAACTTGGCAAGACACGTCCATCAAAGGATGACCATCGGAAACAAGGTATGATCGTGGAATTGCAGGTTGGTTTGGGTGGGAAGGGGCCTTAAAGCTCATCCAGTCCCACTCCCTGCCATGGGCAGGGACACCTTCCATTATCCCAGGCTGCTCCAAGCCCTGTCCAACCTGGCCTTGGACACTTCCAGGGATCCAGGGGCAGCCACAGCTTCTCTGTCCAACCTG
>JAWWTY010000272.1:0-14669 GCA_035222235.1 Margarornis squamiger | reverse complement strand
AGCCTGGCCTTGGACACTTCCAGGGATCCAGGGGCAGCCACAGCTTCTCTGGGAAATCCATCCCAGTCCCTCCCCACTCTCCCAGCCAGCAATTCCTTCCCAATATCCCACCTAAATCCCTCTTCTAAGAGTTTAAACCAATCCCATCACTGTCTGTTTGTGTAAAAAGTCCTCAATCCTTTGAAAGCTCCCAGAAAAGCTTCTTCCAAGCCCTGTTCCTTCCATGCCCATCCCTCACCCAGCCCAGTCCCCTCATCCCTCTGCTCCCTCAGCCTTGCTCACTGTTCCAGTGTAGCATCATCCTTGAGGGAGGTGCAGAACATCTGAGGGGTTAAGATGCTTCCAAACAAGTTCTTGGTGTGGTTGGGTGAGGAGCAAGAGCTCTACAAGCTGTTCTTTACAAGGAGCTGTGCTTGTTTTGAGTGACATATTTTGCCAGGAGGCCTCAGGATCTCCAGGAAGACCCATTTAACTTATGGATTTGGGTGTATCTAAATCCAGAGGCAGGTTCACCCCAACAGTGTGAGCGGAGAACATGGAATTGTCCTGCCTTGGCTCACTCTCCCACTTCCTTTTTTGCTTCAGAAGCCTAGATTTACCTGGAGCGCTTCCAAGGGACAAGCCAGATCCAACATTTACAGGCTCAGTGTCCTTCAGTGCTTCCCACTCTCTGAAGAAATGGCCAAGGTTTGATTTTATTGCCACCAAACCTTTGTGCTTCCCAGTTAATCACTTGTAGCTTGACAGACACCGCTGTGGAGTTCAGGCACTCCATCCACAGATATCTTCAAGTTTGTTACCCACCAAAATCAGGGAGAAGGAGAGTTTTTGGCACCACTTGGAAACTCAAAGGAATGCCCTGACAGAGCTGAGCGAGGCCTGGATAAACCTCTCAAGACCTTTTAGGGTCTCCCCAAAGCAGCGCTGAAGGAAGCTGCTGCCTGACTCAGGAAACAGGAGGTGCTATCATTTGCATGTGCTTCTTGTGAAACCCTGCCTCGAGGGTAAAATGCTGACAGAATAAAAGTGAGGAAGTGCAGAGCCGCTTTTCAGGGAGTTTGGCCTCAACTGCAGATTGGCATCAAAGTCCTTTATCATCTTATCAATTCCAGCCCACCTGCAGGGGGGTCTGTTTGCCTCTCCTGCCTGTTTGTCACTCTTTTTAATCTGTGTTTTCAGAGGTTACAGAGAGTTTAGGGGGCATTTTTTGTCGTTGTTTTTAGGGGCTTGCATCTTTTTCAGTAGGATTTTGTGACAGGGATTTGTCATTTCTCAGCTGGGAAAATGCACATTCCCAGGTGTGGGATTTCATCCCAAGGCACGCTGTGGAGAGAGGGTGAAAACAGGGGGAAAGGGAAGATGAGAGAAGCAGGAAAGAGCAACTGTGTCTTCAAGCACCTTTGGGTCTCCCATGTGATCTCCCAACATCACAGGGACGTCTGGAACACCTCAGAACCTCAAATGGCACTGAAAGAGTCCTTGGGGACGACTCCTGTCACCCCAGCCTGTGGTGCAGCACCCACCTGGCAGATATCCCAAGGACTGGGTCTCTTTGTGGGTTCAGGTGATGCTGCAGAGCCCTGGGAATTCTCATCTCTTGGAGCTACACACCTGGATAGCAACAGGACAGGGGATCCCAAGTGGGGTCTCTGAGAGCCTGGAAAACCAGGAAGAAGAGCCAAGAAACATCTTAAACCCAAGGGCTTGATGATAAGACACCCATTTCTCAAGGGTGATGGTGTGAGAAAGGGAAATGGGAGGAAACCTCCACCATCACCTTTCCAGGGTTGCAGTTCCTGTTCATTGAGGATGCTGGTCCCCAGACACTTCTCATGGAGAACCTGCCTCCCTCTAAAGCCCTGACCACAGAGAAGGAGGGACCTTCTCTGCCCTAGGAAAGGTTCAACCAGGGAATTAGGTGATTTAGAGACCTTCCTGGGTCCTTCTCTGGCTCTGCCTTGCCCTGAGAAGAAATCAGAGAACGCAGAACTTGCACTTTATGCTCTGAGTACTTTATAATCTTGAAAGCCCACAAAAAGAGTCACAATATTTGCTGGGGGGGATGACTTTGAACCCAAGCCTTTGAAGGATGATACAGAGGGGATTCTTCTGCCAAAAACCCCAGCACTGCCTTTTCATTTATGTGAGACCCCAGGCTTTTACAGCCACCGTTGAATCCATAAGTGGCCCAGCTGTGTGCTTTAATGTCACCACCCTTCACCCTGAACAAAATGCACAGAGCCACGAATCTCATCAGTCTCTGGGCACAGATGCATTTCCACGTCCCTCATCCCACATCCAGCAGCCTTCCAGAGCCCAGCACAACAACAAAAAGCCCTTCACATGAAAGTCTAGCCAGAAAACCAGCTCGATAAAAGAAAAAAATGGTGAGGTTTGAAATTCTCTCCCCTCTCTGGTTTCTCTCAATGGCTTCCAGATTGCAAGCCATTTGATTTGCGAAATGAAAGACGTGCTCCCCCTTCCCCTAATTGCCAGGGACACAAATTTGGGGCTGGATGAAAACCTTTCATGTGTGTCCTCCCCAAAAGTTCTGCCGCTGGAATGTGGCCAAGGCTTTGGTTGATGATGCAGGAGCTGGAAGCGAAGGGAGATGATTTTCCCATTAACGGCCTTGGCTCTGCGGAGCCAACAGGAGTAAAATATTAGCTTTGCTTGCTAAAGAATCCACGATGACTCAAAGGAACAGATCTTTGGGGAAAGGGGGTTATATTCCTAGAGAATCCCTCTCCTAACTACAACCATACCAGCCCTCAAAGCTGTGCCCAAAAATGTGATGTATCTCCTTACAGACAGCCAAGAGTCCAAAGGTTCAGACCCTGGAAGATTTGGAGAAAACAACTGAGGATTCGGTCAACAAGATTTATTTGGTTGTTTTCCTCTGTATAAAGTGCTAAACTTGACTGAAATTCAGATGAAAAATAAATAGATAAATAAAAGCCATCAGGGGTGGGGCGTTGTTGGAGTTTTTGGAAGTTGTAGAAACATAAAATCATAGAAAGGCTTGGCTTGGAAAGGACCTTAAAGATCATCCAGTCCCTTCCAAGTCCTTGATTCCATTTAGAGAGTGGGAGGACACAAAGCTGCTGGAAGACAAAACACCTTCTGAGTGTGTGCCAGCCAGTCTGGTGATAAAGGTGTGGAAAAGTGAGGAGGACCAAGGTGGGGCTGGAGGTTTGGGGAGCTGGGGCCACCCAGAGCAGGGCAATGAAAAGTAACTCTGTGTGAATTCATCCACTGAGGAGCAGAATCGCATTGCCTGGACGTGGAGACCTGCAGTGGAGGAGAGGGGGACACACGAGGTCCTCTCCTGACCTGCAGGGAGCAGTTTGTCCCTTGCTCTTCCTCCAGAGCTCATTAAAGCTCAGTCCCAGCACAGATCCTTTGGGGAATTAGGAAACGGTGGGAACTGGGCCATGACATGGGTATTCCCTTTCAGGGCTCTCCGTGGTAAGCGTGGCTGAAACATGAGCAGGGTCATTGAAGAGCCGTGTGCATGTGCCACTTGGGGACTCGGCCATAATATAGGATTATAGAATGGCTTGGGGTGGAAGGGACCTTAAAGGTCACCCAGTGCCACCCCCTGCCACGGCCAGGGACACCTTCCACGAGCCCAGATTGCTCCAAGCTGGCCTGGGACACTTCCAGGGATGGGGCAATGGATTCTCCCATATCTCAAGGAGCCCTTTCAGAGAGACTTCCCTGAGCTCACAGGGTCTGGGACAGAACTCACTTTAGGGCCAAGAGATTCATTGGGGCCCTGTAATTTGGGGGATCTGAAAGGACCTTCCCTGGGCAACAACTTCATCGAGTTCCCTCACCTCCATGGGAAGCTCATCCTGCAGTTTCTTGTTGGGGTGCCCTGTATCCATATTCCATCCCCATTTTCCACAGGGAATGGGAACTAGGGAGCCCTTGCACTGCAGGAGCTCTGGAATTCCAGAGCAAATGAGGGTGAACTCCGTGTGCACATTCCTGTGACCCCAAGGAGGGTGCTCAGCTTGGAACTCCTCCCTTCACTGGTTTCTCTGGAGCTCCAGGTCTCTTTGGAGAGCTCCAGGTGACCTGGGGAGCTGCTACTGAGCCCTCGCTGGTGCAGCTTTCCAGCCCTGTGTCCATCTCCAGCATTCCCAGCCCTCAGCTTGATTGTCCCTGCAGGAGCTTTGAATTAGTGAATTCCTCAGTCACCGAGGTGTTTGCTTTAGGGACAGATCATCCTGTGGCCTCCTGCCCTCCAGCAGCTGCAGGAGGTTCATTTTCCTTCATTTCATGCCCCTTTTTTTGGAATTAATCCATATTTTGGAGGTAGAAACCCTGACAATACTGCTGATATGAGATTACAGGATGATTTATGCCCTCTGTGGTGCTTCTTGCTTCAGTCAAATTGCTCTTGAGCTTCTTTTCCCTTATTAAATCACAAAATTTGCCGGGGGAAGAGGAATGTTTTAAGTTTTTATTTTAAAATGGACTGAGGAACGGAGGTCAAGTGATCTCGGAGTTTGGATTTGCTCTGTAAATCAGCGCAGTGCTCACGGAAATAATAAATATTAGGGATGACTGTAATGAAAAGAAGAGCTCCACCAATTAAATGGAGCAGCCAATGAATCCTTGGAGCACAAACAAAGGAGGGGATGGCTTTTCCTGCCAGGATCATATCCCGCAATCCTTGGCACAGGAAGCTCCAATGTATAGATAGACTCATAAACCAAAGATACAAGCGTGGAGCATCCAGCCCATGGGATCATTAAATCCAAGGCTCTGGATTTCAGCTTGCAGCTCAGGAAGCTCAGGCTGTGTCGTGGCACATCCTGGAGGTTATTCCAAATGCAGGATCACTCTGCATTCCATGGTTCTTCCATTCTTTCCTCACTGAATTGCCTTTTAGGATGGGCTGGATGGATTTTTGGCTTGGCTGAGCACAGGCATGGGTAGGAAATGCAGGCCAGGTTTGTTCTCACACCCAGCAGTTCTGCTTTGGATTTCTCCAGGGCACCAGCAAGAAAGGAGCTGTTTGTGTGTCAGCCCAAAGATGAGTGAGCCAGTCATGGAATCGTGGAATCACAATATCATGGAATCATGGAATCACAATATCATGGAATCATGGAATCACAATATCATGGAATCACGGGATGGTTTGGGTTGGGAGGGACTTTAAAGGTCATCAAGTCCAACCCTTTGCCATGAGCAGGGACACCTTCCACTTGATGAAGTTGCTGACCTTGGATGTTTCCAGGGATCTCAGAAATCTCCTAAAAGGCCCTGCAGGCAACACACAGTTCATTTTTCCACCAAACATGGAATTTTCCCCTTGCTTTAATGAGTTATGATGGGAAATGGAGCAGCAGGTTGGTTTGGTTTGCAGGACAAAGCCAGTGGCTGGGCTGGAAGTGGGAATGAGAATGAGCATTCCGGAGCATGGGTGGAATTTTCCAAGGACAAAGACTGGGGCCAACATTCCAGTGACAAAAATAGCAAATTAAAGGGGAAAAAAACCCCAAAACACAAAAAACCCACCCCCAAATAATAAACCCAACCTGTTGATTTTACCTGGGACTACAAGATGCAGAATTCAAATGTACTTCAGGCTGTTCTCATGGACCTTGAACTTTGTCACTGATAAATCTGAACTGATAAATCACAAACACATGTAAATAGAGATTTCACTGGGGTTTGGCTTCTTTTTTTATTATTATTAGTAGTAGTGGTAGCATTTTATTTCTGAAGGACTGTACGGGTTTAATTGGTGTGTCACAGACTAATGAAAGCCACAGAATCAAGAGTGGCCATAAAGATGCAGTAAAAGGGGCTGGGAATCATCTCAGCCAGTAATTCCATCCCAGGGATGCAACGGGATAGGTGGGAGGAATCACTTGCTGGGACCACTTGTCTCTGCTTTAAAATGCTGCAAGGGAAGGAGAATTCAGGGATGGAGGGATTTTTTTAAAAAAATGGGGAAATGACAGCCTAAAATACAGAATATTGTTGGTCCCTTGGCTGAAAAATAAACATTTTTAAATGCCCAAACCACCTCCTTTTTTGGAGCTCCACTTTCTTTGTATCACTTAGGACTGGTAGTATTTGTTAAGAAATATTCACTTTTTTTAACTCCAGCTCTCTATTTTTAAATAAATGTCTCTGCAGGAAGGCTTGTTATTGATATATTACATTAATTATTATTAATATTTATTTTTAATCAACTTTAGCTGAATTTTATGAACTTTTAGCTGATTTTTTTTTAGTTCCTCCTTTGCAGGAGTTCAGGTCTCTGCTGTAGCTTTACAAAGGGTTTGGGAGGGGGGACAGGACTCTCTTTTGGGGTTTTATTCTTGGTGTGATCGATCTGGTTGTCTGAATTCTCTGAATTGCAGTAAGTCATTTAACTGCATGACTTAAAGAATATTTATCATGGAAAGAAGAACATCAACCCCCCATGGCAGGAGGTTGGAACGAGATGACCTTTAAGGTCTCTCCCAACCCAACCCGTTCTATGGTTATAAGAAAAAAACTCAATTTAGTTCTATTCCTGTTTAGTTTTAGTCTTTAATCTGCTTCTAAGCACAGACTGAAGCAGGAGGATCATCACTGGGATCATCAGAGATGCTCCAAAGCAGGATGGATATTCCTGATTTCACCTGGAGCAAGGGTTCCCTCCAGTGACACCCCTTGGCTGGGATGACTCCCTCAGGCAGAAGAGCTCACAGATGTCACTCCTCTTCTTCTTCCTAGTAGGACCCAGAGCCAAAAGCTTTGCAATCCTCCTTCCCAAGCCAACGTGGCTCCAAAAGGCTGGTTCTCAGGAGATGGAACTGCTTGCAGGAGCTTTACATCTTCTTTAATGACAATTCTGAAAGCTGGATCTCTCAGCACCCGCCGAGGATTTCTCTCTCCCCAGAAGTGTAGCCAAGGGTGAGCAGAGGCAAACAAAGTTTATCCTCCTCTAACCTGGGCAGCTGGCACTTTCCAGCTCCGAGTGGTGGGCCTGGAATACCAAACAAGGGACTTGATCCACTAGTTTATTGACTCGGGAGCCAAAGGAGCACAAATATGTGTCTGTCACTCCCAAAGACAAAGCCTGGCAGTGTCACCCGGAGCAGATGGGTCAGAAAGCTAAAACAAGCAGGGCAGGGCCTCACCTCAGCCTCATTTGCTATGGAAAAGGATTCTTTGATATAATTTTCTGCATTTTTCTGTGTGGGGGTGAAACAGAGTAAGGCAGTGACCTCAGAAGATGACAAGATGACAAGTTGACCCACACCTATCCCTGTTCTAATGGGAAATACACCCAGACCTGCTTTTCCACCTGATTTTAGACCCTAATCTGGCACCCGAGAATTCCATCTAATCCTTTTCCCTTGGATTTTCCATTTCCCCTGCTGATGAGCCCCCCAGTGATGAGGCAGGAGGTTTGGAACCCACAGCCTTGCTCTGAATCGTGCCAGCTTTTCAATTTGCTCTTGTTGTTCCTCTGAGAGATTTTGCTGTTTAAAACCTCTCCTTTCAGGTGATTCAGTTACGAGAGGCAGCCGATTTCCTGCTTGGCTTCCTGTTATTCTCACCCAAAAGTATGTTTTGATGATTTTCTGTGGCTCGGAGCTGGTTATCACCGAGGCAATCACAGTGATGGAAGTGCTGACAAGTGAGTTCTGGAGGCAAGAAAAAAGCCCCCAGAGGTGGCAACCCTTGCCCAGCTCAATAATGCTGCGAAGAGATAACGAAGCTGCCTCTGCATCATCATTTTGAGAGAAGAATTGGCAGATTTCCCACCAAGAAACTGGGGCACTGAAACTCTGTTAGTCACGAGTGCCGTGTCGATGTATTTATGACCAAAAAAAGCTGAAAACTGAGAGGAAAGCTGTCTCCTGACTTTAGCAGGATTTAAATCAGGTACAGAACATTTGTTAATCAGCCAATTCAGAAAATAATTAAATATCCATTAAAAAAAAATCTCTGTAAGGAAGTATTTTGTATTACAGGGTGTGCAGAGTTGCCAGAAACCAGTTCTAGGGTTGAGCACAGGTATCTGCTCACACCTGGAGAAGCAGCTGGAGGAAAGGAGGAGGACAGAGTGGACCTCAGAGGTCCTCCAGTCATCAGTCACATCAACTTGACTCCTGAGAGCTAAATTTCACTAAAATAATCCTGACATGTCAGACTTTTGCACCACCTCTGAGCGCCCTGAGCAAGGAATCAGAGTTTTCCATCGCTCCCCAAAGAGCAGATGTAGAAACTGCTGATTTTTAGGTCTTCTAAGGACTGAAATCAATCCCCAAAGGTTTTGGAAAGACAGGTAAGTCAGGCAGGTGAAACTTGTAGAAACTTCCTTGTATTTCTGGCAAGCTGGATGAGATCCTGTGGAATTGCTAAAGCTCTGAGATGGGAGATGGGGGTCACTGCCTGACAGGACTGGATGAAATTGTAGCAGTCACCCAAAGCCAGCACTGAAAACCAATGGGATTTGTGCTCCTTTTGGCACAAAAGTCACCTCAGGCACAGCTGGAGGAGGACAGTGCTCCATCCAGGGAGGGGATAAACATCCAAACATCCAAGGAAACATTTGGATGGGTGGAATGAGAAATAGAAAAGGGAAGAACATCATTGACCTGGGCTAGTGAGAGGTGTCCCTGCCCATGGCAGGGGGTGCAATGAGATGGTCCCCTCCAACCCAAACCATTCTGGCTTTGGAATATTTGAGAGAAATCTCTCCAAAGAACCCTAGAGGTGGATTTCATTGAGGTCTAATTTGTCTGAGTGCAACTTTCTGCAACCCCACCAGTCAGGAGGCTCAGAGCTCCGGACTCAGAGCAGCCAACTGGCTCCTGTGACACCTCACAGAGCCATGGAATGGCCTGGGTTGGGAGGGACCTTAAAGCTCATCCCATTCCACCCCCTACCATGGGCAAGGACACCTCCCACTAGCCCAGGTTGCTCCAAGCAAACAGCCCTCAACTAACCTATTTAGGTATTTACTGACCCTCTAAATGGCTTCCCTTTCCTTCTTGCTCTTCAACACCTTGTTTCACCATCAGCATGCAAGAAAAGATGAATAAATATTTAATGCTTCCATACAGTCAAGATTTGGCCAAGCCCCTGCAGAGAAGGGCTTTGATGCTGAATGGAATTTTGATTTCCAGCTTATCCCACTCCCCAGGATAAACTCTTTTTTGCTCTATCCACAACCCCAAAGGCCCTGTCATAATTCAGCTCCTCCCCAGTAAACCAAGACCTGGTGATCTTGGGCTCAGCTGCTCAAAAGGGGAGTAGTAGTTGTCCCTCACTGAAGGGGGAGGACCTTCCCTCCATCCTACTCTCCTTCCATTCTTCAAGGGTGAGAAAAGAGCCAGCACAAATCAACAGAAATCCAACAGAAATCAAAAAGCAGCGACAGGCAAGAAATCTGAGAGCTCTTTCCACCTGGCAGCCAACTGAAGAACACAGAGCCCCCCAAGAAAATGATCTCCTGCTCCTCCACCCCTGGGAAATCTGTCATTCTGGATAATTCCCTGTGTGTATCAGGTGGGAAGGAAAGAATCCAATCTGCTTTTTGCCTGCAGGCACCTTGTGTTGATTGTGCTCTCAGTGACTGAGCAGTTATTTATTCCCAGCCAGCTCGGCAGGGCCAGTCCCGGGCAATGAGTTGGAGGAGTTGCTTCCAAAAAACAGCCACCAGGTGATATTTCTTCTAAATGGAACATTAAGTCAAGTCTGCACAAGAAAGGGGCATTAAAGAGCATTGCTAAAGATGGTTTTTTGGATGCAGCTGGGGA
Organism: Margarornis squamiger; assembly: GCA_035222235.1. Classification (NCBI taxonomy): domain Eukaryota; kingdom Metazoa; phylum Chordata; class Aves; order Passeriformes; family Furnariidae; genus Margarornis; species Margarornis squamiger. The sequence goes on along the minus strand of JAWWTY010000272.1, from coordinate 4,887 downwards.
AAAGCTCCTCTCTACAGCTGCTCTGTGTTCCCCCTGGAGAGGGACTGGGGACAAGGCCTGGAGGGACAGGACACAGGGAATGGCTTCCCACTGCCAGAGGGCAGGGCTGGATGGGATATTGGGAAGGAATTGCTGGCTGGGAGGGTGGGGAGGGACTGGAATGGATTTCCCAGAGAAGCTGTGGCTGCCCCTGGATCCCTGGGAGTGTCCAAGGCCAGGTTGGAGCACCCTGGAAGCCCAGAGAACTGGTGTTGGGGCATCCCATGAGTTTTCTGCAAAGAAACTGGGAACCCAAAACCTGAGGTGGCCAAGTTGAAAGGTGCAGAGTCATTTCCTCTGAGATCACCTCATGGAGAGACCTCTGCCACCTCAGCAATGCCAGGGCTTGGTGGACCTTGAGGCTCATCCTCTGTCCCACACTCCCTCCATGTCCCCAATTCCACACAATTCTCTGTCAAAGAAGTTATAAACCTTGTATTGGGAAGTTATTGTGCAATCACAGGATGGTTTGGGTGAAAAGCCCTCCAAGATCATGGAGTTCAACCATCCCTCAGCACTGCCAAGGCCACCACTGACCATGTCCCCAAGTGCCACATCCACAGGGCTTTGAAATCCCTCCAGGGATGGGCACTCCACCCCTGCCCTGGGCAGCTGTGGCAGGTTTGGACAGCCCTTTCCAGGAGGGAATTGTCCCAATATCCAACCTGAAGTTTCCCTTGAAGCTGTTTTGCCCTGTCCCTGTTCCCTGGGAGCAGAGCCCGATCCCCTCCCCTGTCAGGGAGCTGTGGGGGACAAGAGGGTCCCCCCCGAGCCTCCTTTTCTACAGGGAATTTGATGAAATCAAGTGAAGATTTGCTGAGCAAAAACCTAAATTATGGCTCCAAGATACCCCAGAAACATCCATTTCTCAACACTGATTGTAAAAAGGGGGATAATTAATTTACCTGGAGACACCTCCACTATCAACAGCCAACCTGGCCGAGGTGACACTTGTTCTCACAAGTCCTTGTGCAGTTCCTTTGCTTCACCACACACACATTCCCACTCCGTCCCTTTTCCCCGGCACTAGGTTTGAAATGCCCGAAAATGTGACCTTCCCTGAGGTGGCCCTTCAAAAACCCTGAGTGTTGGCTCCTGAAGCAGCCCCAGCACCTTGCTGGGGTTGTTTCCTCTGCACACCCGTGCCCAGTCCCAGCTGGGGTCACCCAGTTCATGCCATTAACAAGGCTGAGCTTTGCTGGTAACACCGGAGACACGAATGTCACAGCAGCAGGGACGAGACCCCGTGACTCAGGTCAGTGCTCCCGTTCCCTGAGCCACTCAACCAGCACCTCTTGGCCCCTTCTCCCGCTGTTCCCATTGCCTTCACATTCCTGCTGGCCATGGGGGGTTGCCAGGAGGGCTGGGAAAGTGTTCCCCAGGTGCTGGAGGCAGCTGAGGCATGAACCAGCCCATGCCCCATTCCTTTGCAGATCCCTGGGCACACATGGCCCTGCATGGCAATTTCATCCCTCCCTGGGAGCTGCCTATCTTTTAACCACCACTAATTTGGCCTCAACTCTTTTCAGTTGCTCCAGAGAGGCTCCCAAAGCCCTGTGGCATGAAATTATTAGAGAACAACTGTGACTAATTGTGTTTTTCAATTCACAGGACGCAGCTCCACTCGGGCTGTTTATTGTTGCTCTCGTTGGGGTTTTTTAAAGGCAAGCTGAATTTCACTCTGGCCTTGGGAGAGGTCAACCCTCTCCCTTTTCCCATGTGAGAAAAGTGAATCCCTGTACTTTTCTTTCCAGACAAAAGCTTAATTTCAGCCACGCTGCCTTGTCCTGGATTTTCCCTTCCTTCCCCAGTAAAACATCTTTTTGGCAATGGATTGAAAATCCACAGTATTTGACTTGCAGGATGGTGTACACAGATAAAAGGGGTTTGCACTGTGTTTGCCCCGAGTGGGAACTGATAATACTATTTACAGCCAGAGAAGTGTTGGGAATGGAGCAGAAACCCCATTTTTGGCCCCCACTGCTCTTCATTTCATTCTATTTTGTCTCGTTGCTCTTTGTTGTGGTGGTTCTAAAAGTGCCAGAGCTGTTTTCACCCATCCACGCTGTCCCATTTGGGACTGAGGTCTCTGTGTGACACGTGGATCTGGTTGTCCCGTGCTGGACTGTTAACTCGTGTTACTTGGCCATGGCAAGAGGGGAAGAGATGGTAAAAGAAGGTATCACTCACTCCAAATTGTGCTAATTAGCCATTCCAGCATCCCTGCCCTCTGTGTCACACGGTTTTCCTTACACCCTCCAAGGCATGGGGTACACAAGGGATCACAGCCGTTGATCCCTCATAGGAAACAGCTTTGTGGGATTTGATAACTGTTCACAGAATCCCAGAGTGCTTTGGCTGGGAAGGACCTTAAAGCCCATCCAGTGACACTGCCATGGGCAGGGACACCTTCCACTAGCCCAGGTTGCTCCAAGTTCATCCAAGCTGGCCTTGGACACTTCCAGGGATCCAGGGGCAGCCACAATTCCATACACTTCATCATAGGAGGTTGAGCAGGACAATTTCTAGCAGTGCAGCGGCTCAAAATCTCATTTTTTACGATATTCTGTATTTATGTGTTGCTGTTGCAACTGGTCTTGATGTTTCTCAGGTACCAAGAGCTGGAATGGACTGAAATTCTCTTTCTTCTTCCCCTTGAAGCCACCCTGAGGGGGTTAATCCAACCAGGCAGGTGGAGTGGCCACACCACTACCTTGCTCCCTTTAATGACTTTGCAGGGCAGGAGGGAGGGCTTGTTGCCTGGAGGAGCAGAGTCCTTTATGGCAGGACAAGTGGAATAATGCAGGAAATCACTAATTAACTCCCAGGGAACTGCAGCACAACCCGTGACTTCAGGAGGCTGAATTGCTCCCATGACCTTGTTACCTGGTGCTCCAGGACCAACACAGGATGTGGGAGAAGGAAGGGCTGCTCCAGCAAGGAATATTTAACCCCCCCAAGGTTTTCAAAACACACAATTTTCATGCACTTTGCACAGAGAAAAAGGCACATCCAAGGCAAAACTCACCTGGCCCTTTCAGTCATAATTTTTGGGAGGAGGTGAATCAAACCATCAGCATCTTGAATGACATTCAGCAGTTGGTGCCCCTTCAGACTTGAGCTGAAACTCTCACGGGCCTTGGGAAGGTGTGTGGAGCTGGTTTGGACTGAGGAGGAGAACACCCATGTGGGGAATTATTAATCCTATATATCTAAGAGGGTGTTTGAAGGGGAAGGAAATAATCTGCTCTCCAAGACTCCTGGAGAACAGACTAGACTAGACTAGAATATTAATGTGGTGGGATATGATATAATATAATATAATATAATATAATATAATATAATGATATAATGTAATGTAATATAATATAATATAATAACTGGAATGGAATAGAATATTAATGTAAGGTGATGGAATAGAATAGGATTAGGACAGGATAGGATAGGATAGGATAGGATAGGATAGGATAGGATAGGATAGGATAGGATAGGATAGGATAGGATAGGATAGGAAGTCATGTGCTTAACTTGGAATAAAAAGGTTAAGATTAGGCTTTGAGAAGCCTCTCATGACTGAAAGATTGAAAAATAAAAGAATCATAGAATGGCTTGGGTTGGAAGGGACCTTTCCAAGTCATGTGGTCCCAGCCCATCTCAAGAAGGAGGCACTGGAAGTAACTGTGGGTAGGGGTGGGGAATTGCCCTCCCCAAAGACCTTGGGGGGCAGGTGTGACAGGCACCTGCCAGGAATCCTGTCACTGGGAAAAATGGGATAACCAGTGCTCTGGAGGCTTTTCTTAGCTCTGTGTGTTCTGGAAAAGGGCCAAACCCACAACAAATCCCAGAGTGGGTGTTTGGATGGATACAGAAGCATCCCTCATAATCATGTTTAATGCTGCTCTGAACTGGGAAAGGATCATTAAACCCTCTCAGTTGGGATTTGCTCTCCCTGGGCTGGCTCATGGTGAGGTGTCAGTTGTGGCCAGAGGATTTTCCATCTGCTGGATGGGAATGGTACAGACCTCCACATCAGCTTTTTAACACAGTGCAGGAAACCCAGCCAAGGAAAACTTCCTTATCCCTTGTGCTCTGTCCTCTGCCAAGGCCAAAGGATCAACCTAACTCCGAGGATGAATGAAATCCCCTCTTAACAAAGGCTCCTGTAAGCTGGGGGTGTTGAAGGGAGGAGAATAGAGCTGGAGGAATCTGGGAAATTTAAATTTATACAGTCCCAGATGATCCTTCCACCCTCCCCACTTTCCTTGCCAGGGGCAATTGGTGTTTGCCTGAGACCCCTCTGCTTTGTCTTGCCCTGGTGCTCCATGTGTGCCCATCTGAGGCTCAGGAAAAGCAAAGCCTTTAGTTTTACCATGTTATTAGTGGTGTGCAGGGGCTGAACATTCATTTGGAAGGGGCTCTAAGTGGGTTTACCCAGAGTTTATCCGGAATATTCCGTGTCCCAGCACTCTGTGACTTCACTGCAACTATTTAGTGCCCCCTGTGCCTGTTGTCAGGCTGAGCCAAGGCAGAACTGTGCTCAGGCAGATGTATTGCAGAGCTGATCTGCTGTAAGTAAAGGGGAGTAAGGCAATGGCAAGGCAAAAAATAAAGAATGATTCAGTAGGTCAGTATAGCTGAAACAGTGTAATTGATAGAGTAATTAACTCCAGTTATGAAACTAAGGCTAAAATGAGTGGCATCCAGTCATGGAATCATGGAATGGTTTGCTTGGGAAGGGGCAATAAGGATCACCCAGTGCCACCCCTGCCAGGGGCAGGGACACCTTCCACTGTCCCAGGGTGCTCCAACCTGGCCTTGGACACTCCCAGGGATCCAGGGGCAGCCACA
>JAWWTY010000271.1:0-14691 GCA_035222235.1 Margarornis squamiger | reverse complement strand
CAACCTGCAGCTTCTGAGCTCTCTCAGAAGCTGAAGATAAGACACCTGTTCGAGCCTTCACAGAGACTGGAGTCAGACAGTCCTCCTCCTCTAAGTCCTCCTCTAAGTCCTCCAAGTTTTCCAAGTCCATGTCCTCCAAATCCAAGTCCTCCTATTCCACCACATCCTCCAAGTCCTCTAAATCAGAGTCCTCCAAGTCCAAGTCCTCCAAGTCCTCCTCTAAGTCCTCCAAGTCCTCAAAGTCCAAGTCCTCCACGTCCTCCAAGCCCTCCAAATCAGAGTCCTGCACGTCCTTGAAATTTATGTCCTCACGGACCTCCGAGTCCTGCAAGTACAGCAAGTCCTCCAAGTCATTGTGTAAGTCCTCCTCAAAGTCATCCTCCAAGTCCTCCAAGACCAAATCCAAGTCCTCCAAATCCAAGACCACATCCTCCAAGCCCTCCCAGTCCTCCTCCTCCATGTCCTCCTCTAAGTCCTCCAAGTTCTCCAAGTCCAAGTCCTCCACATCCTCCAAGTCCTCCAAATCCAAGTCCTCCAAGTCCTCCAAATTCATGTCCTCCATGCCCTCATACACATATCCTCCAAATCAGAGTCCTCCAAGTCCTCCAAATCCACGTCTTCCAAGTCCACGTCCTCCAAGTCCTCCAAATTTACGTCCTCAGGGCCTTCCAAGTCCTCCAGGTTCATCAAGTTTTTCAAGTCATCATGCAAGTCCTCCTCCAAGTCCTCCAAGACCAAATTCAAGTCCTCCAAATCCAAGACCAAGTCCTCCAAGCCCTCCAAGTCCGAGTCCTCCAAATCCTCCAAGTCCAAGTCCTCCTCCATGTCCAAGTCATCCTCCAAGTCCTCCTCCTCCAAGTCTTCCAAGTCCTCCTCCAAGTCTTCCAAGTCCTCCTCCAAGTCCTCCAAGTCCTCCTCCTCCAAGTCTTCCAAGTCCTCCTCCAAGTCCTCCAAGTCCTCCAACTCCAAGTCCTCCAAGAACACCAAGTACGCCAAGTCCTCCAAATTCATGTCCTCCATGCCCTCATACACATATCCTCCAAATCAGAGTCCTCCAAGTCCTCCAAATCCACGTCTTCCAAGTCCACGTCCTCCAAGTCCTCCAAATTTACGTCCTCAGGGCCTTCCAAGTCCTCCAGGTTCATCAAGTTTTTCAAGTCATCATGCAAGTCCTCCTCCAAGTCCTCCAAGACCAAATTCAAGTCCTCCAAATCCAAGACCAAGTCCTCCAAGCCCTCCAAGTCCGAGTCCTCCAAATCCTCCAAGTCCAAGTCCTCCTCCATGTCCAAGTCATCCTCCAAGTCCTCCTCCTCCAAGTCTTCCAAGTCCTCCTCCAAGTCTTCCAAGTCCTCCTCCAAGTCCTCCAAGTCCTCCTCCTCCAAGTCTTCCAAGTCCTCCTCCAAGTCCTCCAAGTCCTCCAACTCCAAGTCCTCCAAGAACACCAAGTACGCCAAGTCCTCCAAGTCCTGCTCCTTGTCGTCCATGTCCTCCCCCAAGTCCTCCTAGTCCTCCTCCAAATCAGAGTCCTCCATCTCCAAGTCTTCCAAGTCCTCCAAATTTATGTCCTCATGGTCCTCCAAGTCCTCCAAGTCCAAATCTAAGTCCTCCTCCTCCATATCTACCAAGTCCTCCTCCAAGTCCTCCAAGTCCTTCTCCTATTCTTCCAAGTTCTCCTCCTCAAAGTCCTCCTCCTCTATGTCCCAATCCTCCTCCAAGTCCAAGCCCTCCTCCAAGTCCAAGTCCTCCAAGTCCTCCAAATCCAAGTCCTCCATATGCATGTCCCCCAAATCAGAATCCTCCAAGTCCTCCAAATTGGAGTACATCAAGTCCAAGTCCTCAAAGTCCTCCAAATTTATGTCCTCAGGGTCCTCCAGGTGGAGGTGTGTGCTGGCACAGAGGACAACGTTGTCTCCTGCGGGGACGCCCGCTAAGTGTGCTGAGCCTACCAAAGCCCAAGGGTGCAGCAACCAGTCATACTGGGGGTCTTGAGCACATTGGGGTTGGTATGTACAGTAACTGGTAAGAGGTTCAGTAACTGTGTGAGTGGTGTATGAGTATGTGGGAGTTGTCTTGGGATTTCTTTTGTTTCCTTTTCTCACTTTTTGTGTCCTTTCATTTGATAGTTCTTTGCAAGAAATGCTGTTTGCTTGAATTTTAAGTGGTGCAGTAGTTTCAGTCCAAAATCCTTCCAAACCCTTCCTGGAACTGCATAGCACGCACACGTTCACCTTGCATCTCAGAGATTTTTGGTTCTCTTACTCAAACGGCATTGTTTCAGGCCATCTTGGCAGCTGTGGCCTCTTGCTGTGTGTTTTGGACATCAGACTTAGTCCTGTGTTTCTACATTATGTTTGTTGAGGCCAGAGGATTTGCAAAAGTTCTCATGTGTCCTTCCCCATTTTGGTGGTACCTTCTTGCGGTGATCCATTATGTTCAATTGTTATCCGAGGCCACATCAGCCTACTCGACTGACAAGTGCAGTTCCACAGGCCACATAGCCTGAGTGCGTGTGGGGTACAGAAATCATTCTCATGGAGAGTCATCTTATGTCCTTGTGCCACATTTGTTTGTATTTGGTGTGTTGTCTGTTTCTGTGTCAATTTGGCTTGGAGTTGCCCTGTAGTGTAGAGTTAAGCTAGGTAGAATAGCAGTAAGTGTCTATGGTACACTCATTTTATATGGGTTTTTGGGTGTAAAAGATGTATTCTCTTTGGTTAGGCATAAACCAAACTCTCAGAAAGAGTGACTTGAAGGAGATTGGGATTCCCAGAGCAAAAGATGGCATGGTTTTCCTGGAATATATGGAGGAGGGGCAGTGGGTGTGAGCTGGGATGAAATGATGTCAACAATGCAGTCTTGCGAGAACTTCGCTGAATGAGAGTTAGGGACTCCACGTGTATAGCTGTGTATGTGTTTACTCGGTCTCACAGGCTGCTGCTTCTGCTTAGTTTTTGTGTGTACTTATTAGAATAGAAAAACACCAGCTGCTTTATACATTCTGTCATTTATATTGCCTCGGAATGCTCCATATTGTATACTTGCATATTTCTAGTTGTATTGTTCTGTATGTGAATGTTAGAATCTTGTGTTTCTTTGTTGGTGGGTTTAATTTTTTTTATTTCCTTGGTTGGTTGGGTTTTTTTGTTTGGTTCCTTTGTTATTCTTCTGGGATTTTTTTTGAAGATATGAAAGATTCGTTTAAGCAGGCTGTAGGCATTAGAGGATTGGTGAGCCTGGTGAAAAAAGTGAGCATTGAATCCAGGACAGAAGCAGATGTTGTTTTAGAGGTGTTCTATTTCTGGTAAGACTGTGCACATAGGGTAAGAAGTCACTTCTATGGCACACCAAAAGAAGAAAGAACATTCTGTCCTGGCACCATTAATCTGAGAGGAGTATTTGTCACCATTGGAAATGGTTCTCCAGTCCCAGTGAGGCAGGTGCTGGTCCCAAGTGTGGTCTCTGCTCCATGGGGACATCCAGGCTCAGGTGAGTCTCTGGTAATGAGGTCTCGGATCATGCAAAGGGCATCCTCCTTACAGGAATCGTCTCCAGTCTAGGAGCAGGTGGTCCAGTTCTGGGGGGAGGTTATGCAATACAAGTAAGACACGTTAAGGTCCAGGGAGGGTGAGTAGTCCTGGATATGAGGGCCTGAGAAGCGGACTCACAATTCTGGAGATGAACTTCTGCAAACAAACGAAAGGGCTCTTACCCAAGAAAGAAAGCCCACAGCATTGGGCTCTCAGGTGCCAATGATGAGGCTTCCTTGGCACTCCAAAAGCACCAAGATCTTCAGGTCCTGGCACCATGTGTCTGGGAAGGATCTTAGTCCATGTCCAGTTCTGTGCCAAAAAATGGCAATTTGGGAGATGGGATTCTGCCAGCAATCGATTGCCCTTTTCCCCAAGAAAGAAAGCCCGCAGCCCTTGGCTCTCAGATGCCAATGAGGCAGCTTCCTTGGCACTCCAAAAGCAGCAACACCTTCCTGTCCTGGCCCTTTTTGTCTGGGAGGAATCTTCGTCCATAATCAATTCAGATGAAAAAATGGCAATTTGGCAGGTATGCCTCTGCGATCAAATTACAGGGCTTATCTCCATGAAGAAAGCCTGCAACCTTTGGCTCTCAGGTACAAAAGATGCAGCTTCCTTGGCACTCCAAAAGCATCAACACCTTTCTGTCCTGGCACATTTTGTGTGTGTTAATTTTGAAGTTCATTTTTCGGTTCATTTTGGGATCCTGGCGCTCAGTTTTCAGTTACCTTGGACGTTTTTGGGGGTCATTTTTGGGTTAATTTTGAGGGTCCCTCTGGCTCATTTTTGGGTTACTTTCCTAGTTTATTTTTGTGATAATTTTGGCTTAATCTGGATGTCTTGGGTTTCTTAATTTTGGGTCCGTTTTGGAGCTCATTTTTGGGTCTGTTTTGGGGCTCATTTTTGAGTCTGTTTTGGGTCCATTTTGGGGATCCTGGTGCTCAGTTTTCAGTTACCTTGGATGTTGTTGGGGGCCAATTTTGGGTTAATTTTGGGGGTCTCTTTGGCTCCTTTTTGGGTTAATTTCATAGCTTATTTTTGGGATAATTTTTTCTTAATCTAGGTATCTTCAGTTGCTTAATTTTGTGGTTTGGGGGGCACATTTTTAGGTTCATTTTGGGGCTCACTTTTGGGTCAGTTTTTGGGCTCATTTTGGGGATCCTGGCGCTCAGTTTTCAGTTACCTTAGATAGTTTTGGAGGTCATTTTTGGGTTAATTTTGAGGGTACCTCTGGCTCCTTTTTGGATTACTTTCCTAGCTTCTTTTAGAAGTTTAATCTGTATGTCTTGGGTTGCTTAACTTCAGGAAGTTGCTGCTGAATGAGAGTTAGTGACTGCACATGTATAGCTGTGTATGTGTTTACTGGGTCTCACAGGCTGCTTCTTCTGCTTAGTTATTGTGTGTTCCTATTAGAATAGAAAAATACCAGCTGCTTTATACATTCTGTCATCTGTATTCCTTTGGAATACTCCATATTGTATACCTGAACACTTATGGTTGTATTATTCTATAAGTGAATGTTATAGTATCGAATTGTTATCTGTCAAAATATATAGCTCTGTATCTTCGTATCGGTTCCTTCTGATGTTTTGTCATTCACAGTGCCTAGTAATGACATCTCTGTGTGAGTGTGTGTCTGTGTGAGGATTTCTCTTTCATGTCTAAAGACACAAAACTCTTGCTTCTTTTAAAGTTTCTGTGGTAAAAGCCCTGTCATTCATTGGTAGAAGCATCCTGGGAAAATTGCCTGTCAATAGACTTAGGCACTGGAGACAATGGTTGTAGAGTCATCCTGAAGAGAGCAACTCTTGCCCATCTGCTTGCAGGGAGTAGAGCAAGGTTTTTCGGGATGATGGGTGTGGTAAGGCAATGTCTTGAAATTAGCCAGCAGGCAAAGGCAACACTGATCTGCCGTTAGACACTAGATGGTTTGCCTAAAGAGAAGTGGCAATTTTGGAATGGTTTTGAGCTTTCCCTGTACATCTGGGTGACTTTGGTAAATCATTTCTTGGCAGTGTCAGCTGGACAGGATGTCAAGCAGAGCTGAACATAAAAGACTGGAGGAGCACAGTGAGCAGGTGGGTTGTCATGTGATGTCAAAGCCAAGACACAACTTTTGGCCTTTTGTTTACTTGATGGTTTGTCTTCTTTGGTCTTTTGGTTTATTTTTGTTTTCTTTTACAGTTGCTAAAGAGTTGTTCCAGCAGGCCATAGGCACCAGCATGGAGGTAAGCCCAGTGAATAAAGTGAGCACTGACTGCAGGACAGAAGTAGATGTTCTCTTAGAGGTGGTGTATTTCTGGTGAAACTGTGCCCATCCTTTGTTTTCTGTGTTTCACAGGTGGCCCACCAAGTTCTGAGGGCCAGTCCAATGAGAGAGGGACCCTGCTGGTAAGAGGTTATGGTCAAGGAGAGGCAGGTAGGAGCTGCCACAGGAATGCCATCCTTTCAGGTGCTATCTCGGTATGTGCATTTGCCTTTGGTTTGTTGTGGGTTTTTTGCAGAGAATGCATTGAGCCTCAGAGGGCCAAAGCCACCCCTGATGAAGTAACGGCTGATGTTATATCATCTTCAACATCCTTGTGAGTAATTTGCACGTATTTGAAGGATCGGCACTTAAGCCTTGACCTTTTGTGTTTGCAGGTGCAGTCCAGGCTGCCTTTGGCAAAGGAGGAGCATTGGAGGTGAGACAGGGAGATGGTGAGGAGGAGCTGGCATCTGAACATTCAGAAATGCCATCACATTTTCTCTCTTTCTCACTAAGGTATCCCCAGAGATGACAGCCACAGCCTCCAACTCCAGTCAGAGCCATGACCTGAGGACCTGGGCACACTCTGGGGACAGTAAGTAGTGAAATTGCTGGGCTTTGGCCTCTGTGCTGCTGAAGTCATTTATTGATTTCAGTATTCTCTCTTGTAGCTAACTAAGAGAGAAACCTGGAGAGCGCAGCGCAGGTGCAGTTCCTTTGTGCCAAAGATGGATTTGCATCCCCAGCCATCTGAAAGAGAAGTGGAGGGCTCCAACATGGTGAGGGGATGAGAGCCAGGTCCAAGTTTGTGCCTTGGCAGGAGGGATTTTTCCAGTTGGTCTAGTGAAGTGGTTATGCTATAAGTGGTCCTTAGGGCACATCAAAGGAATTTAGCTCACTTTTCCTCACTGGGGTGGAGTGCGCAGGGCAGAGCAGTTCCTGTGTGTGTCCCGTGCTTTGTCTTGTGTGTGTCCTGTGCTTTGTCTTGTGTGTGTCCCATGCTTTGTCTTGTGTGTGTCCTGTGCTTTGCCTTGTGTGTGTTTTTTGTCATTTGGGTCCGTGGGATGGGATCTCTTTGTGTTGTGCACTCAAGGTGCTCTTTGGAAGCATTGGGCATCATCATTAGGATCATGAAGGTCTTCCCTCTTTGGCTCAGTGCCAGTCTTGTCAGTTCCTCAATTCACAAGATCAGACATTCTTTGGAATTGCATCTCTGACTTTTGCAGTCAGATGTATTTTACAGCCTCATTCCAGGCCATATCATCAGCTGTCCTGTACAGCCATCCTTTGCAATGGACTGGGACTCCTCAGAACCTAAGAAGATACCATATGTAGCATTCTCTCATATCCACCTTAGTCATTTTACCAGGCAGTTCTTGTGACAGGTCAGAATCTTTCTCAGGCTCCTTAGAGCCTCCTATGTTCACCCTCACCGTATCCTCGGTCCTCTTGTGTAGCACCACATCCATTTTGGCGGTCATTTCTTTCATCCAGACTTTTGTCTCTTCATTTGTAGCAAAATGTGTTGTGTGAATTTGTGTTGAGCCTGGAACTACTCTTCCCTGAGGTGTAGACTCAGGGTTAGGGGTAGTAGAAAGACAGTTAGCATGTCAATACACTTAGGCACTAGAGACAACGGTTGTAGAGTCATTCCAAAGGGAGCAACTCTTGCCAGTCTGTGTGCAGGGGGAACAGTGAAGTTTTTGGGCAATGATGAGTGTGGTAAAGCAGTGCCTTGAAGTTAGCCTGCATGAACAGCAACACTGATCTGCCATTAGACACTAGATGGTTTGCCTAAAGAGAAGTGGCAATTTTGGAACGGTTGAGCTCTCCCTATGCATGTGGTTGACTTTGGTAAATCATTTCTTGGCAGTGTCAGCTGGATAGGATGTCAAGAAGAGCTGCACAGAAGAGACTGGAGGAGCACAGTGAGCAGGTGGGTTGTCATGTGATGTCAGAGCGAAGACAGGACTTTGACCTTCAAAACTTCATACATCCAGTAGTTGCTCCCATACCAAAGGGACTGGAACAAAATGTCAGTTCTGCCCTTCACTTTCCCCTTGGCAGCTTCTATACTGCACCACACGCATACAAATATGTGCTCAGCTCTATGGCCCCTCACACACCTTCGGTCTCACCGACTCCAGGTTCAAAACCAGAAATGTTCAGCAGCTGGTCCCCTAGAACAGGTTCCAGAAGAAAAAGCCAGTGTTGGAATTGCAGGACTGGAAACTGCACAGGCAACCAGGAGACGATTCACCTTCCTTTCTAGGTAATGGCAAGAACACATCCTTTCAGTCTTGAAGAGCCAGGATTCAAAACTGAACCCTTGCAACTAACTGCTCACACACACACACGGTGCCAGCACAAAAAGCTTTTGACTTTTACAGGCGCGCTTCCGCTGCTCAGAAAACCACCACACGATGGCGGTGTGCACTTGCAAGAGAAATCAAGGTCCCACGACTAAACCAGCTAAACTAGCCAAAGTGTAGGTCCAACTTGGAAAGGTCAGTACCCTCAAAGGAAACTGTCACGAGAGAAAGGTTTGCCTGAACCTCGCCTTTCAAGCACAAACTCTTATTTGCACTGCACTCAAGAGGCAACACATGCTCCTTCCTGAGTCTATGTACTAATAAATTTTGTCATTCTCACAGAATCCAGCTGCACAATTGAAAACCTCTGGAAAACCAGAGCTCACAAATGGGCCACGTGAGACATCTGTTGCTGTCTCCATCTTCAACTGCACCCTCTGACCTGCAGCACACACCCTGGTATCTGCCTTCACTTTTCACCTTTCTTTTTGAGGACAAGGATAAAAAAAATCAACAGCTCGAGGTTTTCACATTCCCACTCTAGTGGTTCAGGAGCTCTAAGCAATAGCCCTCTATACCAGGAAAAGCACTCAAGCTCACCAGAATACTCCATACTGTAAAATTCATGAATCCAACAGGGATTTTCTTGCCAGACAGGAACAATGCCTTCTCTCGGCAGAAATATGCTTCCCATCTTCAAAACAGAAAACATTCCAGGATTGTTCCCATACAGAAGCACCAGAACACTGCAACTAGGCTTTTCCTACCCCAGGCAGTGTATCAGATACACACCCATACTGGGGACAGATGTTTACTGTGTCCATAGTAAGCTGACTGCCAAAAATGTCAGAAGACTACCTGACAAATTGAATACTCCCACAAACAAAGGTGCCTGGTAGAAAAATTGTTGCTCTCCTTTTGATTCCATGGACACCCTATTCTTTGTACCACAATCCCTAAGACAATGTGTTTTATTCTTATGCGAGAGCACTGTTATCACTTTTCAAAAGCTTAACTTCAATATTTGGATACCAAATTGATCATTGCAATTGTTAGATCCCACACAAACTCTGCCAGGAAAGAAAGCTGTTCTTGGCTGCTGCCACTTATCATTTGCATCTGAAACATGGGGCCTACCTTCCTTCCCATGTAAAGGTGCTGGGACACAATTTGAGGAGCCCAGAAGCAAAAGTTGGCTACCACCTCCAATATTGTATACATGAAATAATTGCTCCTAAAGAAAACTGGGCCAGGAGAGAATTTGCCTGCTGCAAGTTTACCTCTCCATGGTACAGCAAACTTGCCATGAAAGGCAGAAGAGGTTTAGGAGGGACACAGCGAGGGAGGGGCAGACAAGGCAAAACAGAAGAGTAGTAGGCAAGGCAACACGAGGCATGGCACATGATGGCTACACAAGACAATGCACAGCAAGGGAAGTGTAGGCAAGGACATGCAAGGGAAAGGTAGGAGAGGCAAAGTGAGGCAAGAAAGGGGTAGGCATGGCAAGAAAAGGCAAGGCACTGGTGTGGTACTCTTAGGCAAAGCATGTGTAGGCAAGAGAGAGAAGGAAAGGGAGGCATAGGCAAGGAAACACCATGCAATTGCACAGCAGACAAGACAAGGCTAGGCAAAAAAAGACAAAGGTAGGGGTGGTTAGGAAAGGTAAAGCAAGGGAAGAGAGGGGCAGTCAAGAAGAAGCAAGGCAAGGGAGGGAAGAGAAAGGCACGGCACAGTAGCAGGCAAGGAAAAGCATGGCAAGTCAAAGGAGGTGTAGGCAAAACAAGGGAAGGCATTAGTAGATTAAACAGGACAAGACATGGGGGCAGGCAAGGCAAGTCTTGGCAAAGCAAAGCAGGGCAAGGCATGGGAAAGTAAGAGAAAAGAAGAGGCCTCGTCAAAAGTCCTTTCTCAAGTTTACACATTCCCCCAGATTGCATTTCAGGACATGAAGTATTTTCCAGTATCAATAAAAACCAGATCTAAATTAATTTTTACAAAATGAATGCACCAGATGGTGGCCTATGAGCACTTTCATATGGTCGTATGGGTGGCTTAATGGCCAGAAGGAGCTCTGTGGTTCACACATTGAAAACACACTTATGTGACTGTGCCTGTTGTGGAACAAGCCTCACCTTTCAGCTCCAGTTAAAAAAAGATCTACCTCCTGCAGAGAGAATTAATTAGAATGCAGGAGAGTCCTCTCCCTGGCTACTTTATATTCATCCACAGAGACAAGCACGCGTCAGCAACAATCAGCCAGTACTGTTTAAAATTCATGGAGAATTATGTGCCTGAAGAGTTACGGTGTGGAGGTTAGAATATAAACAACATTTGTGTTGCCAATTACACTAATGTAAAGACAACATTCACTTGACATGCATCAGAAACAAATACATACAATGGGAAATGACAATCTGAAGTCCAGCAGAGCATTTCAAGAAATATGTTTCCAGCAGAGCCAACTGTTGCAAGCTCAAAAGCAGAGATGCAAATCTCCTGCCAGTTTGCTGGAACTGTCATTACTGGAAGCATTAATAAGAATAATCTACTCAAATGGGTGACTGAACACTCAAAAGCACAAAGAAACTAAAGAATCCCAAAACAAGTTCCTTGTCAAGCTGCTTACATTCTTTAAAAAAGTAATTCAAAGATAAAACAATATAATTTTATATTTCTCCTTTTAGAAGCTTCCACAATGCATCCATGTTTTGGAAACTGAATTTTCCTGTCTCTTGACTCAGTCTGAGAAAAAATAAACTGATCTCCACTGCAGAAAACAGAACATATCAACTGAGTGTGCATATATGTATACTTGCATGAAAAAATGGAAATATTTGATTAGCAAACATTGACTTTGTGTTAGAAAATTGAATCCAGTTAATTTATTTGTTATAGGTGTGATTCTTTAGTTTTGGATTATGTTCCATTCACAATAGAAAAGATGAAGGGTCTGGAAGGATGCTTTTTGCATCAGACATTCAGTCACCTTATATCACCAAGTGTTGCATGTGGAAAAGCTCAGATTGAATTGAATTACACCAAAGAAACCAATGACAATGAATTTTGTTCAGCCTTTCCAAACTGGCTTGTTCAGTGACTTGATTGTATGTCAAGGGGTTGTCATGATTTGTATGCTAAGTGCTTCCTGGCTCATAGCTACCTCCAAATTACGAAGAGAGACTTAAAATACAGTTGGAAATAGTGAGTTCATGATGAATATATGATTTTCAGCACCACAGTCAAAAATTAATGCTTTTCTATTTAAACTTAAACATAATAACAACACCATTTTTAAAAGGCATTTGCAATGAAACTTTCTTAGCCTTATTCATATGGTTAAAATGTGCAAGTTTTGTAATATATTTATTCTGTGTTATTAAAAAAAACCTGTTTAAAGTAAATTATTTCCAGGCTGCCTGTCTCATTCCTTCATCTACCCCCCACTTCCAATGAAACCCCTAAAAGACTGATTTCACAGGACAATCGTAACCTGTCTTGCACCATAATCTCTTTTATTAAGTGCCAGAACTTAACACTGGGAGAGTAGTGCAATACTAGAGTGACCTGCACAGAGGGGTGCTGGAATCTCTATCCCTGGAAGCTTTCAAGACTCAGCTAAACAAAGCCAGGACTGCCCAGATCCAGGAGTGGCATCAATCCCACTGTGGCAGCAGACTGCACTACATACTTCCAAAGGTTCCTTCCAGCTAACACTTCTATGAGTTTCCTTTCACCTCAACTGTACAGAGCACAGAAAGCAAACTGACTCGCAAAAGATGGAATGGAGAGACTAGGGTGTAATAACTCAGTTCAACTACTATTCACTGTGGGGCTGGTGACCAAGCAAATGAGCAGACTTTTCTGCCTCTAGCAGGCTCTGGATTTTTGTGACTCTTCTTGATGAATGATTGCACATAACCTTTGCCCTTCAGACAATGCTTCTTCCACTATTTCAGAACCTAAGGAGCTTTAAAACAGCAACACTCCCTTTCTTTTTTTCCCTTTTTTTTTTTTCCCCTGCTTATGGCTGACACATATTCAGCTCTCATGACTGTCCTTTGAAGGACTAGAAAGCTGTTTTTTATCTAGATTGTTTTATCTTTACTACTCAGTTTCTCTGACAACAGTGTTTTATCCTGTTCCAGAATAAATTACCCACTATAAGCGTAAAGAAACACTGAACACATTTATAAAATAGAATTAATTTCCCTCTTTATCAGGAGAAATGCCTGTAACAATCTGCAAGACAAAACCCAGGCAATTTCACAGTCACAGCAGCCAAGTTCTCAAGTGTTTTCTGAAGACAACTATTTTCAGATTTCCAGGGAAACTTCATGACATCCCAGACCTCTGAGACTGTAAGTATAATTTCTGATGTCCATCCCAGTGCTCTGTTTTTCAGAACCCACCACTCTTAGACTGTCAAAAAAAACCCAAAACAAACAAACAAAAAATCATTAGAGCCTGATTAGGAAACAGTCTGAATTCCAGCTGTCATTTCTGTTTTATTCCCCAGTTTCTCAAGAGAATATAATAGCCACAATTGCACCATTCAAAAAACTGTCCAGACACAATGGTACATACTCTTTGTGCCACCAAGCACTGTAAAGCTACAGTGACCCTTAACAGGCAAAGCCAGTTTTTCCCCTTACATGAGTAATCTAGAATATACATTATACTACTATTAACTGGCCTGTACTACAGGGAGCAACAGAAAAATTGTCCTGTATTAAATACTTCATGATTACCTGGCAATGCCATTGTTCCATTGATATCAAAGCAAACCCCTCAGGATAAAAGGAACCCTTACAGATGAAGAACCTGCAACATAGAGCAGTGAACTGCCCAAAGTAAAAAGCCAGGACAAATGAGGAGTCAGAGTCACAACTTCAATACAGAGCTCCCGGTTTACCCAGCATGTTACACTTAACCTTCCTGTCTTGTTTTCCTTTAGCCATAACCTGAGGCAAAGGGGACATGGGTGGACCCAGTGATCTTCAAGGAGAAGCATTTGTAGCTTCTGTGGAGGCTGCATGACTGTGGCCAAAACCCCATGTCTCCTTCTTCAGCTCTGTGCATGCCTACAATGTGCTCAGGATGACATATTGCACCTCAGTTTTTGCTATGCAGAAGATGCTTGATTTGAGACTAAGGAACACTGGCTTAATTGTCCAAACACGGAATAGTTTGAATAGAATACCCAGAATACTTGAAATCTTTATGGGGCACAGTTTCTGCCAGGAATAGCCACAGTTTGAATCTATTGATTCCTTTGAAGCCAAGGTTACACTTTGTATCTTTACACCTAAAGCACATCTACACCAATACAAAGAATGAGCAACATCTCTTACCTATAGCTTCAGTGTTCTTTGATTCTATTGCTCTAGTCCAAGATAATACAGAGTAAAACTGAGTTCTGCCTAACTAATGGAGTTCTACCTAACTCTACCAAAGTAGTGCTTTGTGTTTCATGTCAAACAATGGGACACAAATATTGACCCAACAAAGCAAGCAGAAACATTTCTGCCCTTAAAAGGGTCACATCTAGGTCCTGAATCTCAGAAGGACTAAGCTACTTTAGAGCTATTACTGTTCAGGAAGCAAACACATTGCAGAGGGAATCTGTCTCCACCACGTTACAGAGCTGATTTTGCTGCTTTCCAAGAGCAGGAGAGTAGGAAGGTGGGGAAGAGGGGTTGGTGGAGGGGTGTGGACATGTGCTTGTACAGCTACATCATGAGGCAGGAACCCTGAAATCCAGTCTCAACACCAAACTGACAGGGATAGCTTTTTACAGCTTCCCTGTTCATAGTGCCTGCACACCAGTAACAGGATGACTGGGAAAACACCTGCTCTGCAGCAGTCAGTGGGGAAGAGCCTCTCCATTCAGCTCATTATAAGTTCCAGAGGACAGTGATTGCCAAAAAAATTTATTCAGAAGATGACAGTGAAAACCTACTGTCAGGTGCCACAAAGGAGATGCAGAGAATGCTTACAGCTTTGCCATGGTTCAACCCCAGCTGGTAACCAAGTACCACACAGCCACTTCCTCACTCCCCCAGTGGGATGGGGAGGAGAACTGGAGAAACATAAAACCTTTGGATTAGGATAAGAACTGTTCATTAACTGAAAAAAAGGAGTAAAATATTACTATAATTATGAAAAGGGAGAAAACAAGAAGAGAGAGATGAATAAAACCAATTCTGTTGGCAGTTTTTCGATCAGGAGGAAAAAAAATCACTAAGTGACTTTAATGACATTAAATGATCTTCCAAATGGAGAGTTATGCAGAATAACTTAATAGACTATGTGCATTGGAAGCAGCAAGACATGTGTCATGGGGTTCTCTGATTAGGGTGGGTTTTTTTAATAAGAGGAAGATTGGCTTCTGTTGGAAGTCTCTGGAAGTTTCCCTCCATCCTACAGAGCAGAGCCAATGAGGGCCAGCTCCGAGGAAACTTCCTGCTTTTGAGCCATTAAGTTACGCCCCTGCGTGAAAACATATTTAAGAAGTTGTTGCGCAGTTGGAAATTGGCAGCCATGGCTTAACAACATCACAATGCAGACATCAAGGTCAGTGCAGGAGGAGAAGAGGAGAAGGAGG
>JAWWTY010000270.1:0-14707 GCA_035222235.1 Margarornis squamiger | reverse complement strand
CCTGCCAGCCCACAGAGCCCACCCTGTGCCCGATGCCCACCTTGTCCCCCAGCCCAGAGCACTGAGTGCCACGGCCATTCTTCCTTGGGCACCTCCAGGGATTGGGAATCCCCCCTGGAAGAGCAGGTGGGCACTGTGTGCCCGGAGCCAGGGAAGGGTCTCCTTGTGCTTCCTTGTCCTTCGGCTCCTTGGCACGGCAGGAGCACAGAACTGGCTCCACGTTTACCTTTTGAGGTAACAAATTCCTCCCCTGACAGGCTGGATCTGCAGTGGGACCTTCCTGCCAGCTCTGCCCTGTCAGATTTTCCTGCTGGCAGAAGGTGGTGGCTCTGGATTCTGTTCCCTGTGTTGCTTGGATGTTCCTGGCATTTATCTGGCTGCAGGCTCTGCTCAGCACTGGGAGGCAGGAGAATAACAAGCAGGATGGGCCCTGGAATCATAGGCAGGGTGAACTGGAGTGGAACTGGGGCTGAACTGGGGCTGTCCCAAGGTCTGCTGTGGAAAAGAGGGTGAGAAAAGGCATGGAAGTTCAGGACACCCCGATCTCCTCCCAGGTCTCCCACCTTCTGAGGGGGGAAGGAAGCCCAGCAGCCTTCGCTGAGCTCTTCCCACTGAAGCGCAGGGGGGTTTGCTGCTCCCACTCTCCCTGCCAAGGGCTGTGTGGATAAAAGGTGTTGGGAGAGCTGCTGACCCTGGGAATGCCCCAGGGAGGCAGGAAAAGGCTGATTCCCAGGAGCCTGGCTGCTCTGGGCCCTGGCAGCTCGGGGGGTGCTTCACCCTCCTGTGCCAACAGCCTCCAAGCCCAGCAGCTCCAGCTGTTCCCAGCCTGGCCTCGGGACCAGGAGCCTCCAGGCTGCCTGGGGGAGGGACCAAAGCATGGCCCAAAGCCCTGGCTCAGGGGCAATGGAGTTTTGGGTGGCAGAACAGAGAGCCCAGAACCCAGCAGAGCCACCTGGGGGCTTTTCCAGCCTCAGGGATTCCATGATGCAGGAATGACCTCCCCAAAGCACAGACTGGAGTCAGAGAACAGCCACTGCTCAATGAGTGGGAAACACTCAGCATTTAATCATTATTTTTTCTTTTACTACAGTTTTCAGTGAACTATTTTTATCTTCTGCTCCCTTTTGTGGTCTCTTCCTTTGTGGCCAACCCTGATTATTCCAGAGCCCGAGCTGTGGCTCCGTGGTGTGGCAGCACTCCCTGCCCTGGGGTTGTCCCAGCTGGAAGAACCTCCATCCCCAGCAGCCACATCCAGGTGCTGCCCTGCAAGGGGCACCTCTGGGGGTGAACCAAAGGCTGATCCTCAGGAGTTTCCAGCAACAATCTGTACATTGGAACGAGATGGTCTCCAAGGTCCTTCCCACCCAAATCATCTCAGGGTGCCACGGGAAGAGAGGTGTGTGACAGCCTGGCCACATCCATGTCCCAGGACTGGGCTTTGTCCCTGGAGCCGGGGCAGATCCCGAGCTCAGCCATCCCTGGAAGTGCTGGCATCCATCGTCCTTGGGGCAGGACCTCAGGGACATAGAACCAACGAGCTTTTCCACGGAGCTGCTCCCTAATTCCCAGAAACAGTTTGTCTCTGTGTCTGCCTTGATTTATGTGCAGTTCAGACGCTGTTAAAAATAATCCGCTGCTAAAATTATATTGTCTAGTTGAGTGCTCTGGGCACGAGGGGACGACAAAAAGGGGAGCAAAAGGGTGTTGGGAAGAGCAGTTGGGCTCTGTGGGAAAGGTGTTTGCCCTTTGCCTGGGCCAGAGCCACTGCCAGGGGCAGGGATAGCACTGGCACAGCTGGATCACCCGGGGAAAGGCAGGAGATCGGTGCCCAGTTCCCCCCTATATCCAGGAGACCGGACATAAAGGGGTTACATTCATCATTTGATTCACCATTTAACCTGTGATTTGGGCAAACACTGAGCAGTGAGCACGGCCTTTCAGCTGGTGAGTCCTCCTCCTGCCCCAGCAGCTCCCTTCTCCTGGAGCTTTGGATGCTTGGATTTATTCTGAAAATACCACGAGCTGCTCTTGTTGTTTTATTAGGAAAAAAACCCCGGAGCCTGTAAAATACAATTCCCTGGGATAGAGGCTAATCCTCTTATTTCTACACATTTCTGGATGATTAAATGGCTGGATTATTTAAGCAGTGATTTGTTACTGGATTGCATCATCAAGGGGATCTGAGGCATAAATATTGGCTTTGGGCTCCAGCTCGGGGCTGTTGAAAGGGGGAGAAGGTGTTTTGGAGACAAAACCCAGAGAAATTCCATTAAATGAGTGTGGGGAGCAGGAGGTCACAGCAAAGGCCTAAATCCTGTTGGCCTGTGGAGCTTTAACCTTTCCAGAGAGCAGGAGCTGCAGCTTTGCCCAGTAAATCTCGGATCTGCCGGTGCTTCCAAGGGAACTCGCCCTCCTGCTGGGCTTGGAAACGGGCTGGGAGAGGTTGTGGTGTCTGGGCTTGGGTTATTGGACCTGAGGGAAGGGCTGGAGCCCTGTCAGGGGCTTGGGATGGATCTCAGGGAAAGGCTCTTTGTCCCCAGGGGGGTGGGCACAGCCCCAAGGCTGCCAGAGCTCCAGGAGGGTTTGGATGGCCCACTGGGGCACAGGGTGGGATTGTTGGGGTGTCTGTGCAGGGCCAGGAGTTGGACTTGGAGGATCTTTGTGGGTCCCTTCCAGCTCAGGAGATTCCCTGATTCTGGGATTATCCCTG
Organism: Margarornis squamiger; assembly: GCA_035222235.1. Lineage (NCBI taxonomy): Eukaryota > Metazoa > Chordata > Aves > Passeriformes > Furnariidae > Margarornis > Margarornis squamiger. The sequence goes on along the minus strand of JAWWTY010000270.1, from coordinate 11,997 downwards.
CCCGTGGTGGCAGATGGTCCCTGGTCATGTTATTGCCAGCTCTGCTCCCTGGAGCAGCATCCTCCTCCTCGGGGTCCCTGGGCAGGCTCCAGGTGCTGGGAATCATTTCCTCCCTGCTCCCTGGGACAGCTCCATCCCGGAATCCAGGGGGTGCCGCCTCTGGAAAAATATTGGGAATGGTTAATGAAGGATGCTCTGCAGGAGGGTGTCTCTGTGGAGCACCTGCCTTCTCCTGGCACTCAGGGAAGACCTTCCATGCAGGAATTCCCCAGGATGCAGGGGTGGGAGGGCACCCACCGAGCCTGACCTTCCTTGGGGTGGGGAGCAGAACAAGGAGAGGCAAAGGAAGGGGAAAACTTCTTTAGTGGGCAGCTGGAGGATCCCTGGGTGAACCTCCTCCTGCTTGGAGCCCTGTGCAGGCTCCACATGCTGTGGAACCCATCCCTGGAAGCTGCACCTTCCTCCAGGCCCAGCTCAGGGTCGGTTCTAGCAAAGCCCAGACTAAACCTACGAGGTGAAGGATCTTGGTGTCGCTCCGTGCCCAGGAGCACCGGCTCTGCCTCGGATCTGGAAGGGGCTGGGACACAGGGAGTGTGTCCCACAGGATGCCTGGAGAGGTTTGGGGGGTCTGCTCTCTGGTGCTGGGTCTGGGGCTTTGCTGCTCTGCTTTGGTTGGGTATTCCAGGTGGAATTCCCCAAATTATTCCCAGATGGTCATGTCAGGAGAGATGGATGCGTTGAGGGCTTTGGGAATGGTACCTGAGGGATACAGAGGGATTGGAGAGAAAATGTGTCACTGGAAAATTGTTTGGGTTCTGGAAAATTCCCTGGGTTTGGAGAGAGGAAGGGGAGTGAGAGGGGCTTTGGCTCTGGGTCTTTCTTTCTGTGTCTTTCTGGGGTTTTCCTTCTGCACCTGATCCCCTAAACCCAAGTGGCTGGAATATTGGATGGATGGGATGGGATGTGGCTGAAAATCAAGGATCACCAGTGGCAGGATGTGCCCTCTGCAAGGGTTTGGCTTCCCAAGGTTTACAAGTGCTCTTGGAATGACCCAAAGCCCTGAAAATTGCAATAATAAAAATATTTTAAACCTAATCCCAGGATTAAAACAAGTAGGAGCAGGAAGGGTGGTTTGCTGAGGGTTTAGACCCGGAGCAGGGCTGGAAAATGCAATTTCTCAGCTGCTTGGAGAAATTCAGTTGGAAAATAAGACAAAGTAAATATTTAGCAGAGCTTGGACAATCCGAGGCGTTATTGCAGTGGGAATTCTTTGCTCTGGAACATTCATCCTTTCAGCTGTGGTGTTAATAAACCCTCTGACAGTGGGGCTGGAGCTGCTCCCTGTTCCCCCTCCCTGCTCCCACCTCTTCTTTAAACACAAATCCTGCTTTGTAATGAATCCACCCTTCCATGCAAATGAGATTCCAAATAATAAGTAATTAACTTTATCAAATTGACATTCCCCTTTAGAACCCAATGTCAACAGTGCCTTTGGAAACAAGGCAGAGCTGCTCTTTGCAGAGCTGGGGGGGGTCCAGGGGCTTGGAAAATGCAGCAAAAGCCAAACAAGGACAAATGAGCCATTTTGGGGACCATGGTTCGTTGTTTATTGCTGCTCCAAGGGGAACAGCCAAAGGATTCTGGGATGGAAGGACTCCACCTGCTCCCAGCTGTCCACAAACCCCTCTGTGCTATTACAGGTGAGGCTTTTAGAGAATTCCAGCTTTAAATGGTGCTTAAATGTTAAAGAAGCTTTAGCTGGGGGATGTTTCTAGAGGGGGAAAACACAGGAAAGGAAGATTCCAGCCTGGACTTCCACCTTTTTCCCAAGCTCTGCGTTTGACTCCTCTGGTTTTAGAAAGAGAAAAAATAAAGGATGGGTTAGAAAGAGTGGCCCTGGAGTGGAGGCCAAGCCCAGGTCTCCTGAGAAGGGGAACATTTGCAAACTGGGAAGCTCCTTTAAAAGCAAAAGGGAACCCCCAAGTGTTTAATGTCCTGCATGGAAAGAAAACCCCTTTTCCACGGCACTGGAAGTGTGGAGTGTCTTCCTGCTGTGCTGCCCAGGAAATGAAGTTCCTGGTTTCCCTTCCCTGTCCTTGCAGCATCAGGGTAGAATTAAACATGGAAAATCCAAAGGTGGCAGAAATGCAGATTTATTTTGGGGTGTTGGGTAAAAACAGGGACTCGGCTGCGTCGGCAGAACTGGGGGCTTGGAGTCTGGAAGAGCAGATTTCTTCCATTCAGATCATGGTTTTATCAGGATTCCTTTTCCCACTGCATAATCCCTGTTTTCCTGGCGTGGGTGGCTGCCCAGGGCCGGCATCAGCAGTCAGAAGCTTTAGGTCTAAGGACACAGTGCAATAAAAATGGATTGCTGAAATTCTTCTGAAGGTTTCGATTGCCCATCGAATCCCACAAGGGTTTGGGTGGGAAGGGATCACAAAGATCTTTTATTCCACCCCTGCCATTCAAGAAGGTGCCAGCGGGATTTGTGGCAACAATAAAGGGGATAAATTGCAATTTAAAGGATGATTTTGTAGGATTGGGAAAGAATGGGAGGGCAGGAGGAGAGAGCTTTGCGGGGAAGTAAAACCATTTGAAAACACACTCAAAATCCATCTCTTAGTTAAGATTTGGGGGGAAAACACCCCAATCCCAAACCCTCAATGCCATCAGTGGAAATTATCCCTGGGTCTGTGATCTTAACCTTTCCTTACACGTCTGGAGAGGGAATTCAGGGGCAGTGGCAGAACCTCTGGGGGCTGGATGAGCGTGGGCGAGCGAGTCCCGGCAAGAGCAGCTCGGTGGCCCTTTGTCACGAGCCTCCTTGTCCCAATATTGACTTTAGACACCTACACTTTGTTCTCTTCCTTACCAGGACGGCTCCTGAGTGCTGGGAAAACAAACATCACGTGCTCCGAGGGCTCCACGACGTTTGGACCCGGCGGCTCCTCGGCCCAGGCTCCCTGTTTGCTTTAGGACACCGTGTTTTGCTCTCCCCTCTGTTTGTTCTCCGTCACTGGAGGTCACCCAAAGTAAATGCAGGGGGGGTTTCTCTCCCTGCTGATGCCTGGGGTGGAGTTTGCCTGGATCCACAGGGATGGATGTGGCCCTGAGGCAGCACTGTGGGGTTTGGGCTCGGGGGGATGTGGCCCCTTCGTCTCCCCTGGCAGGTTGGAGGTGACAAAGGAAACAGGAGCTCGTTCAGCGGGAAGAAGGGAATCCACACAAAGTGATATTCCAGCTTTGCACAGCATCCAGAAATGGGATCAGTTGTTTGAGAGCCTGGAGAGGGACCCAGGAAAAGCCAAGTGGTCACTTGTCCCTGCCCTTCCCACGTCCCTGACACTTCTGGGAGTGTCAGAATGGTTTGGGTTGGAAGGCAGCTTAAAGCTCGTCCTATTCCATGGGCAGGGACACCTGCCACTAGCCCGGGTTGCTCCAAGCCCTGTCCAGCCCGGCCTTGGACCCTCCCAGGGGTGGGGAGGTGCTTCCCAAGGTGACATCTCTCCAGAGTGTTGCTCCCAGCCCTGATCCCCAGTGAACCCCCTCCCACAGCATTCCCTGCCAGTGCAGCTGGAGCAGGGCTGGCTCTCCCTGCACCCTCCCAGCCTTCCCTCCAAGCTGCCCTCAGCAGTGATGCTGATCTCACATGTGCTTGTTCTGCCTCTTTGCCTTTTGCCCTGGGAAGATTCCTGCTCCGGAGCTCCCTGCACACGAGGCAGCTGCTTCTCCAAACGCCAGCACTGACTTCCTGGCCCTGCAGAACTTCCATCCCCAAAATTCCCAGCCGGAATGGTGCAGGGTGACTCCAGAGAGGCGTTTCACAGATCCCCTGTGGCTCCCTGGGGAACATCCATCCCTCCTCCACACCCACCCCTTGCACTGGGGGGCCAAGCCCTGCCAGGACATCCCCAAACACTCCTTCCCCTCTCCAGGTGAACACCCCCAGCTCTCCCAGCCTGGCTCCAGAGCGGACAATTCCTTCCACTAGAAGGAATTCTTTACTCATATTGATTAGTTAGATGTTTTCCCAGCCCCACCTTCCCAGGCAGGACAATTCCTGCTCTCACCTCCTCTGGAACAACCCCAGGAGGTGCCTGCCCCGCTCCCCCCCATTTCCCCGGCCCTGCAATCAAAAGCCATTTCTAGTAAATGTGTTTGCTTTGTGCTGAATTACTCACAACGCTGCCAAGTACAACCACACCAGCTGTTAATTAGAGTTTAGCTTTTATTACCAAAAAGTCTGCTCTGTTGATATGGAAAATGGGAATAAAAAGTCATTTAACCTATTGTGATGTGAAAATAAACGATGACTTGTTGGTTTAATTAAATAGTCTGTTTATCCAGGCTCGGAGTGTTTGAACACACGCAGGATTAGGAGCGGCGTTACCGGCTCCTCTCCTGTTGTCGGGATAATCCGGGCTGTGTGAAGTGACAGTCACCTGCTAAATGGCCCATCGATGCCACCAGGAATCCTGCAGCGGGAATGTCCGAGGCTTTGCTTCCCTCTCCTTCACCGCCAAGGACCAGCCACGTCCTGCCCCTGGAACCAGCCGTGCACAGCGAGCCGCAGCAGTTCCCTGCATCCAGCTGGGCGTGGGAGTTCTGCCTCCCAAAAACATTCCTCATGGGCACCTTTTGGGTGGCATGGGAAGAGAGAGCTGGGGGAGGGTTCACCTGGAGAAGAGAAGGCTCCAGGGAGACCTGAGAGCCCCTTGCAGTGCCTAAAGGGGCTCCAGGAGAGCTGGAGAGGGACTGGGGACAAGGCATGGAGGGACAGGACAAGGGGAGATGGTTTTAAACTAAAACAAGGGATGGAGAGACAGGACAAGGGGAGACGGTTTTAAACTAAAAGAGGAGGAGTTTAGATGGGATATTGGGAAGGAATGGCTGGCTGGGAGGGTGGGCAGCCCTGGCACAGGGTGCCCAGAGAAGCTGTGGCTGCCCCTGCATCCCTGGAAGTGCCCAAGGGCAGGCTGGAGCCACCTGGGCTGGGGGGAAGGTGTCCCTGCCCGTGGCAGGAGGTGGCACTGGATGACCCTGGAGGTGCCTTCCCACCCAAAGCCTCCCGTGGCTCTGCAGAACCTGCCCCGTCCCGAGTGGGTGCCCGCCGCGGTCCGTGCCGCTCCAAGCGCCGTGTGAAGCGGCGGCTCTGCGGGAGCGGCTCAGCCTGGCCCGGCTGTTTACTTACTCTTTCACACTGTTTGTGTAGCCAGAAGTCTTGATCTTGTATTTATCTCCTCTTAAAACAGCTACAGTTTATAGTTTAAACACATTAATCATCTCCAAGCCTTTAAAGGGCTTTTAAGTGGAGACACTGGTTTTGTTTGACTTTTCATTTTGATGTCGAGTCTCCCTTCGGAACCGCCGGGCTTTGGAGGGCGTGAAGGAGCAGCGGCTCCTGCCAACCCTGAGCTCCTCACGGTGGGCACACCCCAAAACCCCCCCGGGGAGCTGCCAGCGTCCCTTTAGGGTGGCACCAGCACCTCCTTGGGCTGGTTCTTCCCTTGGGCCATGCTCTGCTGAGCCTTGCCCTGCTGGCAGGTCCCTTACGGGGGTGTTGGGGGGCTCGGGGTGCTGCTGGCTTGCCGGTGAGCATCTCCAGCAGCGGGATGGATGGAGGGTGGGCTGGGAGCTGCTGCCAGCCCGGGCTCTGGGCTCTGGCGGCACCGGGGTGTTAATGCGCCCGGGGCTTGCTCGCCTGAGCCGCTCCAGGGCTTGAATTTCAATTTTTGCCGTCCCCGGCGCTTATAAATAGAGGCTGGAGTGTCCCAGCTGAAGGTTAGAGAGGGTCGGGAGGGCAGAGCACGGGCTGCCTAAGGAGGGAACTCCTCGCTCTCTGGGGCAGCCTGGCCTCGAGCAGTTATACAATAGTATATACCTATTACATATAATCATCAATATTTTTATTTACTATTTCCTGTTGGAGCTGGCCAAGGATTTTAGCAAAGCTTTTGTTATAGAATCACAAAGTCACTGAATGGTTTGGCTTGGAGGGGACTTAAAAGATCAACCAGTGCCACCCCCTGCCATGGGCAGGGACACCTCCCACCAGCCCAGGTGGCTCCAACCTGCCCTTGGGCACTTCCAGGGATCCAGGGGCAGCCACAGCTTCTCTGGGCACCCTGAGCCAGGGCCTGCCCACCCTCACTGCAAGAACCTTCTTATATCCAAGGAAGATGTTGTTGGGAGGAGGGTTTGCCAAGGGAGGGCTCGTGGGTGCCAGGGCCTCGAGGTAAAAGGCATGAAGGCTCTGGAATTGGCCAGGAAGGTTTCCCTGGAGGGTGCCACATCCTTGTTTTCCCTGTGAGCTCGTTGGCTGCTCTCTGTGGTGTTTATTTTAAGCGATTTGGGGAATTATCCCTGTTTACTGACAGTGGTGATGTGGAACTCCAACAAAGAGGTTCAGGTAAGCTTCCCAACAACTTCCAGGGAGGTTATTGCTGCTCCCCTGCAAAATCCTGGCTGGAAGTTGGGACAGGCACACTGGGGTTCAGCTCTCCGTGTGCCAGCCATGCTGCTCCTGCACATCCTGCTCTTCACATCCATGGACATGTCCTTGTGCCCAGTAACCCAAAATTCCCTCATTTCCTTTGGTAATTTTGGGGAAATTGACCTGTCTCTTGCTGTGGAGGTCAGTGCACCAGAAGTCTTTATTTTTCTATAAAACCATCAGGAACAGGTGAGGTTGGAGGTGAAGTGTCAAATCTGCAGCTACAAAGCTCCTCCAGGCTGGGCCAAACTGATTCATGGTCTCACTTATGCTCCTTTAATTCCAGGGAAATATGGATTTTTGTACAAAACCACCTTTATTAGGCCAAAATGAACATCAAACCCCAAGCCTTCATCCCCCAAACCTGTCCCTGAAGCGCCTCTGCAGCCCTGCAGTTGTAACCAAAGCTTTTTCCATGAGATGTCAGTGTGGCACAGGAGTTTGATCCGGGTTTGTTACTGAGCGAGGACTCCACGGCTGGCAAACCATGGAAAGCCACCCCCTGGAGCACCCCCAAGCCCCAGCTCATTCCCAGCTCATTCCCAGCTCCCAGCATTCCTTTCCTCATGGATGGGGGCAGGATTTGCTGTGCTGATGCCGGGCCATGAAAAGGCTGCACGGTTCAACCGGGGTGAGCTGGGTCTGCCCAGCCCATGGGGCTCCTCCTGCCCCTGCGTGTTCCACACTTTCACCCCACTGGGCTTCCTTCACATCCCAAAAATCCAGCCTGGGGTGCTCCTTACTTCATTCTGTGCACTACAAACATCGAGCAGGAAGAAGTAGCGCTGTAAGAATGTTTTGGATCATTTTTATGCACCAGAAGTTACCAAAATTGGGAGAATTAAACCCCACTCCCTGTAGTGCTGCCTGTGGTTCCCACCTGCCTCGTGGGCCACGAGGGATTGAGGCAGGACTCCATTAATTTGGGGAAATGGGGATATTTGGGCAATGTTTCCCCTGACATTCCCCAATACCCCCGCTGGGATATTGTCCCTGCAGAGCCAAGGTGTGGGGACAGCTGGAGGTGACTCCATGTGCTCAGAGCCAAGTGCTTCCCAGCCTGAGCCACTGGTGGCACCAGAGCAGGGAATGAGATTTATTAGGGACAAACCAGCCTGACAGAAAATGGGAGAACGGGCCAATCCCACAAGACCACAGCTCTGACCCAGCAGGGGGTTGTTTAACTTGGGTTGCCTCGTGCTGGTTTTGCACCAGGAGTTTTTGGGATCAAGGTTTGGCTCTAATATGGGAATGAGCTTGTAACTACAGCCCCACGTCAGCTCCTGCTCATCCTGGCCCTGGCCCTGTCCCTCCTGCAGAGCTGCTGTGGTGCTCTCCATGGTCTTCTCTGTGATCTTTTCCATGATCTCCATGCTGTTCTCCCTGGTGGCCTCCCCAATGGTCTCTGTGATGCTCTCCTTGATATTCTCCATGAGGAGGGTCGTCCTGATGGTCACCCCAATGTTCTCCATGATGTTCTATTGGAACAGCTGCCCAGGACAGTGGTGGAATCACCATCCCTGGAGCCATTCAAAAGACATTGGGGTGTGGCACTTGGGGACATGGTTAGTGTTGGACCTGGCAGTGCTGGGTTAACGGTTGGGCTCAATGACCTCAGAGATCTTTTCCAACCTTAGTGGTTCCATGGTTCCATGGTTCCATGTGTTCCATGGTGTTCTCCATGACACCCTCCATGTGCCATGGCCACCAGCCCTGGATGAAGGGGCAAGGCTGCTCACCCTGCCCATCTGTGGGAGGTGGGTTGGTGTGGGTTGGTGTGGGCAGCAGCCCCTCCCCTCCCAGAAGGGTTTAATTGCCCCTCTGACGAAGCCATGCTTGGCCAGGGGTCCTTTGTTCTGGATTTGACAGGAGGGAGCAGCTCCAAAGGCTGGGAAGCCCATGGAAAGCCTCCTGTTGACCTCATTAGGGGCTGGATGGATGGCTGATGGCAGACAAAGGGCTCTCCCTGCCCAGCTCTCCAGCCCTTGCAGCAGCCAGGGCTCTGGAGCCGGGGGGATTTAGCTCCTCTCCGGGTGCCGGGCACGCTTGGATAGTTCCCATATTGCCGAGCCGTTTTCCTCCTCCAGTTTCAATTGGATATTTAAATCCAGTAATATGGGTAATAATCTGCATGTCTGGGATTAATATAAAGGCCTGTGTTCCTTGAAGGCCTCGCTGATCCCAGAGTTAATTTAATCTTTTATTAACAGGAACCACCTCATGTGGTGTCCGGTGGGCCCGGGGAGAGGCTTCCAACTCCAACAGACGACACAGGGCTGGAAACACCAGCAGCCAATTCCTGCTTTTCCACAGAAACAGCAACAACAAGGCTCGGGCCAAGAGCCTTCTCCTGCTTGGAGAGATTGTCTCCCAGGGACAGGAACTGCCAGGATGCAGAACTTACAGTGGAGGCTCTGGAATGGTGAAGGAGGAGATGATTGGAGGCATCTCCCCTGCCCTCAGCAGCTCTCCAGGCACAAGTGCCAAAGGAAAACATCGACTCCCCAGAGCCAAAGAGGCTCCACAGATCCCTCCTTTGGCTGCTGTGCAATGAGGGGAAACAGGGATAATGGCACGTTGGGAAAGGGCCATTCCCTGCTGGAAATGCTGCTCTGTGGGAATGTCAAAGCCTGGATTTGCCAGACTGTGGGTGTTGGAGCAGCCACTCCCCAAGGTCCCTGTGATCCCTGTTGTCCCTGGCCAGTGGCAATTGGACAGCACAGGGTGGGCAGAGAAGCTGTGGCTGCCCTTGGATACCTGGAAGTGTCAAGGCCAGGTTGGATGGGGCTTGGAGCAACCTGGTTTGGTGGGAGGTGTCTCTGCCCGTGGCAGGGGTGGCACTGGATGGGCTTCAAGGTCCCTTCCAACCCAAAGCATTCCATAATATCTCACTGTGGGGTGACTCCAGCATTCCCTGGGGTGCTGCTCCATCCCGTGGGCCCCAGCAGTCCCGAGGGGAAGCGCTTTCCCAGGGAGGCTGGATCCAGGAGCAGGAGGGGTCCCACCACTGACCCGCTCTGCATGTCCATGGATCAACCCCGAGGACCCAGCAGTTCCATTACATTCCAGCTGAGCTGGGCTGGTGCAGCTCATTCCTCTCCCTCAGAGGGCTCCTCGGGGTGTGCTGTGTCTGGCACATCCCTGTGCTGGGATAACCCTCCCATTGGATCCAGATGGGGGAGGCTCCATGCAGAGGGAACCCATTAGCAGCAGCCTCATTCCAAGGAATTCCTTTGCAGTTTCCTTCCCCTCACACCCCTTATCCCTTGTTTCCTTTCCAGGTGTTTCAGAGTGGCAGCAACTGGGCTGAGCAGGCACAGGGCAGAGGGAAGGGACTTTGGACACTGGGAAAGGCCTGGCTGGGTCTGTCCTTGTGCCCTGGGACTGGATTCCCACAGGAATTTGTCTTAAGGTGAAGCTTTGCTGATCTCAGTAACATTCCCTCCCCAACCCTGAGCCCTGAGGGTTTCTCCCTTCCCTGGGGTGCTGCCTCTGCACTAAAGAGCACATGGATCCAAATCCCCATTTCCCTCCAGACTGTGATTTTCCCACCTCTGTCTTTGCTTCTCCACCACAGCCCGCCCTCCACACACCTCCCCAACCTGGTGCACCTTCTCTCAAAGCGAAAAAACAGGTTAAAACCACACCCATAACCAACAGATTTTAAATCCTTGTGGGAATTTGGCAGGGATGGAGCTGCCCAGGGTGTGCCAACCCCACACAGCCCAGACCTCCCAGCTCCCCTTAGGATTTGCTGCCCCTCGTGGTGCCCAGGTCCTCTCCCAGGGGAGCCGAGCCCGACAGCACCGAGCTGGGCTGGCATTGTCCTTGGGAAAGGTGTTACTGTGAGTAGGAGCTTTGGCACGTGCAGAACTGGGGTCTGGGGAACCCTTGTGTGTGACAGCACAGGACAGTCACACGGGGTCACTGAGGCTGGAAAAGCCCTCCCAGCCCACAGATCCCACCCTGTGCCCGATGCCCACCTTGTCCCCCAGCCCAGAGCACTGAGTGCCACGGCCATCCTTCCTTGGGTACCTCCAGGGCTGGGCACTCCAACCCTCCCTAGGGAGGCAATCCCAATGTTCCACAACCCTTTCCATGCAGAAATTCCTGCTGCTGTCCACACTGTCTCCCCTGTCCCAGCCTGAGTCCACTCCCTCTCCTCCTGTCCCTGTTCCCTGGGGACAGAGCCCTGTCAGGGGGTTACACAGAGCCAGAAGGTCCCCCCCGAGCCTCCTTTTCTCCAGGACAAGCCCCCCCAGCTCCCTCAGCTGCTCCTCACAGGACTTCCTCGACCGACCCCCCTCCCAAATCCATTCTCAGGGCAAAGCTGCCTGACAGGAGCTTTTCCAAGGAGCACCATCATCCCTCTGACTCTACTCGTGTCTTTCCCATGCTCCAACACACGCCCTGTTATGTCTCATTGTTTAATGGGTACTTGGCACATCCTTGGAACGAGCCTGTGTGGGACCCATTGGAGATAAACTCTTCCCCATTAACATCAGCTGGAAGTTTTTATGGGCTTGATGAAAAATCTACCTGGGACAAATCATCACTTTATGTCTTGGAGAAGTAAGACCTGAGAGCCTCGGAGAGACTCATCAGCCATTAAGATGAAGGGATAATTTGTCTCTCCTCCTCCTTAACCGGGGGCTCAGGGATCTTTTCTAGGTAAATACAACGTTCTGCTGCCTTCCTGGCACGGGGAGAAGGGCAAAGCCCCTTCCTTGGCAGCTGAGGATGATCCGCATCAGCCACCCAATTTAGGGAAAAATATTGTTTTCTCCTAATTAAGCAAATTGGTGCAGGCGAGGTCGGTGCCTCGGGGCACTCCCAGTTTGTACCTCCCTGACAGGAGCTTTCTCTGCATTGTGATCACCACAGAGGGGTCCTGGGGCTGGATCACCAGGGGCAGCTCTGGGGATGTCACCGGGAGATTAATGAGGAGGGGAGGGGGAGGGAGTGCCCACCAGCCTGTGCATGACAACTACGGATGATATTCCATTGCATATGCAGATGGTGCCAAGAGCTGCGAGAACACTCCTGTCTAGGTTTGCTTTGTGACCTTCAGAGGCCACGTCCCCCCACCCCCCTTCTTGCTGCACATCAGAATTCACGTCTTCATTATGCCCTGTGATTTGAATTCCCTCTGGCAGGAGCAGATTCAGGGATGTTAACACGTGGGACAGACAAGAAAACAACCTGTGGGGCAGCCCGGGAGGGAGCCTGGGGCAGGATAGTCCTGCTGCCCCAGGGAACAGACAATGGGTTGGGCTGCAAGGGACCTTGGGAGAGATTCCTGTGTCCACTTCTGGGGCTCCCAACACCAGGAGGTCGTGGAGCTGCTCGAGAGAGTCCAGAGGAGGCCCCGGAGATGCTCCAGGGCTGGAGCCCCTCTGCTCTGGAGCCAGGCTGGGAGAGCTGGGGGGGGCTCACCTGGAGAAGAGAAGGCTCCAGGGAGACCTGAGAGCCCCTTCCAGTGCCTAAAGGGGCTCCAGGAG
>JAWWTY010000269.1:0-14709 GCA_035222235.1 Margarornis squamiger | reverse complement strand
TGGACACTTCCAGGGCTGGGGCAGCCACAGCTTCTCTGGGCACCCTGTGCCAGGGCCTGCCCACCCTCACAGGAAAGGATTTCCTTCTAATATCCAACTTAAATCTAAACCCCGCAACTTGTTAAATAAATTGGACTTGATGATCTTTGTGAGTCCCTTCCAATGCAGAATATTCTACATTCTATGAATTTTAACAGGAATAAGACATGAAAAGCAGGTTTATGATATCAGTACGTAATTTGGATTCTGCAGCGATCTCTTTCCAAAAGGTTGAGTTGCATAACCTGTTCTGTGATACAGGAATCCTCCAGACTGTGTTGTCCTGCAGGCAGGGGACGGTGAGTGAGGGGGTTTCTTTGGTGCTTGTGTTAAATTTCCATGTGTTGGCCAGATGCTTTTCTTGGAGCACCAGTGAATCGGTGTTGCTGTGATCTGCTAATTGTTTTGACACCATGGGAGTTGAAAAGCGCTGGTGAACACTTGGCTCCACTGAAATGTGTGTTTTAGTTAAATGACCCCAGGGATGATCAGAGTCAATTTTCCAGCCTGTGTCTGCTGCCCTGGTGCTTGAGGTGGTTCTGGTCAGTGCTATAGAAAACAAGCCACTATTTAGTTAGTTCTCTCTATGTAGCACACAAAGAGTAGGAGAGCCTGTTCAAAGCCAGAGGCTCCAGCTCAAGGAGCCACTTAAACTCAAGCCCTAATCAGGACAACACTTGAGTGGATCCCTGCTTATCTGTAAGCACGTGCTTGAGTTTCACTAGCCTGCATGAGGTTCACACCCACGTTTAAGCATCAGCACATGCTGAAGTGCTTTTCCAAGATGTTTTCCAGAACCTCAACCTAAGTGAGAAAAATGAGTGTGTCACATTCGACCACATTTGAATATATTGCTGCTGCCTTTGTGACTGTGGGGAAATCCTGACCAACTTCGTTTCCCTGCAGGTCTGAGCAATTATTTCCCACTTATCCCTTTGCTCTCTCCTCAGATACCCAAGGAAGCAGAGGACTTTTGCTGTGGAAGATAACCTCCATTCCCTGCTCCTTCGGGCGCGGGTTGAAGGACAGAAGAATGTTGGCTCTTGGAAAGAATTTGTTTCAGACTCATCCATTAAAATCAGTGTGTTGCTACTTCCACAGTTGACTTGTAATGACTCCCAGGAGCTTCTCTCCCAGAAGTGAGGTCAAATGTATTGACTTTTCTTTCTTTCCTCTCAGCTTTTCAACACTGGACAGATGATTGTGTTGATAATTAAACTTTCACAAAAGGAAGGCACAGCAATCACAAGGAAGGACTATGTCTCTACCCCTACTCGATGAACTTGCAGCCTGTTGGGGAGTAAATATTCTTCATGAGTGGAACAGCGTTAATTAGGGATATTTTCAGTTTAAAGACAAAAAGGAGGAACTCATGAAATTACCCAGCCTAATTGCTACCCAGTTTTGACTCTTGCTGGGCTGCTTGTTTTGACTCTTGCTGGGCAGTGGTCAGAAGCAGCTGGTTTTTACACTGAAGAAGGATAACGTGGTGGAATTAGTACATGGAGAATTCTTCCACAACAGAATGAATGAACTGCCCAGGATTCAAATCAAGGGTGGGGTGAATTAGCATCAGGCAGAGATACTACAGTAAAGAACAGGGAAAACAAGGATTTAGAAGGACCTGTTACAGTGGCAATGTGTATGCCACCAAATTACAGAAGTATTTAGGAAGAACTTCCCTTGTGGTGTAGCTGTGACACACCTGGATGCAGCAGCCATGGCAGGTACAATCCACACCTGCATCATCACAGGATCCAGGGCTATTTTGCACTGAAGAGGAAGTGCAAGAAGTTCCCTTTCTGCTCTTACCTTTGTTACTGTGTTACTGGCAGAGGAAGGTTGGGGTGAGCCCAACAAGGGCAAGTGCTCAGGTACTGTGGGTGTGCACTGGGAACCTGGCCCTCCCACCTGCCTTGTGAGACCAGTGCAGCTCTTTCCAGTCTTATTTCCAGTCTACAAACCTTGGGAGTTCTCTACATCCTTGTGATCAACAGCCAGAACACTCCCTGTGTTCTCACATCCCTTTCTGGTGCTGCCTGAAGCCCTTGGAGTCTCTGGGAGGGCTCAGCTGGGATGAGAGGCAGAGTTGGTCCTTCAGCTGCTCTTGGCTGCAGCTCCTCTGCTTTCAAGTGCTGAGATAGAAACACCTTCACTCAGCAGCTGCAGGCAGGACTCACCACAGAATAGGAGCAGAGGCACCCTGGAAAGGCAGCCCCATTCCCTGAATCCCAGCCCAGTCGCCCCCACTCCTCTCTCTCCTAGCACACAGCACATCAGCACAAGCCCTTGCTGTGTCTCATCACTGAGATGGCCAATTTTCACCCCTTCTCTCATGACAACCACATCTCAGCTACCCTCCATCCAAAGCTGTGTGTCAGAGCCCCACAAGCCAGGAAATGCCCTCTTCCCTCTCCAGGAGCACTACCTCCTCCTGCAGAGACTTAACCTTTCATGACCCCATCTATCATCCTAATTAGGCCTCTCAAATGGGGGTTACCTGACCAACATGACTCGATTCAACCTCTGTCCTCGTAGTGGTGGAAAACCTACTCAACCACAGTTTTCCTGAGCCATTTATCAATGCTCTCCTCAGAAGGTCTGAAAGCTGAAACTGAAAAAATGTGGACTAAACCCAAGATGCATTCTTCTTTTTTTTAATGTCCAGCAGTGACTGTAATTAACTACTGGAAGACTTTTCAAAAGTTAAGGTAGATTTTTCCATCACCAGACTTTTTGAGGTCCAGATGGGATGCGTTTCCATGCTGTGCTTCAAACAGGAATGAGTCCAGAGAAGTCCTGGATGATCACAATGATTCCTTAATGTTTATGAGACCACATCAGTACTGACCGTGAGGAGGATGTACCAACCTGGATTTGAATCCAGGAGATGGTCTCTGAAGTTGTGAGATGCTGCTGCAGGAGGCTCCCAGAGACAGGAACTCCAGGGGACACGTGGCAGAAGAACACATCCTGTTCAGCACTTGGACCTTCATAACTCCATGAGGGTATCTTCAGACCCTTGGGACCAGGTGGGTTCCTGGAAAACCCACATGCCAGCAGCAGTGAGGCCAATTAGAGCTTCAAACATGCCAACAAAGCTTCTTGTTCTTAGGCCTATCTGTCACTAGTATTTACTGATTTACTTCAGCTCTTTCTTTTAAGGAGGTGAAAGAGGCAAAGCATTTTCTTGCCAGCCCCAAACAGACCTCCTGTCTTGCCCTCCCTCACACATACCCACATTCTTTGGGTTCCTAGTCCCTGCTTCCATCAGGAACTAGTGAAAGCCTGGTGTTATTGCCTGAGAGTGGGAAGAACTGAAACACAGACCTGCGGGAGGGGATGACTCAGGGGCTGGTTTACCAGCAGTTTCACTAAACACGTGTTTACAGACAGCCCTTTCAACCTGTGGGTTTTCTTGGCATGATGGAAGGTGACACGAAATGAAAGAGTCTCCTCAGTTGCACAGGAAGAGGTCCAAGATCTCTTCTGATGCAGGGACAGATTAAAAGAAAGTACCCCCATTGTCTGAGCAGGATATCATTTACAGGGCGAGCAAACTGCTATAAATGAATGAGAACACCTTGTTCTGCATGAATCACACCTCTGTTTCCACTTTGCTCCAGCCCCGTGGAAACATTTTTCCTTAAAGACCTCTTGACACTGTCACCAGCTCTGCAGATTGCTCGTGTTTTGTACACAGGAAAAGTCACTTTTGGAGGAGCACTTAGGTGAAAGTAGATAGACTTTTCTACTCCGAGGAATAAGTTCTCATAAATCTGCCGGAGCACATTCATTTGTCTTGTGAGCTCTCCTCGAGCCCCCCATATCTGTGCTCATCAAGGTCACATCTGTTTAAATGTGCACAGGGAGGCTGAGCCAGGCACTGGGGAAACACAGATTTGTGAACCTGTATTGCAACAGCCTTAGCAATTAATATGATCCAAACATCCCATTCCGTGTCATTATTATAAACCTAGTAGTATTTATTTTCAATACTGGGGACTAAAGAGATGAAAGGGGCAGCAGCAGTTTTAGGGTACAGCTGCAGGTGGGAGAACCCTCTCTTGACCCATGTGCCCCCAGATGAAGAGCAGTTCTGAGAGCCCATGGCAGGGGCTGATGGATATTTCAGTGAAGTCTTGAGGTCTCTTGTTAGTTTGCAACTGAAGCAGAGATGATACAGGCCACGGCTTCAGCACAGCTGCTCTTGCATGGACCAAGGACATAGAAACACACCACCATGAAACGTGGGCATGGCTGGGATCCTGATTGCCTTCTCTCTGATTGTATTTTCAGATTGGAGGCAGTGTCACCCCAGCAGAAGATCTGGCTTTGAGATGATAAACAGTCTTCTCAGCCCCTTTGCTCCCCTGCAGGACTGAGAGGAAAGCCATCCCCTGGGATACCTGCACGGATCAACATCTATGGCTTCCAGTTGTGCCCAGGGAAAAATGCTCTGGGCAAAGTAACTAATAAATGCAACCCTTTGCTATCCCTGTCCTAAACATCATCCTGATCCAAGGAATAGTCCAGCACCTCCTTTCATCCTCAAGGCTTGTCTGGCCACCTCTTTCTCTGAGCTGAGGAATATGAGTGAAACATGGAAGCAGGCAGAGAGGAAGTGTAGTTAGCATTCATTCACTGCTTATGTACAGGCTGTCAGAACTAATGAAATTTGATAACAGACGGGCAGCGATCAGCTTCTCGGTGTTATTTATCTTTCTCACTCCTGGCCTTACATCCCGGGTAATTCTTCATTCATCTTTAAAAATGCCAAGATGACTAAGCACAGGACCCACCTACCCAGAAAACTAACACCTTGTGTGAAAGCGTGGAGATAATTAATAATCACCTGGCTCGACTGATGAGTGACTGCCAGGCAAAATATTCTCATTGATTTTCCCCAACCCACTTCCTCTCTCCCACTGAGCTTCCCCAAACTTCAAAAACATCCATTACTGGGGATTTCCCCCCTCCCCCTTCTGCCATCTCTCCTCAAACTACAACAGATGTTTGCAAAGACATTCCTGGGCTGGAGGCACTCATGGATGGCGCTGTGGGCACAGCCTGCCTCGCACGGCCCCCGATTTGCATCATTTATCCTGAAAGGTGCCAGCAAGGCTTGACAGATTCATTTGTAAGAGCTTTGTAGGGGATGATGCAAACTGATGCAAAACATATGAGTGACACTGGCTTCATTTGCCACCTGTTAATGGCAGGAGACAGCGGGGGAGGAAGGAGGAGATGCAATTCTGTGCCTTCAAACAGCCTCCTCTGGTGAAATAGTGCTGGTTGCCCATGCTTGGGGGGCTGAGCAAGAAATTATCAGGAGAAGAAAGACACCCAAAACTAAGCACTTTTGCCTCCAAAAGGAGTGATGCACCTTTGTGTTACAGTGACACTGTGTGTGTGCAGGAGAGTTAGCTTTGCTCCAGGGCTGGGATCTTCCAGAGCATTCAGTACTTACTTGCAGTTGGCAGCATAACAAACTAACACTGACCAGCTGTAAAATTACTCCTTAAAATATCATCTTAAGGCTTCAGAGCTGAAATAAATGAGACTTTCCACTTCCCCATGAGCTGTGGGTCTGCAGGCTCGAGTGAGCAGTGCTGCTTTTGTTATAGGTGGTTCATTTCTAGCCAGAAACACCAGGATTCCTTCTTTTCCTCCAAGTGGAGGTTTCAGCCACTAATTTTGGACCACATATTCAAAATCAGTCTTATTTAGTCACAAACAGTGAAGAAAGCTGTGATAAGGCAGCAGAAATGTACTTCTATTTGTAGCTCCCGGTACGTGTTTGAGATCGCTCTGGATTTTCTGTAAAAGGGATTATGATGCTGTGAATGTTCACACGGGTGAAAGAAAATAACCCAAACAGCTGCCTCCACTTAAGCACCAGACTTTTCAGAGGATTTTGGGAAGGGGAGGAATCTGGGACTTCAGAAATAAAGCCAGCCT
This sequence comes from Margarornis squamiger, assembly GCA_035222235.1. NCBI lineage: Eukaryota > Metazoa > Chordata > Aves > Passeriformes > Furnariidae > Margarornis > Margarornis squamiger. The sequence continues at coordinate 8,709 of JAWWTY010000269.1, read as the reverse complement.
GCTTTGAGGCAGCTATGAAAGAGAAGGAAAAAACCCAGCCCCAAAACACCCTACTAAAGAAAGGTGCTAACTCTGCCTCTAGAGATCATACAAAGATTGGAAAAGCTACGAGGAAATATGCTCAGTATAATGAGATACTGAAAAAGCAACTCTGCCTCTGCCTTTCATGGGGTGATGCCTGAAAAGCAGTCTCTGTGCTCCTCATAGGCCAGTTAAATGAGAGAGATTAGAATAAAATTTGAAGTTAGAGGGGTAAATCTACATCTGCACATCTCATCTCCTCTGGGCTGAGGCTGTCTGTGAATCAGCCACACCAGCACAAGGTGGGCTGTAGGACCTCCTCCTCACAGGACAGGCCTAGAGGTTCCCCCTCCACACGTTTTTCTCTCCTTTTTCAAAACTTCCTCAGTCTGCTGGGGTTTTTTTCCCATTTTTTCCCATGGTTTTTGGATCAAAGCAACAACCTGCTGACAGGTTGCAAATGAGAATCTTGAGTGAGCCGTATCTTTAAGGGCCAATTCCAATTAACTTCATCTTGGAAACAAAGTAACAGACTTAATTGTGAGTCTTAGCTCGGTTTGAGCTCTCCATTCACGACCTGCCAGGGATGAAGATGCTCCAGACTCTCCCTGAATAACCAAATAAATCCCAAAGTCAAACAATAACTGGGCTATGGAGTCACAACAGCACCTCTGCAATAGTTTAAATGAGATTTTTTTCTGTGCCTCTGCCTCTTTGGACAGACACATCTTTCCTCTTTCTCACTATTTGTGCAGCCAAAAAGGGGGACTCCAGGCATCTCAGGGTGCCTTGACCAGGGCAGTCCTTTCCTGGTTCCCTCATCCTGCTCTGCCCTGCTGAGCACTGGGCTGTGGCAGAAAGCCAGTTGGGGTGCCTGAGCATCCTCTTTATTTGAAATTTTGCCTCTTGGGAACTGCAGTGGGAGAGTTATATGACTGACAGGCTGACCTGCAGGGAAGGAAGGCTGGAGAAGTGAAAATCCCTGGAAAAAGGACACTTTCATCCCTTCCTTCCTGGATGATGGATCTCACGGCTGCAGTCCCACGATTATTATATTCTCTTAGGAACAGGGTGCTTCTCCAAAGCAGGTCCTGTTGCAGTGGACTCAAGCCAGGAGCAAGGAGAAGGCTGACCTTGCTCCAGTGCTGTGATTTGGGGGAGCCCCAGTCAGCCAGGGATGCAGCTGCACCAGGAAGAGGGGAGGGAGAAATAATTTCTTCTTGAGAGCCAAACACCATTGCCTGTTTCTTGGTTGTTGGTGTGTTCTGGGGAGTTGTGCCTTTTCTTCTGCAGCTCAGCCCAGACACAGCTTTGCTTTTGGTTGCTGAGGGATTTGGAGTTGGTTGGAAGGCTGCAGTCTGCTTCTCCTCTGCTTCTCCTCTCTTTCCCCCCTGCTTCCCCTCTCCTTCCTCTCTGCTTCCCCTCTGCTTCCCCTTGACTTCCCCTCTGCTACCAGGAGTTGTCGCTCTCATATCTCCTGAGCTAAAGCAGCACCTCAAGTTGGGAAAATTCCAAAGCCCCTTTCTCAGGTTAAAGAAAGCAGGATGTCCTGCCTCAAGGATTCACTGATTTTGGCCTCTGCTCAGTAAAATAAAAGGGAAAATCTGGGAAATCTCTTGAGGTTTCTGCCTTTTCCTCCAGCCAACAAAGTGACACAACCAGAGCTCCGACTTCTTCCTTCCCTTGTGACTGAGTTAGTGCCTCCTGTCCCAGCTTACAGGGGAAGATGTGGTGGTGCTACGGCATTGATTTTCACAGGGACACTGCAGAGGAGAAAGCCACACTAAGAGTAACCAAGATCAGGTTTGTGCTCCTCCATCACCCCAGTGCTCAGCAGGACAGAGGGGGGAACATGTGGGACCAGCACAGAGGGCTTTCTTCAGGGCTTGGAGAGAGGATCCCCAAGCTCAGGGCATCTCCCACTGCCCCGACCTGAGCAGGTGTTATCCTTTCAGACAGGGATGATGAAATCTCTGAGGAAAGTAGTACCGGCTCCCACTTGAGGATCTAATTTAATGAGCAGCCTCCCATTGACTGGAATGGGTCTGGACTCCATCACAGGCAAGTAATCTGGGTCTGGATCTCATACGAGTGTCTTCAACAGATTTTATTTTGAATTCTATTTCCAGGAGAGACCAGTGAATAGAGAAAACCATTTTGCCTACAATTAAGAGCAGTTCCACTGTTTCTTTCCGTTGTGAACATTCAACCAAGTCCTTTTGTCCCTGTGCAGTCCCAGCCCCATCACACCCTGTGGCCTCTCGTGCAGCAGCAGAGTTCATCCCTAAAATCACAGGTCCCAATCAGGCAACCAGCCAAGAGACCAGACACCCATCCCACTGCCAGTATCCGCTGTCCTTCCCTGGCTCAGCAGCACCTGCAGTCCCCCATTTCACTGCCAGCCCCCCTCTCACACCACGGTCACGGACAGAGCTAATCCCTGGAGGGCACCAGGATGACCAGGACACCCAATCCAGAGCATGGATTTGGACAGGAAGGACTTCTGTGAGTCATCTTAATTGGCCATGTGGACTAAGCAGGAGATCCTGGTTGCCTGTGCTTACAAGGTTTAATTTTCTAATTGAAATTTCATGGAAAAGCTGCACCTTTCTGATTAGTCACCCCAGCATGAACACTCTGTCTATACACAGACATCTGCCCTCCGGACTAACCTTTCTAGAAGCTGCATCAACAAAGTAATGCTAATAAAAATATCCATCTGTGCTTAAAGATAAACAAAGCATTAATACACCAAACTGCGGCTTAGATTATATTCGAGTCAGCTTTAATGATATTACACATCTGTTCGGATGGATTTCCCACCCGGGCCATCTCGCTCTCGCTTTTTTAAATATCTCTGTACGAAAAAATGCGAGAGCCTTTCCCTGGGAGCCCTTTGAGTGCGTCACACTCACAACCAGCCCTGCTCCAAAAGCCCCTTTCCCTGAGACACCCTGCTGGGACAGGGCTCCGGGATTAGGGTCTGTAACCTAAACATTATTGTACTTTAAAGTAAATGTTCCCCTCTTGGGTTTCAGAGCCTCTTCAAAGGGCTGTTTTCTTCCCTTCCTTGGCAGCGGGGGAAAAATATTTCAAACCCCAGAAACCAGACACTTTGCCGAGCTCCTGCAGGACCGTGTGTGTGTGTGTGTGCCTGGATGTACCCAGGGAAAATGTGGTGGCCAAATGTCCCCTGGCACTGCCAGGCCTGGACTTGCTGCAAGGCTTTCCAGGCTGGAGACACTAACCCTGGGGATTTGTTCCTTTTTACTATACATCCCAATGCATAGTAAGTGGCACCCAGGGGAAGGGGACAAGCTTCAGTTTTGACCTCCTTTTCTTTTAACAGGCCACCCCAAAAATGGAGGAAAACTGATTTAATGTGTTGGCAACCTTATCTCAAGAGATCTGATCGATTTGTGTCTCCCAGCAGTTCTTCTAAAAGGGTGGTCTTATCCTGTTATCCATGCATGGCAAAGCTGTCTGGAAGTTGAAGCCTGGAATTCATGGGATTGGGATATAATTCTGCCTTTCCCCTTCCCTGTGCCTCCTGTCTACACTTGTAAAATGGGAAGAGGAGTCACTGCCTGTCCTCCACCCCAAAGGGGAGCATGATGAGCGATGAATATTTTCATCCCTGCCAAGCTTCAGAGCTGGGGCTGAAAGGACAATGCAGAACTATCTTTGCCCTCATTCCTGGTCCTTTGGACAGACAGCTGCTTATTCATCATCTGAAACCCGAGTGCTACTTGGAGACAAATGTCAGATAGAGCCAAACAAAGGGTGAGGACACCCCAAGCTGTAACAAGGTGCTCTGGGCCTGTCCGGGCACAGGAGCTGTGTCCCCAGCAGGGAGGCTGCTCCCCACTGCCTCCATGGGGTATCCCAGCATCACCAAAGGCTTTGGGGCACTTCTCTGCTCCCTAGGAGCAAAGCAACAGGACAGGAGACAGCCTCAAGTTGCACCAGGGGAGGTTTAGATTGGCTATTAAGAAGAACATCTTCACCAAAAGGATAGTCAAGCGAAATGGAACAGGCTGCCCAGGGAAGAGGTGGAGTCACCATCCCTGGAGAGATTTAAAAGATGTGTAGATAACCTGAAGCAACCAGGAATCACAGCAAATCTGATACGCTGTGGAGATACCCCAGGATGTCACAGGTGTTTGGCTGGCTTACCTGCCAGCTAGGGAGTGGTTCCATGAGCTCAGTTTGGGGTGTGGAGATTTCAGAATTATCTGTTACTGCTCTGCATTAGACAAAGTGCAGCTGTTGAGACACCTGAGGAGCTCAATAAGCACAGAAGAAAGACGCCTGAAGTATCTGTGAGCTCTCCAGGAGGCGAGAGAAAGTAGGCAGCAAAATCTCCTGTTTCTGCCTCGTTCCTGTTAACACAATATCTGATGTTACTTTCCCATCTGGAGAGATGCCACTCACGTATTTCACTTTTAGTGTGAAACGGGGTGTTGTGGTGCTGTGGCTCAAAGGCTGCCTTTCAGAGGAGAGCTCCAGAGGGGACAAGGCATCCCACAGGAAGCGGCAGATTGGAAAACCAGAGCATCCTAGCTAAAAAAAACCCCAAAAGCAGAACACCGGTTTCCAGGAGAGAAAATTATATTCCTCTCGTGGAGGAAATGGAGATCCTTTTGCAACACGTGGCTCACTGAAGTTTGTCAGAGAGTATTTGCAAAGTCACCAACAGTGATTTGTGACCAGCTGCTGATGGGAGAGGGTGGCTGAAGCCTGGTTGGACTGTGATGGGGAGGTGTTGGGGTGGGAAGATGCCACCAAATTCCTCGTGCCACCTCAGCAAGGCTCTACTCCATCAGCCAGGTGGGTGCCATGGCAGGAAAGGCTCGGAAGGGAAAACATGGCCCAAAAGTAGCTCCTGCAGCGTGGTTTGTGAGGCTCAGCCAGAGAAGCCTCCCACAGGAGAGCAGCCACACCTGGCCCCGTGTCACCCGTGGGTCCTTCTGCAGCACAGCCCAGCCCTGCAGCTCAGCCTGCTGAGAGATGGTTTAACGAGGGAGATTTTTAAAAGCTGCATTTCTTCAAAGGATTAATTTGTCTTTTGATGCGGCGAGCACTGACGAATGCTGCTTTCCCTATCACATTCAAACACACACCATTTTAGAAGTTAATAAACCCATTTGCTGCCAAATAACCGGGGTTTTTTTTTCTTTCCAATTTCACTCCGTCAGGATGATAAGAGGTTTAATGTCTTCGTGGCTTCTCCTTCTTCTTTCAGTAGCTAAATCAGGTGCAACTATCACTGCAGGGAGCAGCACTTTCTCCCTGTTATCCAGCCATTATTCCCCTTTCCTCAATGCCATTCCCTCCCCAGCTCATGCTGACGACAACAAACGTGTTGCTGTTACTTTGTGTGATCTGAAGGACAATATTTCCACCTTCCATGGCCTCTGGGGAGCTGAGAGGACAGTCCACATCATGAAGGCTTGTTTATCCTCTTGCAGGATGCAGTGTCCTCACAGGGAGAGGACCACATGGCATGGGGAGAGCTCTCCTGCTCCCTGAATTGTGGTAGAGCTTTGGAGGAACACTTTGTCACGAGGAACCTGCTGTCCCCTCCTAGCACCAGAAACAAGAGCAAGCCAGGAATTGTGCCCTGTGGGATGTTTCATCCCAAAAGTACAGCAGCAGAGGCTCTGTGAACATCTTGGATGCTTCAGCACCACTGGCAATGGCAGAGGAGCAGCACCAAGGGCTGCTGGATTTCAGCCTTCAAGAAAGAATCATGGAATCATTTAGGTTGGAAAAGATCTCTAAGATGATTGAATTCAACCATTGACCCAGCACTGTCCCCAAGTGCCACATTTAGGCATTTTTGAGCACTTGCAGGGATGGTGATTGCACCACTGCCCTGGGCAGCCCCTTCCAATGCCTGACCACTGTTTCAGGGAAGAAATTTTCCCTGATATCCAGTATAAACCTCCACTGGCACAACTTGTGCTCCAGCCTCTTCAGTATCTCTGTTGTCCTTCCCTAGACATGCTCCAGCACCTGGAGCAGTCCAAAGAAACCACAGGGCTGGTAGGAGACAGCCATGGCAATGCTGTGTGTGCTGTGTGTGCCTGTGCCACTGCTCCAAACCCTGTTGTGTGAGAAGACTTGGCTCTGAAAAGCACAATATGAACTCCCCAGTTTGGAGTAAGAGGATTTTTTTTCTTTTCAGGCTTCAAAGGAAGGAGAGAAAGAATGAGCTTAAAATTCATGCATCGATTTAAGGAAGGGGTTTCCTTGACATTTGTATCAGCAAAACATGCAAGCATCTTCTAACTAAAAGACTAAACCACAGATCAGCTAAGTCCACAGAAAATTTTCCATTGATTTCACCGGGCTTTGCATCAGGCTCTAAGAGTAAAAAAAATGAGATTAATAAGATGAGTCCAAGGAAAAAAGATACGGTTGGAGGCAGGAAAAGGACTATGACCAAGGGCTGTAAAACTTGAGAGCCTTCTCCCCACAAATGCTCAGTAACCTTAAACCACAAGCTGGCATCTGGATACAGCATCTTCCTGGATAGCAAAATCTCAGCTTCCCAAGTCTGCAATTCCCACTTTCCCCCTGCCAATTTGGTTCCAGCATGCGCAGCCTTCTCATTTTTCATCTGATGCACGTGATGAATCCAGAAGCAGTAAGCTCTTTTTGCATGGTCTGGGGTTTTTCTCCCCCCCAAATTCAGAGTTCTGAAGCCATTTCAAGTTGTCTGCTGCAAGATCACAGCCAGGCACTCGGAGCAGCAAGGCGGAGTTGCTTCGTAATCAAGATCTGTTCTCTTCATTTGAATGCATCCATGCTTACACCAGGAGATTTTGACTGTAAAATATACGCTCTTTTTTATCCTTGAACTAATTTTAATCTTTCTTTTTCACTTGTCACTTTGTTGTTCACAAAGCTGGCTTTTTTTGCTGAGGGTTTCAGCAGAATGCATTAAAGTGAAGGCAGATAACAAGACCTAATAACCCTCTTTATCGCAAAATAAATAAGTGGAGGAACAACCCTTCCATTTAGGTGTTGCAGATATAATTGAATGTTCCTTTGAAAACTCTTTGATCAATGTAACTTGTTAAACTTTTTTGCTTTTGTCTCAAATGTAGCTTCTGGTCTTTTCATGTCAGATGAAAAGCTCAGCTACTCAGCTCGGTTTTATCTCCAAGTGAGTAGTGGGAGGTTTTTTGGGGATGGATTCTCCGTGCCTTGTGGGGCTTCATAACATCAGGTAAACCCTTATCCACTTGAGAGGGGAAGGCTGGCACTGATACCAGGTGAGAAGGGGCATTCTGGCTCCCTCGCTGGGGCCACCATTGCCACTCTCCCCGCAGTAGTAGAATAAACCCACATTTATTATCCAAACTCTGTATTGCACACGCACAAAGACATAAAAGCACACTTGCCTCCAGGTCTTGGCAGCTTTACCAGGAACTAAATATTTATCCTGGCAGCATCAAAGCCTGACAATAAAAAGAATTGCTATAATATAAAATGAATACGCGCTTTGTCATCTGGAGGTCGAGGCATTACCAGGAGAGAACAAACCGTGGGCTCACCACGTCCTGCACCCTGGGCTTGGCCATCCTCACACGCTCCAGGGGAAGGGATAAAAAACTTCGAGCAGATAACTCACTCAATGATCTATTTAAGCAGGTTGTTAAACAAAAAGCCTGTCAAGTCAGCTTAAGATATTTCAAGATTGATTTTTAATTACTGCATTAATCAAGAGCTCTCCAATCTGTCCTAGATAAACTCAAAATCAGAGAAACAGCAGAAATGATGACTGAAAGGGAACAAATCTGTGGGACTCAGGGTTTCAAGCCCAGCCCTACCACACACTGAAGAAAACTGGCTTTTTCCAGCAAGGGTCACTGGAGCCTCTGGGTGCATTTTGGAAATAACCCCCTCGTGGCTGAAGTTCATGCCCTTCTGCTTTCTGGATTCATTATTTCTTTTATTATTAGCCTCATTTTCTTGCTCGATTCCTTTCCCCCCACACTTTTTCTTGTATTTCTCAACATTCTCAATTAAAAATACATGCCCACTTCTTTTCAACCTCTCAGCAACAATCTAAGAAGTTATTCTCCGTACAAATCTCCAAAGTTAGATTATTTCAGCTTTGGAATAAATGGGCTTTGCATAGAAATAGCTGCCTTTAGCACCCTCCAAGATTCCCATGCATCCTCCACAAACACTAGCATGGAGAGATAAAGCAACTTGCTTAAGTTCACACACAAGGTCCAATTTGGGTGACGACCCATCATTCTCCCACCTTTGCACTGCAATCTGAACCCAAGATCACAAGCCCCTCTGACAAAAGCTCTGATCTCTACTTCAGTTGTATTTTTAGAAAGTGCTTCAGTGTTGGGGAAGGATCCCTTTCATCCCAGGAGCTGGGACGTGATGCTTTCATGGCTCCGTGCTGGCTTGCCCATATTAATCTCCCTTTTGATGAGGAGCTCTGCCCAGAGGATGACAACTTCTTGAAGAATAAAAATTCACTTTTGTTCCTCTCTGGAGTAAACCCAAACCTTTCTGATACACCTGCAATGGAAGGTTGGTGAGGAAATAGCTGCATTCCAATCACTGAGTCACAGAAACACAGAATGGTTTGGGTTGGAAGGGAACTTAAAGACCATCTTGTTCCACCCCCTGCCATGGGCAGGGACACCTTCCACT
>JAWWTY010000268.1:0-14712 GCA_035222235.1 Margarornis squamiger | reverse complement strand
GGGGACAAGGTGGGCATCGGGCACAGGGTGGGCTCTGGGGGCTGGCAGGGCTTTGCCAGCCTCAGGGATCCTGGGATCCTGGAAACTGAGTAGAGGCTGCAGAGGGTATTCCAGAGGCTATTCCAGCCTCACAGGAGGCAGCATTCCTGGGGCTTCACTTCAGATGCTCAGGGGTCTCCACTGTTATTACTTGTGCTCATTACAGTTTGTGCTCAGTGAGAATCGTGAAATTCAGATGAAATCAGTAATAAAAGGCTTTCCATTTTAGCCAATCCCACTCCCAGCCCTGGGGCAGCTTCTGCCCACAGTGATTTTATGCATGGACACGGGATGGGGGAATTTCACAAAACTCAGAAGCAGAGCTAGAAAGAGATAGAACAGGCTAATAAATGCATTTCAAATTAGTTTTCATTTTCCTGGTTTTCAGATTAATGTCACCATTTGCTCTTCCTTTTCCACACAATGAAACAGCAGACTCGAACAACAAGATAAAATTTCGACTTTGATTTTCTCCCCTTCTTGCAGTTCACTCCTAACATTTATGTGTAGGATAAAGAAGGGGAAGAAAAGATAGGGAAGTGATGTCCACAGTGACAAAACAGGAGCACAAAAGAATCCCTGTTTTCATATTAAAAGTACCAATAAAAGGGTGATACCTTTCTCTAGATAAGGAAGAACCTGAGGGAGCCATGAGAATAGTTTAAGGTCTATACTTGTCTTTAAAATTGCAGTAGCCCAATAAAATGCTTTTATCCTACTCGTCCTGGACATTAATCCTGTGACTGAAGGGGGTTACAGAGGATCTCACAATAACATCTGGGTAGAGATGCAATTTTAGTTATTTTTTAATGTACCAGCTGCAGCATGAGACACAGCACAGCAGTTATCCCTTTCCAGAGGAAGAGCTGTGCTTAAGAAGTCAACTCGACATTTTAAGTGACTTGTCTTTAAAAAGAAGTTGAAATGCTCTGAACCCAAACCCAGGTTCAGTGATGCACCACGGCTGAACAAGGGCAGGGGTTTCCATACCTGGTGAAACAAATGAAGCAGCACCAAACCAGGGCCCCTTTTGCCCTGGTGTTGAAATATTTGTGTGTTATCCCATCTTTGTCTGCATTAATTTGTTCAGCTGGAGCCAAATGGCTGCTGCATCCCCAGCACAAAGAATAAACCTGGGCTGTTAATTGCATTCTTTGGTTCATTCCAATTTATAATAACTTCCCATGTTTAGAAATTGCCCAGAATTTCTCCTTCCCCTTTATGGATAGCAGTGACTGCAGGGCTGGAGGGGACCCAAGAGGCCACTGTACAGCACCTTGTTCAGAAATGATAGATGCATTCACCATGTCTTTTTCTCTGTTGAAATTAAAATTAATACACTGAAAAATGATGTAACAAACTGCTTGGCATAATTGATTTCCCCAGCAGAGTTATGGTTCCTGTGCAAATTCACATGAGGCTGCCATAAACAACCCTGGAGAGATTTAAACCACTCTCTATTAGTGGCTCTTCACATCTCCAGCATATGCTGAAGGGTCTTTTAAAAGTGTTTAGAATGGTGCTGTCATGATATATAGAAACACATGGAACAGCAAATGGGCTCTGGCACCAGCAGGGGAGTCAGAACTGCCCCAGAGCCCGGTGTGGGAGCCCAGCTCAGCTCCTCTCATGTTGGATAGCAGGGGAAATTTCTTCCCTGAAAAGGTTCACAGAGCCATGGAGTATCCTGAGTGGGAAGGTGTCGTGGGTTTGTCTGATTAGGGTTTTTTTGAAGGGACCCCCAAGGATCATCCAGTCCAGCTCCTGGCCCTGCCCAGGACACCCCAACAATCCCCCCTGTCCCTGTCCTATTGTCCAAACCCTCCTGGAGCTCTGGCAGCCTTGGGGCCGTGCCCACTGCCCTGGGGAGCCTGGTCAGTGCCAACCACCCTCTGGGGGAAGGACCTTTCCCTGAGATCCCCCCTGAGCCTGCCCTGGCACAGCTCCAGCCACTAAGGTTGCCAAGCCCTGGCACAGCTGCCCAGGGCAGTGGTGGAATCACCATCCCTGGAAGTGTCCAAAAAATGAATAGATGTGGCACTTGGGGGCACAGTTCAGTGGGCACCATGGGATTGGTTCAGGGTTGGACTTGAAGACTTTGAAGGTCTTTTCCAACCTTAATGATTCTGTGATTCAATGCAGAGAGGAAAACGTGGGTCAGCATCCAAGTGGGATCCCCTCACTCCACAGGGGACCCACCTGCCCCTCCAGCATTGACTTCTTCAATTAGATGACAAAAATACGTGTCACAGAATCACAGATACTCTGAGTTGGAAGGGACACACAGGATCACTGAGTCCAGCTCTTAAATGAATGGCCCATACAGGGACCAAACCCATGTCCTGGCTCCAGGAGATGCCTCCCCCGAGCAGCACATCCCGTGACAGCCCCGTTCCTCGGGAGCTGCCGCTGCTCCTGAACACAGAGCTCCCATGTGAGCCCATCCAAAGAGCTGGCAGAGACTGTCACGAGCCAGAAGCAGCTTCTCCTGCTCTACCTTTGGGCAGGATGCCAGAGCCTCATCATTGCAGTGCCGCACATCATTACCCCGTGAAAAACAACATATGGCACCGTCGCCTAAATGTCAGCAAACAGACTGAAAGAACAGGAAAAAGGAACACAGACTCCTCTGAACACCTCGGTGGTGGCTGCAGGAGCCTCCAGGAGCTGCTGCCTGGGCTCAGTTCTCTCATTTCTGGGGCAAATAGCACAGGCTGAGGACATGCCCAGACCCCACTGGTGGGTGATGTCCAAGGGTTTCCTGGGAGCAGGGCAGAATCTAGCCATAGAACCATGGAATAATTTAGGCTGGAAATGTCCCTTAAGTCCAACTGTGAACCCAGGACTGCTAAGGCCACCACTGACCCGTGTCCCCAAGTGCCACATCCACACAGCTTTAAACGCCCCCAGGGATGGGGACTCCACCCCTGCCCTGGGCAGCTGTGCCAGGGCTGGACAGCCCTTTTGGGGAAGGAATCTTTCCAAGTATCCCATCTAAACCCCCCCTGCCATCCCCTGGCAGACAGCACTGAGCACCTCTCCTTCCATCAAGGCACAGGGAAGCTCATTCCCCCTGTCATGTGCCAGAACCTCAGAGCTGAACACACACCTGGAAGCTTTTATATCCCACCTCATCTATATTCTGGTATCACCCTCGTGCCTTCTTCCCCCTTTCCAGAGCAGCAGTAGCTGAAGAGCAGCTCGCTCCCAGCGGAGGCACAGCCGCTGCACGGCAGGAGAGCTGCCTACACCTCCTCCAGGGAGGAGCTCTTATTTTCCTTGGAAAATGTGGCCAGATGAGCGATAGATCACAGTCCTTAAGCACATGGAGTTTTTAGCTGCACCTGGGGATGTCCTCTCGAGAATCTTTTTGTGCTGTTGGTGTATCTTAATGTGGTTTGCAGGGCACAGGGGAACAGCCTTTTCATGGCTCACGCACACTGAGCCTGGCAAAATGCTCCCCTTCACAAAGGGCTGACAGGCGTCCCTGGAAGATACTCTGTGCTGCAAGAGGGCTCTGGGAAAACACCGGCTCTGGGCTTAGCAGGAATCACAAAAGCCAAAGCAGTATTTTAGAAAGGCAGGAAAGGAATGGAAGGGAAAGCCAGAAAACATCAGGTCACTGTACAAAGCTGAACGTGACACCAGAGCCTTGTCACTGCCCTCAGCTACAGAAGGGTGCAGAGTAGAGCTGAAAAGCCACAGGGGATGAAGAACAGGACAGCTTTTACACCTGGGATTAAACAACCCTCGTGTAAAGCCTGAGCTCTGGTTGCAGACATGCCCCTGGGGGCTGAGAGCCCTGTGCCCAGCCCCAGCAGAGCAGGGGGGGCTCTGGGGACACTCAAACCACCTGTGTCCATCCCTGGCATCACCCAGCAATCAGCAAGGTCACTTGATGGAGATACATCCATGCCCTGATGTCCCTGACTTGGTCATATCACATGAGTTTTGCTGCTGACTTCAGTGGCACCATGAGAATAAGGAAGGTTTGATCTGTCTTCTGGAGGCTGATTTGAAATCTCTTCCTCAAAGAAGAAATATCAAGCCAGGGGGATGATTTATAATACTAAATACACTGATATTATCCTGCCCAAAGCAATATCCTACAGAGAAAGAGGACAAGCAATGGCAATCGTTTGTTCATGTGTCACTGGGCATTAGAAACAAGTCAGCATTAAAAATAAATCCAATTCATTTGCTCTGGGCTTATCTTTGAAAAATATGTTCATTCAGCCGTGATTTAAGTGTGTTTGAGATCAGCCAGAGAAAGTCCACGAGTCTGTAGCCTGTAATACAATGTAGAGTAAAACTTCAAATTCCTGGCTGCCAACAGAGCAGTGGCTGGAGCTGTGCATTGCACAGGCTTATCTGTGACACACAGCGTGAAAATTAACCAGGGAAATCAATTCTGCCCCGAGAGGATGAGCCATTGCTGACAGCAAACACCCACAGGGCATGTGGGACCTGGGGAACGGGCAGGAGACAGGATGGGCCGTGGCACAGTGAGCTGAGACAAGAGACACAGACCCTGTCCCAAGGGACCACAACCCTGGGCTGCTACTCTGAGGGATGGAAAACCAACTAACCATCTAAAAAATCATAAAAGGGAATGGTTTGGGTTGGAAGGGAGTTTAAAGACTATCTTGTTCCACTCCCTGCCATGGGCAGGGACACCTCCCACCAGCCCAGGGTGCTCCAAGCCCCATCCAACCTGGCCTGGGACACTCCAGGGATCCAGGGGCAGCCCCAGCTTCTCTGGGAAATAATAAAGTGCATCCATCAGAATGAAGTATTGGAAGGGGTGTCCCTATAAATAACCCTTTCATTTCACATGATTGATTGACTATTTAATGAGTTTATTATTTCCTTTCTTGCAAACAAACCTCAAACTTACAGTAAAGTTACTTCTACCCAAGTGACTGTGCTGTGCCATCACCAGCACCGCTTCAAAGACACGGGGTGAGGGGAAAGTGGGCAAAAAACATTAAAATCATACTTCTCTGTAGATTTGATGATTGTTTTAAAAAGAAATCAGATCAGCAAAATGCTCCTCTCTCAGCTCAGTTTCACCCATACCTACCCTACCTGCAGAGTCCCAGGTACCAGCAGAGTGCCCGGGTGGGAAGGTGGCCAAGGCCAACACCAGAGCCCAGAGCCCAGGGAGGCTGTGCCAGTCACCCTGTGGCTCTCACAGACCACCCTTGGCTGTGAGGAGAGTCTGAAAACAGAGATTCATATAGAAATGAGATGTCCTTCTACAGCTCTCCCTGACGCTCAACACTTTGCAGCCTGGCCCTGCTGTGCAGCTGGAGGTGTTGATGGGACAGCTGGAGCTCTCAGCCCGCAGCTCTCATGGCCAGGGCTCCTTACAGCAACCAAACCAGGCCTTTGCAGAGCCCAGTGGAGCACCCTTGACTGCAGTCTAATCACACAGCAGCTCCTCTCCAGCCAGCCCTTGAAAACGCTTCCCCCGAGCTGATCAATGAGCAGCAGGTTTTGTAGTGCAGCTGGAGCAACTCAGAGATGAGAGGGGAGATGCTGCAGATAAATAAATCCAGTTCTCCAAACCACATGACAAAAAGCATGAGGAAGCCATGGCACCACATCCCAGCCTGAGAAGCTCACTGACTAATGAATATCCATTGATTAATCTGATTAAATATTTCATTAGGCTAGAAATGGTAAATTACCAGGTTCTTCCAGCAATTCCACCTTCAGTGCAACATAGCCAGAAGGCCAGTTCCCAGCAGAGCCAGATGGTGATGAGATTTTAACTCCCATTTATTTATGGGATACTGAGTGGGATGCCTACCAGGAGAGCTGGAATAAATGGAAGCAGAAGAACAATTAATTATTTTTTGAGCCATTCCTTTTCTGAATAACTACTATTTATGTTGCCAAAAAACCACCATGAATTGAAAGAAAACATAGAATTTGGGGGCAGTTCAGACAGTGCTGTGGAGTCCTTGTGTCCTGAGAGGATACTGAGGGAAAGGCAAAGCAGAGGAGACAGGCAAGAAGATCCAGAGCTTCCACACTGGAGTTTGAAGGATTAAAGGAGTGTAAAACATGTCAAAGTGATGCTGTGGCAGATCAAAGCCCTGTTTGAACCACCAATACATCATCCTCTCTGCAGATCTCTCGATAGCAGCCACACAGGCAGCAGGGCACCATCACTTCTCCTGTCCATCAGCCCCTCTCTCAGAGCTGGGAATCTGCAGGGACATCATTCCTGGGGAGACACGTCCATCTCCAGCTGCACGAGCCCCTTTCCTCCCAGCAAGGCACAGAGACACTGCCCTGATGCCCTCTCACTTCAGGCACTGCGGGATGTGGGACACCTTCTGCAAGGCATTGAGGCCAGTCGTCACCTCCTCCTGCGGGGGCCCAGGCACAGCCACCGAGGGGTGTCATTCCACCCAGGCACAGCCACCGAGGGGTGTCATTCCACCCAGGCACAGCCACCGAGGGGTGTCATTCCAGCCCTCCAGCACCTGGAGACACCGTTCTGCCACTGCATCTCTCCCACTTGCATTCAGCTTAATTTGGGTAATCAGTTTATTGGTCTCAGAGCTCTTTTCCTTTCTTGCAAGTATTCAAACAAGGAGCAGAGCACACCCAAGGCACAGCTCAGGCTGTAAATGTCCAAAATACCAAAATAACCTGCTAGGGGACATACAGCTTTTGCACATTCTGCCACACAGATGTGTGAAAGCAGCTGGGACAGTTGCCTTGGGAAAAGGGCTGGATGCCCAGGCACCCAGAGCACTGACTCCACTCAGCTCTGGCCTCACTCAGGAGGCAGCTCTAAGCTGGGAATAGTGGGAATGAGGGAACATTTGCATCATGCCTCTTATGGGCAGGCTGGCAGAAAACACGAGGTCCAAAGGAAGATGCCCTCTTGCTGGAGAACCTCTCCTGGTACCAAAAGGAGGGGAGATGGTTGGAAATCTGGACAGGAAATAATTCTTTGCTTCAGCTCAACAGTTTAAATGACTCCTTGTATACCATAAGTGTGGAAATGTCTCCGCAGAAAATTGTGGAGAGGAGCCAAGATCACAAAATGTCCTCAGTTGGAAAGACCCACAGGATCACTCAGTCCAACCCCTGCCCTGCCCAGGACACCCCAACAATCCCCCCATGCCTGTCCCATTGTCCAAACCCTGCTGGAGCTCTGGCAGCCTTGGGCCCGTGCCCACTGCCCTGGGGAGCCTGGGGTTCCCAGATGTTTCTTACCTGCAGGCAGAATAGGATTTTCAAGGTGAGAGATTAAGTTATTAGAGACCCCCAGAGGACAAGAGGGGGGTTGAACACCTTTGCCAGGTGCAGAAGGAGAATCTCCCTTCCTTGTATCTCCATCTATTTTGTGGGAGTTTGGCCCTTTTTGGCCCGCTGGGTCAGACACACCAGAACCAGCTGACTCCACTAGTCCCCAATTTTCTCCTTTGCTTCTCCAGGTGACTTTCCAGAGGCTTTCCCACCACAGCATTGTGTCTTTGCCTCTCTCTGTCTTCTCTGCCCATCACAGTGATTTGTTCCCAGAGTGATACCCAAGTGAAGCTTTCCCAGAAACATGCAGCACAAAAGCTCACTGGAATGAGCCTTATTCCAAGAGGACAGAAGAGTGTTAGAAATTAAAGAAGAAACACTTAAACCTACATTACGAGAGGGGAACAAAGGGCTCAGGTGCCCACTGCAGGTGTCCTTGCCCTCGTCTCTCAGGCTATCCTGAAAGCAAACCTGTCCTGCTGAGCATTTCTGCCAGCACTGCTCTGCAGGGGTGCCAAGGTTTGGGGATTAACCCCTGGACTGGGAATCAGGTCATTCCAGTCCGCCCAGCCAGGGTCTCCCCCAGTCCTGCCTACTGGTTTGCTTTCAGGACACAGCAAGTTGGAGTGGAACACCAAGAGAGCCCAAGGCAGGTTATCTCATGGGTTTTGGCTCTCCTGCTCTCAGTTCAGTGCTGGAAATGCCCACACAGCTCCTCTTCCTTCATGTAGTACCACGTACCCCGTGTCAGGCAAACACAACCCCCTCACTGAGCCCAGAGCCCCCTTCTCCCCAAGCCTGCAGTGATTTACCTGGCTGGGAGCAGTCCTACACCAGCTGCCCCCGTTCCACCAACCTTCACATATTTTCTTTGAGCAATGATATAGTTACATGTTTCTTCCAACACACAGTTTATGGGAATTATTCCAGCTGTGGATTCCTTGTTTCCAGTGTGCATTGAATGTTAATCACAATGGGAACTGACACGAACATAAGATGGAAGAAATTGATTTAAAGTTGAGTTTCTCATTAGTCAATAACAATTCAGAGCATGACACAGGTTCCCTGAGGCTGGCAAAGCCCTGCCAGCCCCCAGAGCCCACTCTGTGCCCGATGCCCACCTTGTCCCCCAGCCCAGAGCTCTGAGTGCCACGGCCAGTCCTGCCTTGGGCACCTCCAGCCCTGGGCACTCCAACCCTCCCTGGGCAGCCCCTTCCAGTGCTTAATTCCTCCCTTAAAGTTTGGTGTGATGAGAAACCTGGAGCAAAAAGAAATTTTAGTGACTTTTGTTTCCATGTAGAAAGGTCAGAGTGAGCTGGCCTTTGGGAAAGGTCAGTGCAGGCCCAGGAGCTGCCCAAGGGACTCAGTGCCAGAGCCTGGCAGCTTTGGAAGGCTGTGAGCAGCAGCAGAGTGATTGAGGAGCCATTCCTTCCCCCAGCACCACACCTCAGGGAATTGGCCCTGATGGGAAATAGCAATGGCTTTAAACTGCCAGAGGGCAGGGAGAGATGGGATATTGGGAAGGAGTTGCTGGCTGGGAGGGTGGGCAGGCCCTGGCACAGGGTGCCCAGAGAAGCTGGGGCTGCCCCTGGATCCCTGGGAGTGTCCAAGGCCAGGTTGGACGGGGCTTGGAGCACCCTGGGCTGGTGGGAGGTGTCCCTGTCCATGGCAGGGGTGCAGTGAGATGGGCTACAAGGTCACTTCTGACTCAAACCATTCCAGGATTATACGAACCTGGCTGAAATAAAGGACTTGAACAACCTCCATCCCCAGAGCTGTGGAGGAACAGAAGGCTGGGAAAAGAGGAGGGAAGTGCTGGTCAGAGAGATGGCTCAGACCCTGCAGCAGGACATGGCCTGTCCCAGACCAGCTTGGAGCCCTTGTCACACTGCCTGTAACTTCAGAGACTGGCACACCCCTCTGAGCTGAGCTGATGCTCTAATGCCAGGAGAGTCCCAAATCCCAGTGTCCCAGGGGAAGGCAGCGGTGCCCTGCAGGGAGGGGCTGTCAGCACAAAGCCACAGCACCACAGATTGGGTCTGCTCATGGGAGGGGCCACTCAGTCAGTCCAGCCAGGGGAACAAACACCTCCCTTCCAGCTTCCCAGCACTTCCCAAGGTCCATTGCCATGCTCTTCTGGAGTGTCTGATCCGACACCACCCGGCAGTTCCAGCCCAGGCAGCAGGGCTTTGCCTTGGGTTCATTCCTGCTCTCCAGAGCAGACCATAATGGTCTGTGTGATGAAGGAACAGGCACTTCTGGGACATCCTAATAGATGCTCCCGGCACATTGCCAGGTTAGCATGAAATGAGTCCTCACTTCTTTGGGTGTTCAACTGACCAGGAAAGGTCAATTGGAGATAAGAGGTGGCTAATAATGCATAGCTCTCATCTGGTACTTATTATTTCATAGATAGTGCTCAAATTGCTTTGCAAAGTTGACCAAGCATTATTCCTTAACCTCTCCATGTGCTGGAGAGCCCATTTTCCTCCTGTAGGTTACTGAAGATGATTTGAGCACAGTGATTAAAGGAGCTGTGTCATGAAAAAAGCATTTCAGTATTACTGATGCTTGGAGAATCAGGCAGCAGTTTGTATTAGAAGATACAAAGAAATGAAAATCATTATTGTTCCATCAGAGACATCAGAAAATAGAGCTTTGGAAGCACGTGAAGCCTGACATAGTGCAGGAGTTAAGAGCTCGGGGTGTGACCCTGCTGCCCCCAGGTACTGCCATAAACACAGAGGAGAAGCAGTCCACAAGCAAAACTGAGGAAAGTGGGGCCAAAGTAGCTCTTCTGGGCTTTTCCAAGCACAAAGACACAAACCCAGCAAGCTTTTGAAGAGATGGGTCTTGGTGCCGTGTTCTGAGCATTGCCCAGTATCAGAAATCCTAGTTCAGGCTGCTGTCACAGGGCAGGAGCCCAGCACGGTGACACCGGCTCTTCCAGCCGTGACTGCGAGCTGGGAAAGGCCTTTGCTCTTGGATCTGCTTCTTGGACACGGGTGAGAGGAGGTTAAATGGAGCAGGAGCAGGGGGGAGCACAAGGCAATGTTCATGCCATCAGAGTGCTGGGAGAGCAGATGATGGCAAGGAGCAAGGGGAGGGTTGCAGGGGCTGCAGAAGATGCACCTCGAGCTCCCGAGGGCACAAGGGAAAGGAGGTGAACAGAGGTCACTGAAGGCCCCGATCATGGCTTACATTTACATCTCCGTCCCTCGAGCAAGCAACATCCATATGCATTACAACTCCTGAGGACACAGAGCTGTCCTACTGTCACCTCTCACCATCCCAGACTTCACTCAGGGAAGGCACAGCCTGACCTTGTCCTGCCCTCCCCCTCAGCACCCCTCTCCTGCCACTGGCTGGGGTGGCACCACAGCATGTCCCTGCCATGTGGTCACCGGGCAGTGCACACCGGGGAAAGCGTGTCAGCAAGAGCCAGAACAGTGGCATTGTGTATGTGATGCCCTTCAAACCACGGCCAGGGGCAGGTCCAGTGGTCAGTGCTGCCTCCACCAGCACCAGACAAACCTGCCAGGGCTCCAGTGGTTCTGGTCCCCATGGTGGCCAGCATGGCCTGAAGCTCTTGCAGTGCCAGAATGTCCTGTTCAGAGCTGCCTTCTTCACCTCATGTCCTGCACTTGGGTGCAAACTCCAATAAATGGTACTACCCAAGCCACAAAGCAGCTGTGCTGCTGAAAGTCACCAGGGATGCAGCTGCAGGAGCTGACACCCCCCAGCCTGGGAAAACATCCCTCTCACCTGTGTGCTTGAGAGTCCCTTGGGGATCAATAAGCCAGACTAACAGAGAGATGAGGGGTGACCTCCCACCCTCAGCTGCTCCTGCACTCACTGCTCCAACCACAGTGCCCAGCACTGCTGCAAACTGCTCTGGATTGGGTGGGAAGGGACCTTAAAGCTCTTCTTGTTCCATGGGCAGGGACACCTCCCACCAGCCCAGGGTGCTCCAAGCCCCGTCCAACCTGGCCTTGGGCACTCCCAGGGATCCAGGGGCAGCCCCAGCTTCTCTGGGCACCCTGTGCCAGGGCCTGCCCACCCTCCCAGCCACCAATTCCTTCCCAATATCCCATCCAGCCCTGCCCTCTGGCACTGGGAAGCCATTCCCTGTGTCCTGTCCCTCCATGCCTTGTCCCAAGCCCCTCTCCAGCTCTTGGAGCCCCTTTAGGCACTGGAACACCCATGGCAGAGGCGCCTTCAGAGCAGGTACAGCCCCTGGTAAAAGAAGAGCTACAAAACACCCAGAGCTCAGCAGAAAGAGCCAGGAGCTGCAAAAGGAAATTATTTTAAGGCAACACAGGGAAAACTCTGTATGAGCACGACTCGGTGCCAGGAGCAATTGCAGCATCTTTGTAAGCACTTTTGTTAACATGAGACAGCTCAGCTTTAGAGACGTGGAGTCTTTCACCTGACGCACTGAATGGGAGAATAATTTGTCAGAGAAATTAGATTTTCAGATGCAGCAATGCAGACAGCCATTAGAATATGCTTAAATGCAAAACAATCACTATGAAGATTTAAATAAAGCTGACATTGCTGAGCAAAATACATTTTATACAGGCCTTTATTACACTCTGAGTAGCCTGCAATTGCTTTCTTTTCCAGCCTGTTATACAAACAACAGGCTGGTTTTTCCCCCTTGAAAAACGTGCCTAAGGTGTAATTTCTGGAGCTGCCCTTCCTCAGATGAATCAAAGCACTGGGTTAAACCAGAAAGTACAGAAATTCAAGTTCTCAGGGTATCAAAAATATGCCAATATGTGAACAAAATCATTCCCTCAGCACTGCTTGTTCCTGCTCCAAAGTTTTGTGCTGAAGGGTCCTCCAGCAATGTCAATCTGCAGCTTTCCCCTAAAATAATCTCCTCTTGAGCTGTGAGCACAATAAGCTCCTTTACAGGGCATTAAGGCTTCAGGCACAAGCACTTGACAGTGGGCTGTGCCAACATCAGGCTGCAGGAGCTGCAGCAAGTGCCTTGTGGCTGCTGCTCAGGGCAGGGCAGAGTGGGCTGGGGCTGTGGGACCCTGTCCTGAGGGAGGGCTGGGGACACTCCTGGGCTCACCACGTGGGCAGGACCAGGACTGGCAGGTGGAAACCAGAAGCAGGTGATGGATACTAAAAATTAAAATGGTGTGACATCAAGCCACAAAATTCAGAACAAGGTTTTTATAATTGCCAGAGGAATGGTTTTCTGAGCCACCTTCCCAGCAGGGAGAGGCAGCAAAGCCCCAGGTGAGCCTGGCGGGGCACAGGCAGACACAGCACATGGGAACTGGGTCCATTTGCATCGAATACTGGAATGGTCTGGGTTAAAAAGAACTTAAAGCCCACCCAGTGCCACCCCTGCCATGGGCAGGGACACCTCCCACCAGCCCAGGGTGCTCCAAGCCCTGTCCAACCTGGCCTTGGACACTTCCAGGGATCCAGGGGCAGCCCCAGCTTCTCTGGGCACCCTGTGCCAGGGCCTGCCCACCCTCCCAGCCAGGAATCCCTTCCCAATATCCCATCCAGCCCTGCCCTCTGGCAGTGGGAAGCCATTCCCCCTTGTCCTGGCACTCCAGGCCCCTGTCCAAAGTCCCTCCCCATTTTTCAATTCCAGTCCCAGGGTTGCAGGAGAGGCAATTTTAACTTTTGAACAACCAGCCCTCCCAGTAATTAACTCCAAATGCACATGAGCCCCCAGACCCCCTGTGGGTGAGCTGTGCTGCCTCACACAGTGACCTGTCCCAGGTCACTGGGAATGTCCCTGGGATGTTCCCTGGCTGCTCCAAAGCCATGCTGTCCCCCAGCTGGGAGGCTGCAGCTCATCTGCCACAGCATCACTTCTGTGCTGCAGAAACTCTGCATGTTCTGCCCTGAAACCCGAGCTGGCAGCACGAGAGAACACCCCAAACAAATCAGCTGCTGGAAAGGCTTTTGCATCCCTTATTTTCTGTCAATCTCGTTTATTCTGAATAACCCTTCGAGGCCCACAGAGCCAGTCATAGAACAGAAATATATTCATAAATCATCAATTCATCAGCAGACAGGGGAGAAAAAAATAAATCCATCAAGTTGTGGATGTTTTTCAGAGCAGCCTGAGCAGTCTGGGGACATCAGCAGTGCTGGAGTGGCTGTCACTGCTGTGCCAGGCTGGCCAGCCCCTGGGAGCCGAGCCTGCCCCGGGTCCCAGGGAGGCAAACAAGCAAAGCCAAGCAAACACCTCGCCTTGTGCTGACCGAGGTTCACCTGGGCCATACCCAGCCTGGCCAGTTCATTTCTCTGTTTTGTTTTTGGTTAAAGGGCTGGAGCACTTCTCTTATGAGGTGAGGAAAGGCTGGGAGAGCTGGGGGGGTTCACCTGGAGAAGAGAAGGCTCCAGAGAGACCTGAGAGCCCCTTGCAGTACCTAAAGAGCCATCAGCCACCTGCTTCTTGCTTTATTCCCACAGTAAAATTCCAGGAGTGTAGGTAATCTCTGTGAAAACCCCTCCTCCCCCTGTTCTACCACATCCAAAGCACTTGGAGCAGATGTCTTCTAAGGTGGAATTCTCCAACAGCAGCTGCTCACACTGCAAGACATCACTTTGGGAGGAATCTGCCATTAGCAAGACACTCACAAAGTCCTCTCCTGGTTTTGGGCATTAAGGAAGGCCGGGGCGAGGGATTTGGAGGAATCCTTCCTTTTCCACAGTCACATATTTGTTTTGCTTTCTCCCAAGAAGAGTAAGAACTGCTCTCCCAAACAAGGCTGCCAAAAGCTCATTACAGTAATTACAGCACTCCTGACACAGACTGAAGCTGCTGCTCCCAAGAAAGCCGAGTATCATACATTTTGCAACAGTAATCTGGTAAGAGGTTTATTGCTCATCCCAGATAATGATTTCTAAAGCTGTGCATTAGATTGGGTAGCCATGGAAATTATACAGCCATCACAAACCTGCAGCATCCACCCCATCCCAGCTCCAGCAACTCCTACCAGGGAGACACTCCCTGGGATTTGGCTCTCACAGGCAACATCTCCCTGGTGAGCTCACAGCTCCCAGCACAGGCATCACAGATATTCTCCAGAATAAATATCCCCCTTCCCTCACAGCACAAGGAGACTCTGCCTTTTCTTCCCCTGCCACAGCCTTTGGGAGGTTGTGCGAGACCTCCTGACTCTCGCAGCATCTGAGAGGGTGAAACAGCCAAATTCATCAGGAAATCAGAAGATCTGCTACAGCTGAGTGAAGAACACATCTGGAGTGCTGCATGCAGGTCTGCAGCCCCCAGTGTCAGGAGAACATGGAGATGCTGGAGCAAATCCAGAGGAGCCCATGGAGCTGCTCCAAGGGCTGGAGCCCCTCTGCTCTGGAGCCAGGCTGGGAGAGCTGGGGGGGCTCACCTGGAGAAGAGAAGGC